>CM059997.1:41847723-42180665 GCA_030463065.1 Aphidoletes aphidimyza
AAAAAACATGCTGGAAACGAAAACAACAAATAAAATGTAGATTCGCCGAAATTATACGTACGATTCAACGGCACAAACGTACGTACGAAGCATATATTTATATATATATATGTATATGGAGAGCCGAGTGTAGTTCAAAAATATATTATCTATGTAAAAAAGATAAAATTTCATTGTCAAATCCATCCACACAGTCAAGCCCTTTACTTATTCATTTTTTTTTCTCTTCCACTTCTCTTCTCATCTTCATCGGTGTGTCGTATTTTTCCTCAATTTTCAAGCGGCAACACAAAAATATAAAAAAAAAGAGTCCTCAAACTGAAGGCAAAAAAAAAAACACATACACCACCACCTACAACAACAAACGCGACTGCGACAGCAGCAGCAGCAGAATACAATTTGCGAATAAAGTTCTTTTGTCACACTCTGGCTCACACATATGCAATTCTCGCATATATGGTGAAAAACATTCGCCAACATACTCACACGACATGACAGTCAGTGTCGTGTAAGCGAGCGGGAGCAAACGAGCGAGTGAGCGAGAGCGAAAGAGCAAGCGGCAAGAGATGCTCTCTATTTTCAATTTATGCAGGCATCTTTTTCGTTAGCTTGCCACTCTGCTCATTTTCCCGAAGTCTTTCACATCTCCATACTCTCACACATCGCATTTTTTTTTCTTCTATCCTCCACATTTAATACAAATTCTGTTGCTGCTGCTACTTCTTCTTTTTCTTCTTTTGCGTTTTTCTTCTTTTTTTTTGCTTCTCTTATTCGTCTTTTCTTATTTTCCATAGAATAATCAAGTTCATATATTCGAATGAGAATGAAGGCAGCAACGGCAGCAGCAGCAGAGGCAAGAAGAAAAATAAATCCAACTAAAATAAAAAAAAAGAAATAAAGCATCAGAAAAAAGCACACATACGCAGAACGTGAAGCGTGCACATACATAGACACATTCAAAATAATAATGAAAGCAAGCGAGAGAAGCTGAAGAAGAAGAAAAAAAAATCCCGAGCTCGAACCGAACGCAACGAAAATGAACCAACAAGAGCAACAACAACGACGACGACGACGACAAAAAAAAAACAACATACACGAAGAAAAGGAAGACAACGTGCGTTGAACGAGCGCAGAAAAAAAAAGAGAATATATCGCATATGTGTTTTTCTTTTCTGGTAGGTATCGTTCTCGCGCGCGCTCTTCATTCGCTTGCCTTGTTCGTTCGCCCGCTCATCGGTTCTTCATTCTTACGCCATTGCTTTTCGCTCATAAGGAGATGCTTTTCTCGTTGTACGCTCTCACTGCGCCATACTTTACTCGTATGTGGATCGTTTTTTTTTTCTCTCGCTCTCGCTCTCGCTCCATATCTCGGCAGCAACAGCAACAACAACAACAACCAAATGGAAAAAAAGCACATATTCTCGTACTTGCTCTCACATCAATAAATGCATACATAAGCGAGGAACACCAATTACATTTTAGTTTTATGTCACCATTATTCTTACCCCACTGATTCGTCCGACCTCCACTCGGTTCTCATAAGACTTTTGCGTTGATGATGCCGTCGTTGTTGTCGTCGTCGATGATGCCGCACATATATGAAGTTGCTCTCTTTCTCTCTCGCTCTCATCTCTCTTTCTCTCTCTCTCTCTCTCTCTCTCCGTGTGTGTATGTATATATGTATGATGTTGCTGATGATTATAGAGAAGAAAAAAAAACGGAAAAAAATTATAAAACGACACAAGTCGAGAGCAGCAGCAGCCGACAAAACTCTAGTCTTTTACCATGAAGAGCAAGAAAAAAAAGAACAACAACAACGAAAGAAATCTTATGAAGCTACAGAGAAAAAAAAATTTGCCAACGACAAATGTATGAGAGCACCGAGAGGCAACAAATAACGAACCGAAAGTTTAAGAAAAAGAATCCAAAAAAAAACTACAAAATAAATAAATAAATAAATAAAAAAAAATAAAAGCAAAGGAATATATATATGTATTCTCGCTCTCCCTGAATCCATTTGTGTACATGTCTGTGCCTCTCCCGAATGCATCGAATGAAAGAAAGAAAGAAAAAAAAAATTATCTCTGCACATTGACTTGTGTGTTTAGATTATGATACATGCAATGCACAGGAACGTATAACATCGATTTATGAACGCGCCCAGACATCGACACATCCTTTTGCATTTTTTTTTTTTTTTTGGATTTTCGTGCACTTGGCTTTTGCACATTTATTTTCTAATAGATTTCCAATATGATTCAATTTTGAAACAGCCAAATAATTATTGATGCATATTCTACGATATGATCCGTTTTCCAGTTGTTTGAGAGTGGCACAATGCGGCTTTGTAGGCGGCATCAAATGTATGAACGTTGGTCAGTTAAAATTCAATGCGATGACGAACCATGGACAATTTGCCAATTGGTGTCACCTTATCGTCTTTGGATTTGCTTGCACTAAATATGACCGCATAAGGGGATTTTGACTGACAAAATACAAGCTTAATTCAAGACTTGTTTTAGTTGTGGGGGCTCCATTTTTTTTATTCACAATATTTGATTTGAGATTCATGTGCTTCTATTATAAATAAATAACTTATTGCGTCATTCTTTCGTAGAACATTTAATGCTTTGCAATTAACGAAATAATTCATTAATGCACTTAAAATGAATATGACAAATATTCATTATTACTTTGTGAGCAGAAAAATGCAAATGGTCGCATACATTTAAGCGTTAATTTGAACGTTTATCCAATGCTCATCATGGATACATCCTGTTAGGATGTTTTAGGAACATTTTGTTATATTTTTTTTATTAAATACACCACTAGTAGGATATTTTACGATTCTTTAGAATTTATCAAAAAAAAAGCGATTCACATTCAATTGAATTTATGTTCCATATGCGAGTTAAAAGCCCTCAGCTATTAAGGACTAGCACTAATGTACTTAATGTACAAAGTTAAACATAAAACATTGACTATCATGAATACTTTTGAACAATCATCTATCTCTCTCTCCCGCTCTTGCTAAAATGTAAAGTCCAGTCGCTAGTATTCGTTAACAAAAAGATAACAAAAAGTTCCATCAAGGAACGAATTTTTGGCCACTTACACATTCATATTCGAATTATTTATTTAAATAGATTTTTGCATGGAAATATTTACATAAAATGTTAAATGTTGTCTACAGATTTTCAGCGAATTTAAATATAAAGCCTCGAAAGAAGGCTGACTTTGTTCATGCGTTTCTTTTTTCAAATACATATACTTCACATCGGGTTTTTTTTTTGCTCTTCTCTCGTTTCTATTTAGTGAAAATTAGAAAACATTATTAGGCTAAATATGTCTTTGATTTTAGTACGTGTTAAATTCAAATTCGTACTATCTTAACACTAGAACCTTTTTCTTAACACTATTCCTTCAAGTAGTACCGATTCATGATTTTCTAAAGAAAATTGGTTCTAACTTGTCCAAACGTAAATATGATGTCGGAATTAGCACCGATATTGGTGTTAAATTTGTTACTTTGCCACTTCCCAATTTCGTTCTAGTGCAAATATGTACCAATTTTTCGAGATAATTCTTAGAACGAAAATAAATGTGACACCAAAATCTGAAAAAAGTATAATTTTGACTGATTTTTATGTTATTTTCCGTACTAAAGTTATACCACGCTATTGGCTAGGTATAAAGTTGGTACAAATATTTCTGTGTATTTTTTTTTACTGTTTGTTGTTAATCAAGTTTCAATCAGATAGTTGACTTGGCCCGTGGAGAACATATGAATTTAATCGCAAATATTCCGATTGAACGAGTTCAATGCTCAATAATTTGAAATAAACTTGTTCGTGATCATTTTGCAACATTTTTCGATGATCCACATAATTAAATCATAAATTATTTCTTTGTATAAACTACAGAAAAAATAAATCTATGCTGTGTTTTTCATGTTTATTTGAACTTTCATGAATTCAAAAACCAAATATGTTTCTATAGTTTCTCTTCAAATTTTATTTTTAATGTGCGTCAAATGATCAAGCGCATGTGTAGTATCAATGAGATATCAAACCTTCAATAATAGTTTTCATACCTATTCGAGTTTACAAGCCCCCAATCTTTTTATCTCAGCCATAGTTTCAAACGTCAGGCTTTGTGTGTCTTTAAACCTTCCAACAGTTTTCACACCTATTCGAGTATGCAAACCTCTGTTATACATACGGTATGGGCAAGCTTTGATTTACAGCTCAAATTCAATAACTTTTCGACAAAAAAATGACATAAATATATTTCGTTCGTGAACAGACTGTGAAACTGACAAAATCTCGAATAAAATGATAATTGTTTATCAAATAAACGGCCAAATATTCTTATTATTAAGAAATAAGGAAAAATATATCATTCGATTGTGTTTTCATCAAAACATTCACTTTTTTTTATGAAATCAAAAAAAAAAAAATACTTGTTTCAGCATCAGACATTTTTTTCGATCTTGTTTTATCTATATTGAACAATACTGTTTGCGAAGACAATGACAGTATAAAAGACCTGTGGCATTTTTCAATGTGAGCGAAAGAGACAAATATACAAATTTTGACAGATTGCCACAGGTTCTTTGTCACTTGGAACCAAAATAATTTTCGTACTAACATTTGACAAGTTAGCACCAATTTTTCAACATGACATATTTACGTTTGAAGGGACAAGTTGGAACCAAAATTTGTCACTAACACCGATTAAAACAAAAGAGATATTTAGCCTATATGTGTCGTTAATACAAAAAAAAAACAAGGGCATAATTGTTTATATAAAATTGCATTTGCAGGCGGCCAGCGCGAGGGCCAAACTGAAGATAGTATATGTATTGGCCACTAAAATGTATGAGTGCCATTACCCGTGACGATTCTTGGTTGTTGTTGTTTTTTCCGTCCGTGCGGGGGGGAGGGGGGAGGGGGCACTGGGATATTGCAAAATATGTATATAATTGCAATTCTAAATTGCAAATGTGACGCAGCCGCTTATGTACGCTTTTAGCTCGTTCATTCGTTCGTTTCGTATATATTAAAAGTAAACAAAAGAAGAGACGAGAAAACGTTTCACATTTCGTTTTGCCCAGGTCTTTTTCTGCTTCTTTTTCTCTGCTTTTTCTTCTATATCTACCTCTCTTTCACTCTCTATCGTCGTCGTCGTCGTCTTTTATTTTATTAAAATGTACATAAATTCGTTTTATTTCGCGGGCGCTGGGTGGTGTGGCTGTTGGTTGCTGTTGGTGGAATTTTCATGCGCTTTCATCTCATCTCATTCAAGCTACATAATACGAAACTTTTAATTACGAGACGCGAAAAAGGAAAACGAAGCGAACGAATGAAGAATAAACACACACACACACACACACACACACACACACACACACACACACACACACACACACACACACACACACACACACACACACAAACAGAGAGAGAGAGAGAGAGAGAGAGAAAGAGAAAGAGAAAGAGAAAGAGAAGCAGCAGCAATGAAAAAGCTGAACACAACGTAAACGACGCCAATGATGATAACGAATGAGAGAGAGAGTGATTTGTGCCGCGAACGAATGAACGAATAGCAATGTTAAGAGCGCCTTCATAAACATACACACACACATACCCAATCAAGAGCAGCAGCAAAGGATGGACTGAGAAGTCAACACCGACATGAGATGAAAATGAGGAATGGGGAGAAAAAAGTTCGAAAAACTTCAAATAGCTATGAATGAGTAATTCAAAGTTCGACTGTTCATTTTGTTTTTTCTTCGTTTTCTTCGCTGTTTTTTTTTGGAGTGTGTGTGTGTGTGTGCTGTTGATTTGCTTATGCTGCTATGTGTCACAGCGACCATTATTCGAACATCAATGTATGGGTTTGTGATGCGATTATGAATGTCGAAATGAAAAGAAAAAACGAAATGGAAGTGAACAAAAAAAAAAACAAGAACTTGGAAGCAAAAGTGGCAAGTTATGGGTTTCACTTGCAAGAAACGGTAAGACCGAATAGTAACAAACTTAAATGGGATATTTTTCGCCCAAAAGATTCTGTAGCCATTTGGAGACGAAGCAAAAATTCATCTATTCAACGACTTATTCGATAAGTTTTTGCAAAAGTGCCGATGTTTGATATAAAAAATGCATTTATGATATAACCACTTCCGGTTGGTAGTCATGTGCTGTGGACAACCAAAAGCCGACAAACAATGATTAACAAATTGCTGAGCATCTGGTGGCAACGGCCAATGGTTGAATGCCAAATGGATTGCATAAATCTCATTGTAAAATTGTTTTTTTTTTTTCAATGAAAATGATGTGCTTTCTCTTTCAGCTACGTATTAATTTATAGAATCACAGAAATTATTAATATTCAGACTATTCAGACTATATCGTATTGGCATTGCATAATTTCTGACATTGATTCCTCTTGAACGTGTTCTATCGATTTTATTTTAGTTGTGTGCCACCCAAACCAAAAACAAATTGCTGTTTTTCTGGTATTACTGTAGTTTCACATTCTTTGACACACTTGATGCCATCAAAGTTGATGGACGCAGAATCAAAACAATCACCATTATTCGTGTTTATGATCGAATTCATAAGATTTTGATGTTAGTTTGGACACGTTTTGACCAGATTCACAAAACCCTAATTTCTATGTCAAAACATTAGCACTCTTAGATGATGAATAAATCTTATTAGAATTTATAGAATCACTCGAAGGGAATAAACAGAATCCAATTAATTATCCAAGAAGAATACGTATTCTTTTCGGAAATTTAAAAGATATTTTCTCTTCTAAATGAATTTTTGCTTGGATTGGTCCTCAATGAAAATGCCTTTGAAATGTCAAGCATTAAGTCTGTCGAAAAAAATGATTTTGAAATTTAACCGAAAAAGAATTGCATCTAATTCCAATTTGAGCATTCATTTTACCCTGTATACTATTCCATTTCGCATTAGCGCAATCAAATTCGGTATTGTGCATACGTTGCAAAAAAGAAAAGAAAAATGAAATCGATTAATTTTTGTTCGGTTGAAAATTTATGACTTTGGCTTTAAACAAAATGCATTTGCCAATTTTGAATGTGTCGTGCGTGTCGCAAACAAAATAAGCCATCTGTGTCTATAAAGTATCTTAAATTACATTTAATGCTTAAGCCGTCACTGTGTGTGTGTGTGTGTGTGTTTTGTATTTCGATGGTCGTTGTTGTTGTTGGGTGGCTGTCACTCGTATATTCCAATGTTTTATGGCAGTTCAATCGATTCATGTGTACACTAAATTTTTAAATTACAAACACCAATCCATGGTGACAAAATGGTTTGATTCTGTGCTCGATTCTCGTTTCGCTCGCTTTTTTTTTCAATCCATTCGATTATTTGAAATTATTTGAAAAACAGTGGAATCAGAAAGAGAGAAAAGAAAGACACACGACGACAACAACAACAACAGCAAAAAAAACTAGTAGGTACACACTCAATAACTCCGACTAGGAACAATACGTATGAGTTAGCAACGTTTTGCTGGCATTAGAGAGATAGGCAAACGTTGTGTATAGTCACAAAGTGTGCGACACTCACCATATATGTGAATGTGTGTGTGTGTGTGTGTGTGTGTCTCTATGTGTAGATGATGGTAATACTTGTACAGTGTGTATATGGTGAAGCCGAAAAGAAATTGTATTTGTCAGTTAAATAGTGTATCCTTATAGACTTTATATTGATGAATCGATTGGCAGATTTGCCGAAAAAGAGCGTATTTTTTAGGGGGGTAGCGTTTTGTGCACGTTTATCTTTCATTCGATATGCCGTCATGTAAAAAATGTGATCGAATGAGACGAGAGTGAACGAGTGAAAGAGTGAAGAATGCGTTGTCAGTGTATGTGAGTGTGTACGGGTTCGATTTTTTTTTCTCGTTGTTCTGCTGCTGCTGTTGCTGCTCTCTCGCTATTTTGTTATTGGTATAAAATGTATTTTGAATGTTTCTTTCGGTTCGATTTGTGTATTGACGATGATTAGATGGTACCCGAAGAGAATAGCATATTAAATTTCACATATCGAGTGGTACGCACACGCACAAATTCGGTACTACATCAGCAATAGCAGCAGCCGTGCTAAAGCATTAACAACCCTTTGGTAACAGTTCTCATCGTCATCATCGGTTTCGTTTGCTTATTTGCTCGCACGCGCTCTCCTCGAATCGAAATACTTTTGCCTTCTAACACACATATGCGCATTTGAAAAATTAGCTCATTCCACGGTGTGTATTCTCGACAAGCGAGTGAAAAAAAAGCAGCAGCAGCAGCAGCAGCAGAAGCGGAGAGAGAAAATAGAAAACGAATCAAAATTATGGTTCAATACACTATCGATATCGCATTAGATGCCGAAAACCAAGCTCGATCTCGCTCTTTTTCGCTCTCTCTCTCTCTCTCTCTCTCTCTCTCTCTCTATCATTCGCACTTACAACACACCACTTCGGCACAAGTAAATTAGAAAAACAGGAGCGAGAAAAAAAATCGTAGCAATGAAGCAAGCACACGATGCGTGGCAATGGCATAAACATACGATTTCCACACGAGAAATGAGTATACATTTGAGATTTGCACGGTGCGCGCTGAGTCCGTATTATTACCCATTGTTATTGGAAATGCGACTTTTTATGTTTTTGCTCGTCAGTTGCTTCTGTTCGATTGATTGCATAATACTGAATTAACCCGTACCAAACGCACACACCATACACACCAACCGATTTCAACTCTTAACTCTTACGACGCAGCGACGCTCACTCACGCACATTTTGACCGAAAACCGTCTAGAAAACAAAACACCCAAATTAGAATTTGTAGCATGTTCCATTCGACTCCTCTGCATCCTTTCACCAGCCAATATTAATTTATCGATCCTTTTTTTTTCTTTTTCTCTCTCTCTCTCTCTCTCTCTCTCTCTCTCTCTCTCTCTTCTGATTCTCAAAGTGACTGCACATTCGTACATTTGTACAATTCGAACATCAAATATCCACTGTTAACATTGATGACTATCGATGCGATTCAGCTCATTCGCAATCGAAATACCAATTTTGAGCATTTGCGTTGCTGCAACGTTGTGTCGACATTGGATTAAGTCACAATTCACAATTTTTGTGTCTGTTTAGAATTTGTGCATATTTTCGGTTTGTGTGGAGAGCGTAAAGAGACTGTATCTATCCTCGGGGTGGAATTTAGCACCACAAAAGATGAACACAAAGCAAAATCGAATCAACGGAGAAAGAGAGAGAGAGAGAGAGAGAGAGAGAGAACGAAAGAAGTAGAAATAACATTCTTATAACGCCATAAAAAATTGCAAAATAAGAGAAACAGAAAAAAAAACGTAAGAACCAATTCATGGTTCAAATAACATAATCAATACACCACACACACACACACTGAATGATTATTAAAAATGCGAAAAACGGCCGATGCCAATGTTTTCAAGCTGAGAGCCAGATAAAGACAGCAAGGGTAAGCGCAGTGGAAATGGGTCCGTTCACGCGCGATATTTTTTCAAACCGAAAAAAAATGATTGATACCAACCGATCTTTTTCTTCGCCCTCATTCAATACAAAAACAAACTTTCATAAATTGGCGGCATTGAATTCAGTTGAGAGCAAATTCTCCGTTTCTCTCTCTCTATCTCTCTCTCTTTCTCTCTATCTCTCTCCTTCTCATTCTATCATCACTCTGATTCAGTTGGCTTTTCATTAGAAGCAACAAAAAAACACACACTCCCAAACCAAGTCTCATTAAAACAGCTATAGAATATTTATAAAGTTTTGTTGTTGTTGTTGTTGTTGTTGTTTGGGGCCGGTGCAGTTTTTTTTTATTATTATTCTCATCTCTTTTTTGACATCGGTCGCTTTTGTTTTTGGCTTATGCATGTCGTGCTCATTTTCCTTCCCGATCATCGCCCGATAGAAAATTAATTTCCATTTCAAAACATGTACCATTTGCACAAACAAACGCACATACACAAACAACCCAACAAAAAATCCAGCGTACGCATTTCAGTCTAATTTGCAACTCACAGAAAAAAATCAAATTTAAATAAGAATACGATATTCGATAGAGAGAATGTGGTGAAAAAAAAACTAAATATAACCAATCGATTGATCGAATGACGAAATAATAACAAAGGAGAAACCCGAATGCTGAACAGAGCAGAGGCAAACACACAACAGCAACAACAACAACAAAAACTAATAAGATTATCATCGATGCATTAATGAATCTACACATTGCGTGGTCTGCTCTATATCGGTGCACTCTTTCGCTTCTCGCAATATTCTAATTCACTTCCGATCGGCATTTTTTTTTTCGTCGTCGTCGTCGTTTGTTGTTTCATCGCCTTCTGCGTTCCTCCTGAATGTTCAAACTAGACTCTAACTCTCGGCTTTGATGCCGTACGTCGCAACAGTATTATTAATGCGTGTGCATATTGATCGATTTTGTTTCGATATAAAATTTCTGTGTGTGTCTGTGTGTTCGTTTTTGTTTTTTGTTTCACAGCATTATTTCTGATTCATTGAATATTGAATTTCGGGAATGTATTATTAAAATAGTAAAAAATCGAACCCTTCGATAAACATTTGCTTCAATCGCACGCACACTCGCCGAGACGAGAAAACATGGAAACGCATAAAAGTGAGCTAGCAACCACCACAACCTTTGCGATGATGACGCGACAACGAAACCACCGAAAATCCAACAACAACAACAACAAAAAGTGTGCGATTGGCGATAAGTGGTTGTGAGAGCAGCGACAACCATTCAACTTCAAATAACTATGAATAAAATGCATATAAAGACGGGGCATAAGTGGTGAAATTTTCAAAATGGAAAGAAAAAATGAATTCGATGCGCGTTCAAGATACGCCAAAACTATCTGTCGCTCCTCTTTTCTCAATTCTCTACCTCGTTTGCTCTCACTCACTCTCTTTCCCTTTCACTCTCTGTCTTTCTCTCGATATTTGTACACATCAATCACACTTTCAGCACATTTTCGGGCTCTAATACAATTCTAGGGATTTTAGCCTGTGCATACATTGTGCAGGCACTCGATACCGTTTGCCTCGAACGCGAGCCCACTCAACAATGCTCATTCCAATCCAATTTTTTTTTTCGGTTATCGATTTAGATTTGCCAAAACGAATTCAATGCGTGATCATGCAATGCATTCGAAACTAATACGAAAATTAAAATTCGAAGTGAAAATATAAGAAATTCAAACAAAGAATTAAAATATCGCACCGCATGAGCACTCGCTCACAACATTTCTTCGTTAGACTTGCTCGCTTCAAATCATCGTTAATAGTTTTTTTTTTTGGTGTGTGTTCCTGTTGCCACTGTTGCCGGCTTTTGTTTTCAGCTGTGTATATTTTTACTTAAATATGTTGTTAATGGTTTGGGGACCAAAAACCGTAACGAACAGTCAAAAATACGGACAAAAATGGTTTGTGTGTGTGTGTGTGTGAGTTGAGCTGTTGAGGCCGCCTCAATGAGGCGACACATTACCACAACCGTTGTCATGTTTGCGATTTTTTATGGGTTCAATGATACTGACACACAAAAAAACACACACACAAACACACCAAACATTTCTCTCTTTTTTTCCCGATATGTTGAGTTATAACATTCAGTGTCTGTTTTCGTCAAGCAGCTTTTTCGGTTCACACGCGTCAACAACCAAAAATATTTTGGCTCTTAACTTTGCTCGTTGAACGACCGACACAGAAACCAATTGAGTGTAACGTTTTCAGGAGCGATTATAATCTGATTGCAATTTCGAAACTGCAGATTTTCCGTTGTTGTTGCTGTTGTGTAGTATTTCTGGGTTGCAAAAATCGTTGAAACGGAAACGCCACTTGAGTTTTTCTTTATTCCTTAGCCTCTCTATAGTCGCGAGCTCACACACTTCGAATCGACATTCGCGGATCGATTGCAATTTACCACAAAAATGGGAAAAATCGTTAACAGTTTGCCGATATGAATAAATTAACATTTACATAATAATTAAATGGGATCGATTGGCGGCGCACATAAATCCCATTGATAATGAAAATCAAAATGCTATTTATTACCGCTCGATATGATTATTTTTCTAGTGAATATCGTCTGAAAGTCCTCGTCTCAATCTCTTTCTCCGTTTTGTTTGTGTGTGTGTCGATGAATGCTGAGGCGTCTATGACTAACAAACATCATACAGACAACATGTCTCGGCATTGTAAAGTAATTTCATCAGCCGTGCTAAAACATCTTAAGATTTGCTTCCTTTTTACTATCACTTTAACGTCAACAATTGAATATACAAACAACAAAATGCTTTGGATATGAAGTGGCAATATCGTAAAATCCGAAGAATGGGCTCCTCCGAAAAAAAAAAACAAAATACACAGAAATTTCGTCGGTTTTTTTATTCGCTGTTTTCCCGTTTCAACGTTGCGCTTTCATTCTTCAGCTTGAATTGTTTCATTTCATTTCATTTCATTTTTTTTTCTTTCGAAATATAAAATAAGTGCACATAATCTGTGTGTTTTTGTGTGTGTGTGTGTGTTTGTACACAATGACGGGCACATAAGATAAAAATCGATATGATTCTTCATCACACGCATATACGTCGGGGCGGCTGTCTAGCTGCCAAGTTAAAGTCAGTAAGTGAATAGATAGCCAGAACCGGCCACATCGTATACAAAATGTGCCGCCGTGGAAAATAACAACAACATTCAACAATATAACACCAAAACAGCCAACGTATAAACACAGGAACATCACATTTTCTCTACATTCGGGGCGAATTCAATGCGAATGAAAAAAAATTCTCTCAAAACAGGAAAAAAAAAATTTCCACCAAACTTATGATTTATTGATTTCCTTGTGTGTGTGTGCTGGTTCTGACACTGCCATTGCCATTTCTGACGCTATTGTTGTGTTTCAACACCGTATTATTCTTAATGTCGCTTTTTTTCTCTCTCTCTCTCTCTCTCTCTTTTCCTTGAAATTTTCCTTTTTAAAAAACAGGTGCTGTGAAGATGAAAAATCCCGGTGACTACGTGCTAGGATACAATTCCCCCCCCAAATAGATTTTATTGATGCCGCTGTTGACTTCCCTCTCTCTCACTCGGTTTTCTGTGTTCTCTGTGTCTAAGTTGAATTTGTACCTTTTATACCATGCACTTTAATGTCAGGTTAAATTAATTGAACAGTAGCAACAATTGCAACAAGGAAATGAGCCCAGCACTGGAATGGAAAATGCGTTAATACATCGGCGAAATTGATTTTATGGTGGGCAATTTATGATGGACTTCGAAAGACACTCAAACGTTATCCAATGTGATAAAGTACCAGGAGTTTTGTATTTTTGTGAATTGTTCGATGTTCCCGTCAAATCAAAATTTAAATGACATTCAATTTATTTGAAAGCTCAAATTAACAGCTGAATTTAATTTGTCCAAAAACGTGACACAATTTTATCGATCTAAACAAAAATCACAGAAACAAAATCTCAAATTGTTCCGATTTAAAATCGAATACGTGCGTCTATCGGGATAACAGATCGATTATCTAACCAATTTTCATGGAATTTCTAAGTAATTTTCGGCTCGATTTGTTTTCACATGGTAAAATGTGTTCATTGGGTCAATGACTCTTAGCTTGATACATATATAGTTGCTGCCAGTTTGTTTCTTTTTTTTCGAGTGGATATTTTTGCGGAAAAGAGAAAAACAAAATTAATAATATCAATCTTGGCATAGAGGACTATAGCTTGGCAACCGCATGTCCTTGGGAATCGGAAAAATCGCAAACAAATTTTAAATTAGATGCGGAAAAAATGTTGGAAAATTGAAACTTATCCGATTCCGATGATGAAAAATTTGCAAAAAAAAAAGAGAAGATGATGAAAATAGAATTCATTCCGTTTTGGTTTATATCCTGGAGCATGTGCAACAATAATTGCAAATAAGCGATTCCATATCACATTTCAACCATCAAATTCAATTCACGTGATATTCATTCACGAGGCACTTGCAAATGCAATTGCCAATACGAATGAGAGAAATGTTGCCCCGCGTATTTTCAGTGTCTTCATTTTTTTTTTTGGGTGGTAAAAAATAAAAAAATCCAATGTACATACACATTAATGGCGAAACTGTATTTCTAAAGGTATGTGTTATATATATATACGATGAACGATGTGAGAGTTCAAAATGCGATGAATATGTTTTATTACTAATGATGATTATACACAACGAAGCACACGGATTCTGATTGAATATGGGTTCAATGTTGTGAATCCCCAACATGGACGAAAAATGATGGCAAAAGAAGCGAAGAAGAAAAACTAATTTATTAACAAATGTGTGTGTGTGTGCTTCACACAACGGTGAAATGGATTGCGGTTAATCCAAATCGTTGCATTTTTTTATTTTCAAATTTATTTGCTGAATGCATTTTAACGCGATTTCTTAAACCACCACCACCCCCCAAAAAAAAAAATATTAACTATACCATACACAAAACACATGAGAAGTAGAGAAACCAAATCGTAACCATCATATCATTGAAAACGTGTTTTCAGTCTCATTTTGCCTGAAATGTTTGCCGGCTCTCTGTCCACCTCTTTTTTTTTGTCACTTTTCGTTCTTCTCCCCCCCTGACATACCGAAAAAAAATCGGATATATCTGTGGCGCGCACCACGAGAGCGTGATATATGCCTGCTCAATCTATATTTATTTAGACTTATTTCATTTTTCCCATGCCTGACTTGTTTTTTTTTTCTTTCTTCTTTCCCGTTTCGTTTCGCTCATTCCGTTTTCGATGTGTGTATCCCATTTTGTTTGGTTATTTTGTGCGCTCATATGTGCAAATATTGGATATATGCATGATTTAGAACGGATAAATGAGAAAAATGGCGTTAAAAAAAATCCACACTTTCATATAAAACGGTAAAATATGCAAAGATGCTGAAGAGAAAGCGAGAGAGCGTGAGTTGAGGCTAAAGAACGATGATGGCAGCAGCAGCGTGTGTGTGTATGTGATAGCAAGCAGCGTTTCTTTCGGATTTTTTTTTTCTTCTCTTCGTTCGGAGTGTGTATGTAAATACACACAACACATTCACCCACACACACACACACACACACACACACACACACACCTCCATATATTATTACGGTACACACGATAACGAGCGCATATATAATATGTTAAAGAAAATCATATTTAATATTATATTTACATTTCAGAATTTTCTTCGTTTCTCATCATTTCGTGTGTGTGTGTGTGTGTTTTTTTTTTCTGTTCGTCTTCTTCTTCTTTTCTCGTTGTGCTGCTGCTTTTTGGGTTCGAGATGGAAACGAACGGCACAAAAAAAAAAAGTAAAATAAAATCGTGGATGCGCGTGTATTCGATGGCGACCGTACACATATATTCCTTTCATGCATATCCGTAGACACATACGTACCCAAGATATGTACGCATATTAGAGAAAAAGCGGAGCAAACGAGAGGGAATGTTGAAAGTGGTGGGTTTTCACTTCTTTAATCGAGAAATATCGCCTCGAAGGCCCCATTCGAAAATGGAAATGATTTGTTTGAAACATTTATTACGGACACACATACAAATATACGAAACGATCGTGTGTGTGTGTGTGTTTTTCTTCATTCTCGTTGGCGAAGCAGCAGCAGCAGAAGCAGTCAGTAAAAAAAGAGGTTTCTTTAAACTAAGTACCCGTAAAATTCATACATTTTCTTTTACGTTTAAAGCGCCACCAAGTTGGTTTTCTCTCATTGAAATTATTGTCATATTTTGGAATGCCAAAAAATAATGCCATACAATTCTATATACATTAAAATTAGCTGCATTTTATTTTCACCGTAAATCGAAATGTTTGGTTTTTTTTGCTCCCCTTGGCCCCATCAATCGTTTAACAATGGTATGGAATTTTAATGGTCTTTGCCATCACATATGCAATAATTAGGGATTTTTTTTTTTAAAGCGCCCTTCCATTCGAATTTTTGCACTCTCTTCCTGTCTTTGGCTTAAGTTCTAACGAATATTACATTCATTGCGCTATCAAATTAATATTTAAAAAAAAATATATAAAGAAAACGAACGGAATGTGTGAATCAATGATGTTTATTTAGAGTCAGCAAGTAAATGAATGGGAAGCATTCCTGGAATATAATGAGGGAAAACTTTGATGTTACCGTTGAGGAAATAGCGCAACATCATCGAAGCGAAAGGAAAAACATACACACGTATTTATTTATTCACTTTTGAAACAAACAAAAAAACAGCAAATATTGAGCCAAAGCATAAAATACCACAAACTGCTGAAAAGGAAAAATAAAATAAAGCAACAACAACAGAAAAAAAGTGAAAAATAGAAAGAGAAAAAAAAAAGAATAAATATAAATTATATACCGCGCGGGAATATACGCTTTTTTCGGGCACATTTTCTTTCTTTCTTTTTTTTTGTGTCTATACAATAATATGTGCACAAATTCTATCGATAATGCGTTCATGTTCGGCGCGGTTCGATATGATGATGGCTTTGAAAGTGCGTTTGTATGTTGTGTGCTCGAGGTCTCTCCTTATTTCTCCCGGTACAACGTTGATGAATATATGTGCTGCTGTGTGATTGCCGATTGTATGTATGTGTGTGTGAGAGTGCGAGTGTGTGTGTGTGGATAAAATCATTTTTATAAAAATACACAAAATTAGGGATCGATTTTTTTTCTCTCGTAATTTATTTTATGTATATTTGCAGTTTTTTTTTTCTGTTCAGTGCGTTTCGGCTGTTTTATAATCGAACTTCTCCACCTTATTTATCATTTTCCCCTCGATGGTTTATCGACAGCATGAGTGGAAGAGAGAGAGAGAGAGAGAGAGAGAGAGAGAGAGAGCGGGCGCGCGAGACACCCGAAGCACATATAAGATTTTTCGTTTTGGTGGCTGTGATGCTGTTGCTGCCATTGCCACTGCTGATGCTTTGGCTCGATTTTCTTTCTTCTATTATATGATTTTGCGTGTTTTTTTTCCTCTTCGGTTCATTTTCATTTCTCTTTTTAGCGTTTGGTGTGTGTGTATATTTTTTTTTCTTCTTTTTTCATTCGTCTTTTTTTTACTTAAAGATACGTAGTTATTGCCGTTATTCAAGTTCGGTGTGTATGTTTTTGTTCGACATTTTTTCCTTACATTTGATGACGGTGGTGGTGATGCTGCCGCTGCTTTATTTTCATTTTTCCTCTCTCTCTCTCTCTCTCTCTCTCTCTGCCCACTTCGTCTTCTAAAATCTACAGCTTGCCGCAGTTTTCCTTCGTTTGTGTTTTCCATCTCTCGTTTGACGCTATAAATGATAAAACACAGTACTAGTACCTGTTATAAGCTTCATATACATAATACATAGCGTACACAATTTGCAACGCACGATGTGCGTATGAGGCCATCTTCCACCATATACGAAAAGCAAAAATTTTCATTTCCACACATTTGAACAATGCAAGAAAAAGACGACGACACACAAAAAAATATACATATGCAATACACACGCAATAATTTTTCCCTTCACGACTTTCTTTTGCACACATTTTCTGTCTCTGTCCGTCTCACGGTTTCTTTTAAGTGCTTACGCTCATTCGGGTGCTTTAACGTGCATATATGGTGTTTGTTGTTGTTATTGTCGCCGTTTTCTTTCCGTTGTTTTCTTTTCTTTCGTGTTTTTTTTTTTTTTTTCATTTCGTTTTTCGCTCATTCGTTTCATCTTTTCGGTCTCATTTTCCTCCTTTGCACACACATAACGAACATAAGATTTCGCTCATCGTTATAACAAAAGTAGAGAAAAAAAGCAGCATTTTTTTTCGGTGAATGTGAGGAGCAGGAAAAAAAATCCCGAATTTATGTGCGTTTTTTTTCTCTTCTTCTATATTTCGTTACACATTGAAAGTTCGAATTAACAACATTAAGAGTTTGTTTTTGTTGACGCAGGAGGGAAATTGCCAAATAGCATTTAAGGAAAATGTATTGCGCGTCGGTGAGTTGGAGACCGGAATGGAGAAAGAGAATGGGAGTATGTGAGATGGAAACTTGCTTCTAATTAAATATGAAAACGAATTTCATATTTGATTTTTTGCAAGCGCCGTACATTTTTGCCAAAAATAACCAAAATAAATGGAGCTTTGGCAATAGCGTGAAGAGCATGTGTGGGGTCGAATGTTAAATGATCGCTAGTATATCACTGGGCTCACCCCACACCCTTCCCATATGTGTAGACGGGAGAATGAGAAAATGATGCTGAACTAACAAGAAGAAAAAAATACACACACACTCACACACGAAATAGGAGAGAGAAAAAAATGAACAAAAAAAAACCAACAGCGTTGGAAAATTCTTCGCGCGAAACCAAACGAAAAAGAATAAAATGAAGATGAAGAAAAAAATATGAACGGGAAAATTGAAGAGAAGAAAAAAAAAATTAAATCCCTGTATGATGCGATCTACAGCTCGTATGTGTAATGTGTTTGGATGGAGGATTTGGATGCGCGTACGCCATTAGTTGCGGGGGTAAATTGAACGCTGGATAAGATGCTGCTGAACAATCGAACATTTGGCCGCTCTCACTCTCTCTTCATTCCCTCTTGCGCTCTGATTGTGCCGGTACACATAAACTGCCATTGCTTGGCGTTAAGTTTATTCATGCAACCGATTTCATTCTATCCAACGGGGGCTGCTCTAACCGCCTAACATTTTTCAAGCGCCACTATTATGGCTGCTGTTACCGCTGTGCCATTGTTGCTGCTCTGCATACGATAAGGCGAATGTGTTTAGCCGGAGGAATGAGATATGAGCACACCAAAATGTTGAGTGAACGATCCATTTTGGGTGTGTTTGTGTGTGTGTGTGTTGGTGTCGTGTCATATGTGTGCTCGCGTACTCTTACTCTTCGTCAACGATGACTGTGTTTTTTTTCTTGCTTGCTTGCCTCTGCTCTTCTACTTGAGCTTTTTTTTTGCATTTTATTTCTTTTTCCTGCTTTTTTGCTGAATAAAAAAAAGTGAAGAAAAATTTATTTCACAATACATAAACACGTGAAAGGCCCATTCGATGTACAAAAAATTTCGTAAATGCCACAGTTCTATGGGTATATTTAAAAATATGCTTTCGCTATTGAAATTTGCATATATTATTAAATGCGTGCGTACATGTGTAAATATGCGATCGTCTTTCTCGTTCATGTTTACACTTTAGTTTCGTTCACACTTTCTCTCTCACGTTCATCATCTTACACTGGAACAAGATTCTTTTGATTAGTTCGAGTTTTTGGGTGTTTGTCTGAAGCGAGTTACTTGAACGTGTGTGCACGGTTACTTGCCACCTTGTGCAATTGTATTGAAGATTCCAACTAAAGGATTGGGCTGTTTTTTTTTTTTTTTTTTGAAACATCTATTTTCGTTTTCTTCGTTTCGCCCTCTTGATTTGCCGTGTGTTTCCCGAATTGAATCTCGTTTGCGCGTCGTCGACAACCGAATATATAATCGAAACCAACGTAATTCCAATACGACAAATATATCAATGTTTTTGCTTACACAACAATAGCCTCGAATCCAAAAAAACCGGATGGTATGGAACGCATAAAAGAGACAAAACGATCGCAAAAAAAAGCAAAGTGAAAAAAAAAGTAGCGATTCAAACGAAAAAATAACACTGCAAAATTCTGCGAAAAAAAGAGTGAAATTGAAATAACACACACACACACATACAAGAAGAAGAATGAAAGAAATATCGACGCATTTTAACGATTCGAATGTAAATCCAACGCAATATCAAATCATATTAGATTTTGAACACGCTCTCATTTCATTTCGATTGTGTGTGATGTGTGTGCTTGGCGAGAACTCGATATCATCGCTTTTTTTTCTCGCTCGGCTTTTCAGTATGTGTTTTTCGTGTGTGTTTTTTTCTCTCATTGAAGCTCACACATGAGTGTGAGCCATACACATTTAATTTTATACAATCGACACAGCAGCAGCAGCAGCAGCAGCATCAACGATATATCGGGGGATCCCTCTTGTTTCCTTCGCCTCCTCTGTGCCATCCATTCATTTTATTTCCATACAGGATTTTTTTTTCTTCATTTTAAGCAAATAAATAAATAATGAACGACAGAGAGAGAGAGAGAGAGAGAGAGAGAGAGAGCGAACCGAGTATGTGTATTTGTCGATAGGAAAATTCGCATTTAGGCACAACGAAATGCTTCGCATCGTGTGTTTTTTCTTCTTCTTCGTCTCTCTTCTCTTCAGTTCTTTTCATATGTTTTGTTGGTGTGTTTAGTTCTTGCATGTTTCGGCTTATTCCTACACTTATTTTCCATGTCGTTGTCCAAAAGATCGCTTAAGAATGGTGTTGACTGTGGGCAGCTTTCCTTTCCTTACTTCATTTGCTTCAATGTATGTGTGTGTGTGTGTGAGTGTGTCTTTCGCGCTGTGTCTTTTTGTCGCATTTTTTATTATTTGATTTTGTATTTTGCGCTTTTTGTTTTTGTCGCTATACCTCCATTTTTGTTGTTGTTGTTGTTGTTGTTGTTGTTGTTGTTGTTATTCTACACTCGACTATTAAATGCTAGTGTTTGATATCACTTGAACACTCGTTTCTATATGTGTACGTGGTGGAGATCGAGAATGCGAAAAGCGAAAGAGAGAAAGGGAGCTTGGTGTGGAATGAGTACAGCGCATTAAGTACCACCAGAGAAGGTGATGGATGTGAAAAGTGAGAGAGAATAATTTACTGATATGATTCGGTGATATTCTCGGTGAAGAATCAACGAAGGCGGTGGCGAATGGAAGCAACAACAACCACACCAACAACAATCCAGTTGTTCGAATGTTCGAATCCATTGTGCCTATCTATTTGGGCTACTGTTGATGCTTATTGTCGTATTGTATGCATTTAGACATTTAGAACACACGGTGGAAGCGGAAAGGAGATGTCGCCACCTAAAATGAAAATATTTTTCATTTTTCGCTTGAGCAGTGTGTGTGTGTGTGTGTGTATGTGTTAAGATGTGTGTATATTCGAGGCTAATATGTTGCTAGATACTTCGCATCCATCGCACAATCGCCCATAAACATGATGCATTGCTATTCGCTTCATCATCAGCTCGAGCTTCAGTTGCTTCTTCTTTTTAATGGTTGTTTCGATTTTTGTCAACAATTTTTGTTTTAAATTGACTGCATTGTTGTACGAAATTTTAGTGTCATTTTTGCAACAACAAAAAAATGATGACAAAACATTTGCGAAATATTTGGGACATTTTTGCTATCTTTGTGTGTGTGTGTGTGTGTGTGTGTGTGTGTGTGTGTGTGTGGAGAAATTGATCAAAATCTCGCAAAAATACCAAAATGTTGACGAATTCGTATTTCACTTGTTTTAGACAAATTTTCCAAAAAAAAAAAAAAAAAAATCGTCAATCTTGCGAAAATTTGTTGGCAAAAATCACATAAACCATTCTTATTCACAATTTCACGATTTTTTTTTTGTTCTTCTTTTAAATTTCAACTCCGTTGGCCCGTTGTTTGTTTGTTGTTTGAGACAAAAAGAAGACAGCAGAGAAAAAGAAAAAAAAAGTCGAGTCGCAAACAGAAGCAGTACGACAAGAGGAGAGAAAACAAACCGACATCACTAGCAGCAACAGCAACAGCAATAGTACACAAAAATGTGAAATAAGAAAAATTTATGTATGCAGAATAATATTGATTCATGTTGGAAGGTTGTGGCAGCAGCACAGCACCATACACACTTCGGCTTCATCTCTCTCATTTGCCTCGGTGAAAAGCGCACATACGTTTTCGGGCTTAAACATGCTGCATGTTGTATTATTTCGTGTGAGTGTGTTTCTTTTTTTTTTTTTTTTGCTCTCTTCACTTCGTCTTTTACTGGCAAATATTTGCCTTATATGCGAACGCAAAACGAATTTGAATTGAGAAACAAAATGAAACACATACATAAAAAAAACAAGAAATTCGTTTGGTCCGATGGACCGAGTGAGCGAGAATGAGATGGAATATAAATTGGCAATGCATGGACGTTTGCATTAGTTGGAAAAAGATGGTAAAATGGCAACTCCTTGGCGAATGTATGTTTCGCCCAAATGGTAAAATTTCTGAGTAAAAAAAAAAAGAAAAATGCAAAAGCACCTCGGCTCTCACTCTCAAAACACAACACACACACACACACACACAAACAATTTTTTCGGAAAATTAATGTGGTCGAGTTACGTAGCATAGGTTTGCATTTTCGTTTTTAACGTGTGTTTACAACCAATGCCCATCCATCGAGAGAAAGACAGAGAGAGCGAGAAAGAGAGTGCAAACAAGCAAGCAAAGCAAACAAGCGCTTTCAACATATAAATGTATACATATATCCTGTGTGAGCATCGTAATGATGAGCAACCCCGCATATGAGAATGAAAATGAGAAAACGCATATATAGTGCCGTTGCTGCTGCTGCTGCTGCTACACATACGAATCAAAAGTCCATCATTATTTATTCAATTTAGATTATACACAAAAATACACTTAAAAAAATCAAATGGAATACAACAGAAAAAAAGGAACAAGAATGACTTTTACCGAGAAAACCGAAAGCAAAATGAGAGCGCGCAAGCAACGTACATCGGAATATATACAATACACACACGGCAAGAAAATTTGGTGAGGAGAGACCAAATGAAGCCATGCCAAGCTATGCAATTGATGCTGTCTGGATGGCATGCTTGTTTGCTTGCTTGCTTGCTTGCTATGACTTGAAATATATATATATATATATAAAAAAAAGAAGCAGCGCACATAAATTGTAATGAAATTAAAATTAAATATTTTCGTTCACCGTTGTTGGATGGTACTTTTGAGCCGTGCCAAAAGCCGAGCAAGCTGAGCTCAAACGCCATAAGCTCCATCATTTGCATTTTCGTTTTGTATATATGAAAAATAATTGGCACTAAATTGGTGGAGTCAGTGAAAAAAGAAACACACGAATACACACAACACACATACAAAACATCGCGTCCAAAGTATTAGTCAGATGAATTCGGCGGGTCTTTTTTATTTTCGTCGCTCAGCATTGCCCTTTTTTCTGTCTCTCATTTTGATTTGCATTTTCAAAATGAGCAGATCCACATGCAGTATAAAAAACTCCCATTTAAAAAAAAAAAAACAACAACAACAACATATCTTTTACCGTATATAAATGTGCTGTTCGCGTCGATTCTGGATCGTTTCATTTCACCTTTAGCATTGATATAATGTGTGTTTAATATGATGAATATTGAATTTTATGCGGTTTTTCCAACGGTTTTTCATTCGCGTTTTTATTTGCTAAAATAAACACACAAGCGACGCTATGAACAAACAAACAAACAAAAAATAGAATAAAATCCCCGAAAAAAAATACAACTAGACCTTAACCCATTAGGTAAATTAAAAAAAAAAAAAAATAAATAAAAGAAAAGAGATTGAGTCTACAATCAACGAGATTGAATGGAAATCTTCGTGAATATGGCATTTTATAGCAAATTTTATTTTAATTAAATGTCAGTTCGTATTGCCACTGACCAAAATATGTTTTTTTTTTTATGGTCAAACAAATACAATCCATCCACACAAATATACATACCGGCAAAATAATAAGGATAATGTGTATAAATTAAATTCGCATTCGCAATTTTCCCGCTCTAACTCCTTCTCCGCTCTCATTGGTTTTTTTTTTTGTGTGTGTGGCATTTTTCACATCAAAATGGCGAAGCTTTAGTTGCATGAAAAAAAAAACTCTATCAAGCCATATTAAATAGCGTGTGTTATGGCGCTGGCTCTATCTCGCTCTCTGAAAAGAAAGAATGGAGATATAGACAAACGAAGACAATCCATTTTAAATGGAAACAGCAGAAGAAAAAAATCGAGTATACAGTCGCAAAAATTTCATAATACGTGTGAGCATTTCTAACACGATAGCAAAAGGATGAATGATTGAAAAGAGACAGCATGCGAAAGTAAATTGAAGCTTTTCTCTATGGTAATTTGATAATAGTATTGATTTTATCGGAAACAGTGACGCAATGGAAAAATACATATACCAGAATTGAAGAGTACCAGGGAATAACAAACAAGAACAACAACTACAACAACAACAACAAAACGCACACGTAAATTTGTATAGAAAACTGCTTAGCAAATTTAGAAAATAGAAAAAGGGTCTAGGCACGGGTGAAGGCATAACACATACACACATGAGATTTAAGCGTGAGCATGCCATTCTTTCTCGTGTATTGTGAATGTGTGTGTTTTTGTGCACACTTTTTTCATTCTCAATGCCCATTATACTTGATTTGCATGAAATTTTGCGCGGGTTGTCGATTCGATTGGAATCTTTAAATTCGTTCTTTTGTATCTGTTTTGCCGGCGTCTATGTTCAGTGCGTTAACACTTTACCCAGCACTAAGCTAGTTAGAATATATCTAACAATACTCCCTCTCTCTTTCTCACTCCTTAATAAAACAAGTACACACGTTAAAAGAAGAGTCCTTTTTTTTTTAGATTGAACACTTTTCTCAAGTACTGTTTAAAATGGAAAATTTCGAGAAGGAAATTTTCCTTATTTTAACTTACAAAACATTGACACTTATAAATTTAACTTGTAGGCGATTATTTCGGTTTTTAGGTTGGCAACTGTCGTTATTTTTTTTTTCTATTCATTCCGTTTCCAATGAAACACCAACGAAATATAATTATTGATGTAAAATTAAAACGTTCATTCGATTCGCTTGTATCGGCTGAGAATCAATATCAACATCCCCATATAAAACAGCAGGCAATTCATCATCGAATGTTTTTCATTTTTGTGTGTATTGAAAAACGTAATTTCTGTCGATGTGCATCTTGATTCTGTTTGTGGCGGTTCATGTTGGCGGTTTATGTTGGCGTTTGTGATTTACGTGCCATTCAACTTGTTGTATTTTTGGTTGGCGAGTGGTGCGTTCATGCTATTGTCCAAGTTCACCGGACTCGAATGTTGATGATAAAATAACACACACACACAAAACATCCAAATAAATAAACCGGATGATCTCGCGTAGCACACGCACTCACACCGAGCACAACACAACCGTCAAATACTGAAAACCCTTTTTCTCCAAAATCAAAGCCCAAGCTGAGAGAGTCACACTCCAAAAGTGTATTTCATTTTCCGACAATAGTTCAGGTACAAAGAGAAATACAAAAAAAAAAAAAAGAAACAGAAATGTTTCAATGGCCCATTCAATAGAAAAATCGGGGTTGGTTGTCAGTAGATTGTCAATGTGCACACATTTGTTGTTGTTGTTGTTCGTTACTAATTCATTCGGGATTGTATCGTTTTGCTGGGCTTGCACACACCAATCCAATGAAATGAAATTAAACAAATTCTGATAAGACAGTTCTCCAATTTCAAGTGGGCAGATTAAAATCAACGATACGAATGACCTCGTACCGCGTTTTCGAATATCTGTTTCACCCATAAAAAAAAAGAAAGTAACAGCAACCACACTCTTCTTTAACATCGATGTTTTTTTTGCGCTTTTTTTTGGCTTCGAAATGGAAATCGATTTTTATGTATTTAAAAAAAACCAACCCCATCGAACAAGAATCCAGTAAGATTGTTTGAGTGGAACAGCTCATTTCGGAAAGGATGTCGATTTCGATATAAGAATACACCCCAACATCATGCACCTAATCTTATTGTATCCGCTAAACGCGGCCCTTGATTGAGCCAAAGAGAGAGAGAGAGAGAAAGAGAAAGAGTGAAAAAAAACATAAAAAGTACAACAAAAACCCAACGCGCTATTTAGCCTTACAAATTGGTCGTTTCATAATTGTTTTCGTTTATATGCGCATTATTCAGATAAACGTTTTCAAAAAAAAAAAAACGTCCACATATCACGAAAAGAACAATTAATAATGACCATTTAAATGCATGTTTATGTTATGTTTTATTCCACGTGAACATTTGCTGCTCATTGAGCGTCGCACGCGTCCATTTGCACACACTCGCTCACACTAACACACACACACGCGCGCGCACACACACACACACAAACGAACGAACGGTCGGATGGACGGACGGAAGAATGGACGAACGAACAAGCCAACTTTAGCATATTAATATGCGTGGCTTGCATAATTTTTCACGAAATCCCGTGTCTTCGTACACGATTTAAAACGATTTCATTTTGTAGGCAGTCTGTTTTTTTTTTTGTCTGTCTCGTTCTCATTTATGCAGGCTACTATTTCATTTAAATAAACACGACGATAAGTGAACATTGAAAATTGATGACAAGACAAATAAGAAAAGGAGACAGAACACGGACAACAACAAAAAAAACTATTAATTAATTCATTTAATCGCTCACTAAAGTGTGTCTCAAATCATTTTTAATGCGTAAAACTTGCATAAATTTGTGTGAAAACAGCTTCTGTTGATTGTGTGTGTGTGTGTGTTTTTTGTTGTTGTTGTTGTTGTTGTTACGAGACTTGATGACAGACTTACTTTACTCACTGAATCATTTTGAATATATAATACGCGCCAAGCGATGGAACAACCGAAACACAACGGGTCGATGCGTGCGTCAGTAACATTAAAAAGGATTGAATAAAATCGTTAACATTTTAATTGCAAATAAAATGGAAATGGACATTCCGAACATAACTTTTTGTTGTTGTTTTTGTTTTCAATTGCATTTTTACAGAAGACACGCACCTCTTTTTTGTTGTTGTTGGTGTTGTTTGTTGTAAAGGCAACAGTTATCTCAATGGAATGTTGTGTGGAAATTCCATTTTATTGTTGAGTGTGTGTCAGTCACGTTTTAAGGAATTGAATGTTTTTTTTTTCTGTTCAGAGCTCCGATTTCGATACTGATCACATTTTTAATGTGAAAAATTTCAATAAAAAGAAAACCAACCAACAATATCAATTGATAAAAATGATTGTTAAACAATGTTGTTGAATCATTCAACCATTTAGGCATTTAAAAAAACAGAACAAATGTTTAAGCAGCTCGAATACTCGAAAATTCAACCTTTTTTTTAGTTGTTTTTCATGAAGGTACTATCAGTGATATCGATGTGACGACAACAATGTACAGCAACAACAAAATTATCACATTCCCAAATAGTTGTAAGCAGTAATAAATGACAACAACAACAACAAAAAACACAACACACTGAATGAAAACAAATCGACAGTTCGATGCACAACAACAAGGTAAACCGTAGAAAGGTTTTGCATGTGTGTGTGTGTGTGTGTGTGATGATAGAAAAGCGGAACGTCCAATGTATGTGTGTACCGAATGAATGAAAACACACACAGAAAAAAAAACTGCATTTCAAAACTAGGGTACAACAAAATTGAAGTTGCGTGATGCGTGCACTTTTTTTGTGGTTTTTTTTTTGTCTGTTTATTCGTTGCACCCAATAAACTCACTGACGGTAGCACTCTCACATCAATAACAGACAAAATGTAGACAATTTTTTTTCGTTGTTGTTGATGAGGACATATGAAAATCGCCGAATATAGAAACAACCAATAAAAAAACAAAAACGATATCACATTGTGAACTCGTATATCAACGCTTCGCAACGGTTCAATGTTCTGTCTGTGCATTTTGTGCAAAGATGTAATAACAATTAGGTGGAACATTTTTTTTTTTTTTGGTAGATACCAATCAATAGCGCCGATTGTAAATGGATTCGTTTAAAAAGTGCTTGAACAAACGCGATACCATGAAAATAGTTGTTATTTGTACAAGACGTACGTCTGTTTGTGCTTTCATTAAGAGTGGGGGGAAGGAGAAATAGAGAGAGAGAGAGAGAGAGAGAGAGAGAGAGAACGAGTAAAAAATGGATTTTAATAATTAACCGATGAAGAACAAAGAAAACCAGCTGTATATAAATGTAGCTAAACAAGGAGCAACGGCATAAAATTATGGGATCATATAATGAATGAAATAAGGAAGCATTATTATTAGTTAATTTGCCATTATTATTGCGTGTTTATAAGCACTAAATTGGCTACAGAAAAAAAAAACATGAAATAAAAGGCTAAATGCCGAAGCAAAACAGATTGAACAACAACAACCAACCTGGTAAAAAGTATAAAAATCGATGCATTTGTCTATGCATTTTGTTGTTGTTGAAGAGATTGCGGCGCACCGGCAACGTTCCATATGTGAAATTGGTTGCACATGACAAATCAACAGAGAAGATTGTCTCCCGCCACCATATTACCGAACAATATGCATTAAATATTTCAACGGGCCGCAATAAATTATTAGTTTGAAGACGAACTTCGAACGAAGAGAGAGAAAAACACACACACACACACATAGAAAATCTAATTCATATTACAATTTGCGTTCGAACTACAAAGTTGTTGGCGGACGCGCTCATCGCGTTCATTCCGTCATTTATTTCATAAAATGTGATTAGAAATTTTCTGAACCACCAAGAGACTGAATTTGTGCAAATCGTTTTTTTTTCTTTTTGCCATGCCATCCATCGGCATTACCGGTTTCCATTTCTTTAATTTTCAATTTAGCGTAATTGAGAGAGAGAGAGAGAGAGAGAGAGAGAACGGTTGATAACAATCATGCATACTCGGTATTGGACTATGATACTATGAAATTTGAGCCGCGTGAATGAATCTTAATTTGATATGCAACAGGCTCGCGCATTCATTTGCATTAGGCACAACAAAATTGTAAGTAGTTTGAAACACACAACGCAAAACTAACGATATAATGAAATTACGGCACAAATTAGCCATTGCAACCTTTTTCATGCGGAACCATTTTGTGCACCGTTTATCGTGTCATTTAAGCGCACGTGGCTCTTTCTCTTTCGCTCTCTCACTTCGTTTCCAATGCACACAAGTTTTATTTTGCATCGACGAAAAATGTTGTTGTTTTGTTGATGTTGTTGTTGTTGTTGCTCGTATGCTGTTTGGCCAATTTTTGCTATTTTTTTTTTTACTGAATTTTTGTAGGTTTTCTTTTTGGTATTTACAATAAACAACATATTGTTGCGGGCCACAGTGCAATCTGTAATGCTTCACTAATTCATCCCATATGTTGTTTGGTTTTTTTTTTTTTTCAAGACACTGTTCGAAATGCAATTGAATAAATTCCAAATGGTGAATGCTGATGCACATTACACCGGTCGGAATTTTGACTCAAAAAAAAAAAAAAAAAAAAAAATTGGAAACAAGTGAATCATTCGACCTACATTCGATTTTATTTGCTGTAAAAATGCAACGTCTTATATTATGTGTGTTCGAAAGTCTCAACCGTAATCAAGTTAACACAGCCGTACGTAGAACCGCTGTCATTCCAATAGGACAATCGACAATTGGACCATTTGACACAAGCATTAACGCCATCTCTATGTTGTTATTCTAACGGAACCGTTTGTTGTGCATCCATTGCTCTTCAAATCCCATTCAAATGACACATAAAATATCAAATATCAAATTGGAATATGTTTTTTAAGGCGTGATTGTGTGATTTCAATTACCGACCCAGAGAAAATAATACGAAACTTATCTTTGGTTGAAACAACATCAGTCGCTCTACGTTTAACCACAAAATAAATTTTGAACGGGCAAATCATTCAAAGCGCAAACACACCTGTTCTCTTGTTTTGGGAACTGCAAATTGTAATTATTCATCAACATATAATATGTATATATATTTTTGCCCCCTTTCCCCCCAATTCTGTTGTTAGCATATTAACAATTTATTAATAACAATTGTAATTACATTTCGACCGAATTTCGTTTACGTTTCATTGGTGAGTGATTCGCTATCGATTCAAAATCGAATGGATAATATCTCTCAATGAACCCGCACAAATCGTGAAAATGCTAAAAATATCGAAAGCATTTGGATTGTTACCTTGAGAAAAAAAAAAGCGCTTTACATTTTCACAAGAATCTTCGTATAAAAAATCGGCATTGAGACGGAGAGTTTACTTGTCCGACAGAGAGTTTAAATGTGGACAACAATTTATTTGAAATGTGATTATTTTTTTTCTGCTGAATGGTAGCGATCGAACGAAAATTGCAGACAATGGATGAATGAAGAGCGTTACTGACCTTCAGCGCCACTGATTCGGAAGTAAGCTAATATTTGGATAGGTGTGTTCCATTCGTGTGCTCCATAGCCAAATATATCGACTACTATAAATCGAACGTTTGCCATAACAACATACCAAACTATTGATGCGTTATCCAAGCTATCGATTGTGAATCGAAAATGATTTGTTGTAGTTAGTTTTTTTTTCTTCTTCTCATTTTGACAGTGGTCGAATAGCGCGTACTCTCAATCGTGCACTCAAAAACCATTTCTCCTCCAATCATTCACCAATGAATCAATCCCATCCGTCTTAATAAATGGCGTACGTCAAATATTCGATTGATGTATTAGTGAAAACTAGTGAAAAAGTATTGAAAAAGAAAACATCCAAATTCAATAAAAAAAAAAAAAAAAAAAAACAACGTATGTATGGAAAAGAGCAAAAATATGAATTTCGATTTGCCCTAAGTTTCATTGGTTTTTTTCCCCTCTCTGCCAATCTCTGTGTCTGTCATGGTATCGATGCATTTGTAGTTTTTCACATTTTGAATTATTCAATGACCGAAGATGTTCTTGTCATTTTGAACTGGCTGATGCCTGACCCTGACTTGAACTACAAATCTAACAAGTCACAGACATTTCTGTCTGATTCTCGTCGGACACTTTATACTGCTTGCCTTGGCACTTTCACGCAGTATTTTTTTTTTTGGCGATTTGACTCAGCAACATGCAATTTTATACTATAATATTGATTGAACGCTTGATTTTCACTTTCAAAACGATTCATTTTATAGCGAAAATAAATAATTTTTGAATATAGACATTTTCATGATGTCGTGTTTCAAGAAAATTTCAACAATATTTCTTAAACATTGGGGGCGAATCCGATGGCCCAAAAAGGGAATCAAATTGAAAGTTAATGAAAAAAAAAAAAAAAACAGAAATCAAATAACGAATCAAAATCGCTATTATGATCGCATCCCATCTCGATTTTTGTTGACTGAATCACTTAGACTGAATCACAGAGAGCTTACGGACTAAAATTGACACTCTCAATTTTTGATGCGATTTTTTGTTGTTGTTGTTTAATGTTTCTCTGTAAAACAGAAAGAGGGAGCAAAGAATAAAATCCAATCAGCAATTACATTAACAACAGTTTTTAAGCATCAAAAATGTTGTAATAAAAAAAAAAGGAAATCAAATTTTCGCCTAACGAAAAGAGCAAAACTGAATTTAGCATCAAATGAAAAGTGCCATGATTCAGACCACATCTCAAGGGCCATATTGTTTAGCTAAGGCCACCATTTTCTATGTGCTCTTAAAATTAAATGCACATGAACAACAACAAAAAAACAGAAGAGAGTGGAACAAAAAACAAATGCCGCGCGTAAGAGAGAATGTACGACAATTAAAAGAAACGCGCATTGAAGAATGAAAATGAGTTCAGAGCCACAAAGACGCGAAAAGTCACCATAAATATATATATAAATATATTGTACACAAGTAGTGAGTATACCGATTTTCGTTGGATTTCGTGATTCGTCGGGTTCCGCATCTATTTCGTTTTGCGCACTTCACAATCCAATTGAGATGCGATTATCGCGCGTTGAGCGTAGCTGTGTGTGACTTTTTTTTTTTGTTGTAGGTTCATTCTTCATCCGTTTCTCTTAGCCATTTTGTTCACATTACCACGTTCTCATTCGATTACAAAGAGTTCTATAAATCCACCCAAAATGTTCGTTGATTTCGGACCACATTCGTTTTTTTCCTCTTTTCGCGAGCTCATTGCTATCTCCCTTCCTCTTTCATCCGTTGAAATTAACGAATCGAAAGAGTTTTATCACAATGAAATAATTTTTTTTTTTTTTATCATTTACATAAGACATTCATAACAATGAAAATGAATTGATAATTTCATTTGAAAAGTAGCAAATATTCGTTTCGAAAGTGGCATTACTTTGTGAAATTTTAACAAAATTGTATTCTGAATCCTGCCAATGGTTCACCAGCAGCCACACCACGTGAATATTGTAGATATTTAAAAAAGAAAAAAAGATACCAACAATTTCGTATGTGCTTTTTTTTTGCGGGCGAGTGAACAGCAAGAGAGATGCAGAAAAGGGAGACGATATGACTAGAAACCACCCAACGCACCATGTAAATCCACTTAAAATGCACGAGAGCAACAGAGATGGTGCGATGAGAGAAACGCGTAAAAACGATGTAATTAAAAATGTATGCTGCTTTGTAATGAGAATGGCAAAGGCGAGAAACAAACGTATATACATATTTCCATCCAACCCGAGAGCTCCGAGCTCACCATACATACATATATCTTACCTCTTTTATTTTACCCAATTGAATTGATAATAAATGGAGAGACGCGCGAGCACGAGAAACAAACAAACTACAACACACACTCACACGCACACAAACACGCACACACCTATATAGGAGAGAGAGCAGTAGCGAGCTACAGTTACACATACACACACCCGCCGCACATATATAGACACAGAGAGGCGAGCAACAGCCAACGTAACGCGTTCCCACTGCTCGATGGCATTCATTAGAGCTGCAAGAGTTGCTCTGACTACGACCAATGAAATTTTCCACATGCTCGCTACATGTTAATACAGTTGAACAGCCCGGCATAAGATACGAGACACATACACACACTCACACACATCCATACAACCAGCAGACATACTAAATGGACTGTCACGGCCGATGACACCCCTCGCATCGAACCGAACCGTGCATATACAATGTGTTGATTCATTTATTCATTATTTTTGCCATCAAATATAAATTAATGTACAATTTTTGTATGAATTTGTGTGGAATTCGATTGTCTTCATTCAAAAAATGTCCACCGGTGTTCACACCAAATGCCATTTTCGGATGGGTGGGCTTGACCGCATGACGCTGTATGCCAGAGCAGTTGAGTACACGCGCAAACAAGCAAGCAGCAAAATATTGGTCGACAAACCAAAGCAAACCGGCGCAAACATTTTTCCTCTTGAAGAGTTGGACCCGAATACTAACCCGGTAACCATTGCAATATGTACTGTCGGCATCACACAGTGTGATCGGTACGGGCGATATTGTCCAACTCTGATTGTTGTTGCTGTTAAACTGTTTCCCTCTCATCAACAGCAGCACCAGAAGCACCAGCAGCAGCAGCACATACACTCGAGAAGCAAGCACATCGTTGCTCTCTCATCGGTTGTTGTCGCGCATTTTATGTGCTTCATTTAGTTTCACGATGAGACCGAATCGGAATTAATGTGCAACAGAGACAGCTAGCTGCTGCTGTTGCTGTTGCTGTTGCTGTTGCTGTTGCTGTTGATATGATTGTGTGCCGCACATAGAACACTGGCATCGTATTGGTAAAAATGGGAAAAGGACGGAATATGGAAATTTGTTCCATATTAATCTACCTTAATGTACAGTGCTAACGCCAATTACAGCACACATTTTAGTGTGTCGTTTCGTCGCTTTATTTTTCTATTGGAACACTGATTTTTTGGTCAACCTGTGTGTAACGCCACCAGCCAATGCAGATTCTTTTTTTTTGTGTGGCATTTAAAAAAAAAAACTGTTATCATTCACTTTTTCAAGTAAACTTGTGGTTTTTTATTCACAGATGCAAGCGAAATTTCGATTCCATGCCTCAAAGTAATTTAGTGAAACAGCTCATTTAATGAGAGACAACAACAAAAATGATGTTGCTAATGAGTAGAAAAAATGTCGACGCAATCTCCATAGCATCCGTTTTCTATTGCGCACAAAACACAATTTCATTCCAATATTCAAATTGGCTCCCCTTTTTTTTCGTGTGTTAGTAATTAAAATGTAGCGTATCCCTCTGCTATACTTTCCGGCCCATTATCTCATCGTCATCTGAGTAATGTGCAAAATATTGTACACACATGCAGATTTTTGTCGGCACTCGTTCTCGCTCTGGCTCACACATATGTGAATTGGCGAGCACACAGCAGCAGCACCACCAGCATATAGATAACATGTACATGAATTTTTGCAAAACGAATCAACATCATGTGTATCCCTACCCGAAACGGATGGGAATGTATGATATGTGTTGCTTTTTCGCAGGATTGTACACACATAACAAGGATTTTTCGTTGAGGCAAAGAGCGCGCGGATGAAATTGTGAATAAATGTCCAACAACAGCAACCAACAGCAACACCAAGAACCGAGAGTAAAGGAACACACAAGAAAAATAAAGCAGCAGCAGCAGCAGCAGCAGCAGCACCGTGTGTATACATTTGTGCACAGAGCGAGAGCATACCTTTAACCATATGCCGATACAAATACAAATACAGTTTCGGCAGTACACACAGTCACACGAACGACGTGTGCCGCTAAAGGAGCAGATAGTATTGCACCAATACCAACACCAAACATTTTTATTTTTGCCATATAGAACAAGAAATAATCACTCCAGAATTCGTATACAACTAGCACTGAAATGTAGAATGTATGAGAAGCCGAATACCATTCGATGCGAATTCGAGCGATTATTTTACTCGCTCGCTCTTCACTCACTCGCTAAATTGCCTGAGTGTGCGTGTGTTTGTATGTGTGCTCGTTCTGTCTGTGCACGTGTATGTATGTGAATGAATGTGAGCCGCTGCCGCACGCTTTGCTTTCATTGTATTCGTTCGCACAGCACAGATTGGTGCTGTGTATGTGTGCTGTTTTGTTCAAATGAATGAAAGAAGAAGACAAACACAAAACAACAACACATTTTTTTCACACTTACGATAGACGCATATACTCCAGTCTTCGGTCACCGCTCGGTAAGAGCGCATTTATAACATATAGACCGCTTAAGCGCGTACAAACAACAACAAAAAAAAACAAAAAACAAAAGATTTATTAAAAAATCCTGTACAATAAACAATTAGCAAAACAAAAAACACAACAAAAAAATTGTTTTAAATAAATTAATTAATTTCCATAATTTAAAATAACAGAAAAAAAAAATTTCATGCAATTTTTGTACAATTTTTGTCGGAACAATTCCATTTGTTTGTCCGCAAATTCAGTTGAGAAATAAAAAAAGACACACGGCGAAAATAAATAAATAAATAAAATAGAAACTGGCGACCAAACTCAGTTCATCGTAATATTTTGCATTGATTGAGATTGACTATCGTAATGTTATTGTATCGATTGAACAGTTTGTTTTTTTATTTGAGTTGACAATAGTTTTGTTTTTGGGATTGGTTTTTTTTTTCATTCTGAATCAATTAAACAGTGTTCTTTACAACAACAACAAAATCACAAAATCATTAAACAGACAATAATATAAACACAAAAATAGAAAAAAAAAACTAAACCAGTGAACAGACCCATAGAAATAGACAAGAGAACAAGTAGCAGCAATAGTTTGACAGAGAGCGTGTTGCGAATGTTGTAGATCAGTGAAATCATCTGAATTTAAAAAGTAATCATTTGAAAATAACAACTTCCCATTTATAATCGACTGTAGTTTAATGTAAAATATGCTCACATCTCACATGTTACATGTTTATTGCTTTATTGCGACAAAATCGTACAAATGTAACGAAAAATTGAACGCTGATGACCAGTTGTGTTATAGGTTTTTGTTTTTCACCGCCTTTTATCCAATTCATTAATGCATCAAATTCTTAATTTTTGGTTGTGTCTGTGTTTTTTTCTGGTTTTATTCTCACATTCTCCATCCAAAAAAAAAACATTCGTCCTAATTACTGGATTTCCAATTTCATTTGGTGAAAAACAAAAACCTCTAACCGCGTGCAATGTGTATCATTTATTTTTACCTCTTCATTTCGTTTCGGGTCTTCTGTTTTTTTTTTTTTTTTGTTGTTAATTTGTTTCATTTGAACTGATCAATTTCGGGTTGTCTTTTCTCTCAACCGGTGAGGAGAGCAAAGGCATTCGGTTTTTTTTTATCGTTATTGTTGTTATTGTTGTTATTGGTTCGTTGTGTGAGTGTGAAAAAATACAGTTTGGTTTTTTGGTTCTGTTCGGTGGTTACACCAAAAATGTTTGAGAAAGAGAAAGAAAATCCAAAACACAGTCAACAACAAAAACCAAAAACAAGAAGAAAAAAAAAACACACCGAGAAAAAAAAATGAAAACCCTAAAATTGTGTGTGTAGTTCGACATGCAATACAAACGATTAATTATTATAATAATAGCTTGCTGGTTTTATTTTTTCCACCGGACTTTAGCATATCGGTAGAATATTTGCGATGTAGGATTGTGCATGTTTTGTTTTGTCAATGAATCAGCTCTCCTTTTGTTTTGTAGCTTATTTTGACTGTGCTGAAAAAGAGAAAAAAAAAATACTGAAAAATACCAAACAAAAACAAAAACACAAAAAGATTCAATTAAAAAGTGTTGGAAAAGTGTTGAATACTCGTTTGCAGATGGAACAAAAGAGATTGCCGGTCAGAAACTAACAGCGCCAAATATTAAAATGTGAAGCAACAAAAAAAAAACAATCCTTTTGCTGTGAGCAATTTTTCAACGCTGGCACAATTTTAGCTTCAAAGATAGCAAACATGTTGAAATTGTGTGAATGTGTGCAATTGGTGTAAATGACTTGGTGTAATCGCCGATGAAACGCGTTCCATTTTCATATTCGAATATGAATTGATCATTCGGAACTTTTAATGAAACAAAATGGATTACATTGTTATTGGCCATACTGAATTTGGTTTGGCTGTTTGCATATTTAAAGGCCTGCGGCAAACACACACTGTCCACTGTCCTTTGGACCCGGTTGCATTTTCCACGTGTCACCAAATTGGCGGTAATTGTCATGATGATTGGTGCAAACGAACCAAATCAAACACATATGATGAGTTCAGTGTCTCAACCATGCGTTAATCGCCACTTTTGACCATTGAAAATGATCACATTTACACGTTTGCCAATTGGCATTTGCAATGTGTAATGCGGGTAATATTCCGAAAACAGATGAGCAAGACGAAACAAAAAACGCCAACACACACACATAGCACAGCACAATTACTTTACACGCGAAAACCAAGTGGTCAGGCCATTCGCCTGAACGGAGAGAAAACCGTCGAAATTGCGGACCACGAAACAGTGACATCGAAAACATAACAAATAACATCCAAAACGAATTTGGAATGCAAAACGAGTGCAAAACGTATGGGCTACGGATTTTTTTTTTTTTTTTTTTTATTGTTGAAATTTCACTCTTCGATCATCGATTTGAGGCACATGAGATTTATGTAAATTTATGAATGCCCATGTGCGTTTCGCAAATGCGCCACCACCGCGATATAATTATGATTTTATTTCGATTGCTGTCGGTCTTATGATGTGTGTGTGTGGTGTGTATACAGAATATGTCTGTTTGGACGTTTCATTTCAAGTCACTCGATTTGTTTATTACAATTCGGTAGTTTAACGTGTGTTGTTCGTGATTTGTGTTCACAATTTGATTCGACATCATTGTCTTGTAACAAGACTCTTGTTCTTGCCTCTCAACGAAAATTATGAACGAACGTTTTTTGTTTTTGGTTATGAATAAAACAAAGATCGTTTACGATTTGACAAATCAAGTTAAATAGAGATAGAGAGGAAAAATCACACACACAGAGAGACACAGACACAACAATTCAAATTCAATAGAAAATAATAGTTGCATCAACGGGTGCGACAATAGTAACAATAAATTATTGAGTAATTCACAAAAAAGAGTGAGACAAGAAGAAAAGAAAAAAAAAAAACGGAACGAAACCAAAGTTGTAATACAGCAATTGAGAGCAACCAGGGTTTAGTGAACAACAACAACTGAACTGAACTTACTTTGGTTTGGGCCTGACCCCTTGTTCAGCTCTTTAGCTATATCTTCAAACTACGGTTCATTTTGGTATTTTTCCTTTGTGTTGAAAACCGCATTCACATTTGAATTTTCAGTTGAATCGGTTTTCAAGTGCGTCACACACGGTGTGTGTGTGTGTGTGTGTGCACGCCGATTTTTCGTAATGTTGTCTCAGCATTTCAACAATGCTCTTTCGATTTCGTCTTCTATTATTTCTGAGTTTTTTTTTTATTTGGGGTGCCATCATTATACCAAGCCGGTTGCTGATGCGTTCAGCCAACACTTTTTGCTCATCGGATCATTATTATTGATTCTAAATTACGATTATGCTGTTTAATCTCTCTGTTCAACCAAAACATGCAACAAATATTTCAGATCATTTTTATAATGATCGTTTGATCGAAGAGAGCCTTTTTTGTTGTTGTTGTTTCAATCATGTGAAAGGGGGAATTGATCGCTGACTTGCTATCACACTATCATTATAATTAGCCGCATCGGCACAGTATTTTCAGCATTTCTTTTAGCGTATTTTTCAGCTTGATTCTCTTTCCTTCTCGATCAGCACATTGTTTTCTTTCTGTTGTTATGCTAGATTATTATAATATAACCGACTATACATCTTCTCTGTTCGTTTTTAATGTCTACTACAACAAAAATGAAAGCGCAAAGCAAAACTCATTTTTTTTTGTTCATTATTTTTTTTGTTTTTTTTTTTAGAAAATACACATTCTAACACATACTGAATGAAAAGGAAACACTAACTAAGCTCAGGATTATTAAATTTTTGTTCGACGAAACAAAAGATATTCCCAAGAAGCAACTAAGTAAGCAAGAGAGCAAGAAAAAAAAATACGTGGAACGAAAAATAAAAAGTAACGAAAACGCAAAGTGAAAAACAAAAACAAAAAAATCAGCAACATCGACATCCAAAGTAAAACAACAAGAAGAAACACAAGAAAAAAAAAATAAAAACGTTTTTTTTTACGGAACAACACAAATAATAATAGTACTAATAAAGAGGAATTGAATATTTTTGGGATTTTGGTAACAACACAAATTTTACTATCGGAAAAAAAAGGATATAGAAAATAAACACAACGCTCGAACGAATAAAGTTCCGAAAATACAATAAAAATTGAAAACAGTTTTGAGTGTGTGTGCTAAGTGAAACAAAGAGATAAAGAGAGAGAGAGAGAAAAAACAACAAACGTCCGATTGAGAACCGTATAGTGTTGTGTCTGTGCAAGTGCAAATTAAAATTAATAATTTCGTTATCTAGATATTTCTCCATTTTTTTTTTTTTATTATTGTGTTGTAATATCCTACATGTTTGGCTGTTTTATGGTGCATTGTGGTGCCGAATTATCGAATAAAAACAAAAGATGAAAAAAAATGTTAATCTGAGAAATAGAGAAGAGTAAAAGAGAAAAAAAAAACATTTTGGCATCAGCTGAACGAAAGAATTCGATAAATTTTTTTAAAAAAAAGTGGCCAATAACCTGGGAATAACCGAAAACAAAAAAGGTTTTTTTATACAGTTTTTGAATGAAGAAAAACAACAAGTTTTAATATTTTATTTTGGTTGTTGTTGAAAGAAAACGGCTCCGGCAAATCCATCGACGAAAAAAAAAGTGCAATTTGTTTGGTGCTGTGCGATCAGTTCATTGAAAATACATTACAACAAAATCCTCTCTCAACCGGTATTCGGAAATATAGAAACACATTTACACTGTTGATTTGCCGAGAGAGAGAGAGAAAGACATAGCAAAAGGTAAAGAACGTCGTGCGTGGCTTCATCATCAACAACAACAACACACACATTTTTCCTTCCACACACACTAGTTTTTCTTTTGTTGTAAATCGCACCGAAATATCACGTCAGGCCGTAAAACAACAAATAACACACAGACACAAACGAGAGAGAAAGAAAAAAAAAACGGATATAAACACGAAAAAAAGAGCAAAAAATCTGTTATTGAAATGCTGTGTGTAAATTAATCAGGTAAGAAATGGCATATTTAGTTTTTATATATGTTGGTTAAGTTTTTTTTTTTTTTTTTGTAAACATTTTGGTTGATTTGGAGCCATGAAACAATAACTTAAATGAGAAAACAAAGAAACTAAAAAAGCAACAGACAAGAAATCAAAATAGTGTGGTCAAAGAGGCGACATCAACTCATCGATGTGGATCAAAGCCACAAGAATAGATAAAGAATATGAAACTACCGACCATACCCAATACCCGGTGTTTGCTTAGCTCATAAGTTCGTTCGGTTTTCAGTTCTTTTCTGTGTATTTTTTTTTTCGGTGTGTTTCTGTTTCTGCTCAATTCCCGTATGTTTGTGTGTGTGCGTTTCTCGGTGTGCATTTTAATCATAATTTTCTGTTTGTTTGCCTCGTTATCTCCGGACTTCGGTTGTTGATTTATGTCGATCGGTTGTTCGAAACTAAATTTACTTATTAGCCGCTGATTTTTCCACATTTTCGATTTTCGGTTTGCTCATATGCCATCGAAATCGATCAACAATCGTTTGTTGTGCAAGACTCAGTTTCGGTATTGATGTTTTTTCAGGGGGGGGGGGGGGTGATGAGCACGTCTGAATGGTTATTGCAATATGTTGCGTGACTTAAGAGCTTCCGCTCATAACCGGAGACAGATACATTCTTTGTTTGGTTATCTTGTTGTTGGTTTTTGTTTTTGTTTCGGCAAATTTCTAATTAATTAAAATGTTGTTGGTCTTGATGGCTTTGGACCCGTTTAAAACGATACCATACACACACACACACACACACCACACGTCCAATGTGGCCGTTGTACTTTGTAACGTCTTTAGCGGTCTTTAGCATCTACACCGTATACACATCACATCACATCACATCACATACAAATACAGACAACACACAAATCGTGCTTGCATCTCTAAACAGACATTTGTTCGCCAATCACACACATTTATCGCGCTCAAATCATCCCATTCGGCTATTAACACACGCATTGAGAGATAGTAAATTACTTTAAAATTGGCAATAAAATGCACACATGGCGTAACATTACACTTGATATATAGCGAGTGTGGAGTGCACGGTGCGCGCACCCGTGTGCAAAAGAAACACCAAGCCGTTTACTTCTTTTGATATCTGCTACTATTTCACAAAATGTATAGTTTCACAAAGCGCATGCAATCCCAAGATCTTTAAGCCCCAGACACAATGCATAGCATAACATAAAACCGCCGCACGAAAATCATCTCTTTTATGTCGTTTGGCTCTTGGTGGTTCTTCGCACATACTCACACACATCCACATCTTCACACACATACATACACACGCACTCGCTCGCTCACATATGACAGTAAAGCAACAAAGTTCGTTTCGGGCAACAATTATGACAAATATGAGAACCTTGATACCACAATTACAATCATTCACACGCCAAAAACACGTGAAAAACAAAAGGCGCACCATCATTCGATTCTCTGCAGCGAAATGTGCGATCGGCGACAAACGGAATTACGGAATTAACCACAAAACAAGAGAGAGAGCGAGAGAGAGAGAGAGAGAGCGAACGAAAGAGACTTTAAATCTTTAGCACCGAAAAGAAGACACATCTTGCAAGCACGCACAACAAAAAGTGCGAGAGAAAAATAAGATCTGTTCGAAAGATATAAAAATGAAAATAAATCACATACCAAAGGCACACAGGACGCACCAAACAGCATCAACATCAGCAACAGCAGCACCACCACCACCACCATCACCATCGCCACACCATCACCGCCAAAAACACTGAAAAAAAGACATACGTGTAAAAACGGAGCGAAAATCAATAACACGTATGAAAATAAATAATAGCAAACGCAGTAAATAACACTAAACAATAATCCATTAAAATATTGTATGCGTATTGGGGGCTGGTGTGATGTTGCTGTGTGATGGCTTGCATACACACGCACACACTTCGTATGCGTGAGTGTAAATGCGAGAAAAATGATCCTTCACACATTTTCGGTACACTTTACAACAGCTCAAAGGAATCGAAAATATACATTGTACGGCGAAAAACGATTGATGATTTTCGCTCACCTTTTCGGTCGTTCCGATTTTGTTTTTTTGTTTTTTGTTGTTGTTTAAATGTGTGTTCAGTGTACAAATAACTGGGCAATCTGGTTGCGCGTTGCCATATAGTTTGCATTGTACTTGTATTTTCATTTGAATGTTATACGCCATTGCCACGAAATTTTAAACGCTGAGCTGCATGTGTATCACTTCAAATGAACCAAAAAGGAGCAGCGAAAAAAAATGCACACACATTTTGTTGTTGTTGTTGTTGTTGTTGTTACACTCGCATACAAAAGCATCAAATTTGATCTTCGTCTATGTGTATTGTGCGTTACATCTGCTGGAATGTTTTTTTTTATTATTCTCTTCTTCTGTTTGGTTCTCCTGCTGCAGCGAAAATGCTTTTTCCTTCGTTCGTCTTGGGTTTTTCGATACACTGATTTGTGTGTGCGTAGTGCACAGCCCAGGCCACGAGAAGCGTTTGAAGAAGTAGAGAGCGTTTAAGGAACACCGAAAAAAAGTGCATGAAAAGCATTGCAACTTATGGAGGTGAACTGAGTCTCTCATCTTGAAAATCGCTCCTGGCGCAAAATTCGTTGATGTGGAATTTTCATGCCCGCTCAAAGGCACTGCTCTCTCTTTCTCTCTGCTCTGTGTTCCGCCGCTCTCTCACTGCTGATTCTTCACATCATCATCGGCTGTGCGACTCAATATCGCTTTGTGGCGAAGCAAAAAAAAAAAAAAAAAAAATACAGATTGTATAATTGTAAGATTGTTAAATTGTTTGCATCCAAATGAACGTTTGGCCAAAGAGTGTTTTGGTTGAGGTTTTTGGTGCTGTGTGCGAATAGACAGTTTGTGTTCTCAGATTAGTTTGCTAATTCGCACACTGAATGCCGTTGGATTTAGTTTTTGGTGTGTTGCACTACACACACACACACACACTCTCTCTCTCCTGATCTCGGTGAGTTGTGTGTGTGTGTGTGTGTGAGTGTTCATGTGTTAATGAGGCCGCCTGAGCATATTTTATGCCGAGCGCATATCCATTTTTGTTGTTGTGGTTGTTGTACTCTTTTTCTTTACCATACACACCAAAAACAGATCATAAACAATATTCGTTACGTTAATATTTTTTGTTTTTTTCATCGTTATTCAACGTTTTCCGTACGCTGTTATTATTATTTATTATGAACCGAAGAAAAAACACCGATATTATGGAATATATTCAAACACTGTGTAAATGAAGGCAGATGAAAAAGATATTTTATCCAAAATGAGTAAAAGATGAGTGAACGAATCAACAGATCGAAGACTAATAAAAATTACATCGTGCGAAATTCGTTTGTGTGTGTGTGTGTGTGTGCTTGTGGATTTTTCTTGAGTGAATAAAATCAAGACGAATACGCGGTGCAATAGTCGAGTCGTGCAAATGAACGAAAATCCTGAACATGATTCGGCATTGCTTGATGCTCGGTTATTTGTATTTCGCGCACAGAGTAATTATGCGTTCGTTATTGCATGGTATTGATAATAGGAGCGAAAAACAAATGAGGTATGAGCCAAACACACAGCAACAACGCCAACAACAACAAAAACGGCATACACTCCAACAGCATCACAGTACACAAGCCGTACAACAACAATATGGGCATAAAATATGCAACATCAAAAGAGTGCAAAAACGAAGAAATGTATCGATTTTGGTTTTGGTGTGTATTGCTCTTTCTCTTGTTTTGAAATGGGCAAACGCCTGGGTTGAACGCGCGCGTACACACACACACACACACACCGATAATTCCTTGTTGCGAAAATTATTCATTGCGATTGTGAATACCATTCCGAGATTATCAACTGGCTAAACAGCTCAAAGTGAGAATGAAAGCCAACAGAGAAAATGATCGATACTCATACAAATACAACACGCACACACACACGTGATGAGAGAGAGAGAGCAAGAGCAACGAGAGATGGAATTGACGGGTTTATGCCTATTATGCATATAACACCTTACACGACAGACAAAACAACCGCATAAATGCGTTTGTCTTATTCCGCTCTGTAGCGGAGGCTATTGTAACTTTGTGTGTGTGTGTTTTTTTTTAACTTTTAACTTTTCTCTCGTTCTCTTGTTGTTGGTGTTGTTGAATCACAAAACATTGCGCAAATACAAACTAGCAAAACGAAAAATGCATAGAGCAATGCGGTGGTTTGTGTGTCGCCGGTCGACAATCAAACCCAGCTAATATTTGTAAATATGCACACGAAGAAACGAATCGAAAGAAATTGAGAGCCACGGAAACGGTTCGACATAATTTAGAATTATTTGCGCACTTTTACACCGAGACGCATTTACACTTGAAAAAAAAAAAAAAAAATCTGTCCTTTTCAATTATAGTATTCATGCCTTGCTGACACACAAGACGTGAATTGATCTTGTTGCGATTGCAAGACCCAGAATGGTCGAATGGATCAGCGAGCGACTGTGTGTGTGTGTGCGAGCACACGGTGTTGCTGCTGTACCATGAGGTGTAATGTCGCCGCTGTTGCTGCTGCTGCTGCTGAAAGAAGTTCAATGAGACATTTGCGTACCAAACTCCATCCATATTATTTATGCTTTGTCATTTGGTAGACAAGTCGTTTTTGACCCAAGCCATAAATTGGTGATAAATCGATAATGCATCGTGGAATTTTCGCTTGACTTTTGAATTGTCCCGTGCACTCTCTTTCCTCTCTTTCTTTCTTTCTCTCTTTCTCTCTCTCTCTCTCTCTCTCTCTCTCTCTCTCTCTCTCTCTCTCTCTCTCTCTGTTTCACTCGCTTTCTCGATTTGTGTCTTCATTGAGTCTTGACTCAACTGACAAAAGTGCTTGAAATCGATATCGAGACGGGCAAAAAAAACACCATCATTTGTTTTTGTGATTAACCAGCTCTTTGTGTGTCTGGTCAAGCGATTTTTTTTGCACTCGCATTTTGTGTGTGTGTGTGTGCTATCGTTTGTATATGTGTTCGTACTATTGTTGGTTTCTTGTGTGTGCTTTGCCAATTTTTGCATCATTTTTTGGACGAAGTATTTCATAAGAATGCTTGAATGCTCTTAGTACCAACGAATATCAACAGGCCAGCTCACTTGAACTCCAGCTCTCTCTCTCTCTCTCTCTCTTTCTCTTTCTCGCCCTCGCTCTCCAATGTGCGCATCCAAACGAACAACACGATTAATTCCTCTCTTTATTATAAATTCCAATTAATCCGATCGATATGCTTATATGTATACCATATAAAGATACACACTCCACCGATGAGCCGAGTAATTTTTTCTTCGCATATACATATTGTACCACCATAATATTGGAGAAGAACAAAAAAAAGCACACACTTTAATTGTACAGCCAAAGGCGAAAGAACATTTTGAGATTCATTTCGTTTGAATTCTTTGCTGCGTTTATCTCACTCTGGCCCATTTGTGGGCACTGCTTCAATTTCATTTGCCTCTGCGTTTAATGTTCATTTTGTTGAGCCAGATTTGCTCGTGCACATTGTTTTTTTCTTTTTCATATATTCGATATGCATACATTTTCGTTCTAATTTCTTTTCATTCTTGTTGCCATCGTGTGTTGCACACACATTTCTGTGTACTTCAATTCGCAATTGTAATTTTTTTTTTTTTTTTTTTTAAATTCCGTCTCTCGCTCTCATAAATTGTAAGAGTTGTAGGCGAATTATTTGATGTTATACACAGAGAAAAGAGAAACACACGCGAAAAAAAAACGAAAGATTTTAAGTTGATTGTTTGCTGCTTCGATAGTGTTGGTCACAATGTGTTGTTATTGCGCCTAGCCATGAATTGCTTTTGATTTTCACTCGAATTAACACAATCAAAAAATTCCATGTAAACCGTCAACCATTAGTCAAAATGACTCATGATTGGAATTTGATTTGCTGTTGGCAACATTTCAATCGGTAACAATTCACCCAATAAAATTCATTTGATATTGAAATTATTTGTGTGTACCTTGGATATGACTCTCTTCTTTTTTTCGCTTGATGATTTCATCAAATGTTTACTTTTTCAAATATGATTTGCCAACGCATGTGTCACATGAGCGAAAAAAAAATGCGTGCGTGTGGAATTATCGAGACATGTAAAATATGTCATTAAATGTGTTCATGTGCATCTGGAAAAGGGGTGATTTTATAAAAAAAAAAAAAAACAACGAACCAACATTCATTTAGTTCAATGCCAATTCATCTTCACAGGTAATATCAGACGACCAAAAAAAACACACACACACAAATCCATGCAAACATATTGGCAACTTGAACTCTTAAATCGCATACACACACACACACACACACACACACATTAAATGTATGAACGAATTGTATTTTTCTCAAGTGATCTAGGCACAATGGGTGCAGCATGTGAAATATTTCTCATTTTCTAAGCCCCGTAAAAGGGATGCATGTGAGAAATAACACGAAAAATAGACAAACGATTTTTGTTTTGTTTCGACTAAAATGAAAAAAAAAACAAATCGTGAGCAAGCATCCCTATTAATATAGAGAGTGGAAAAACAAAAGGAAATGGATAAAATAGAGAAAGAAGAAGAAGTGGTAACAAAAACATGACATTAGAAACAAAAGTTCCAACAACAAAAAATGAACGAGTAAGAGAAAGAGAGAGAGAGAGAGAGAAAGATAGCACCAAATCAAACAAAAACATACACACACACACACACACACGAACATCAAAAAGAATAATAACGAATTCTGCTTAACCTCAGAATGCGCAAACATTAAACATTGACGGATTTTATGTGTGTGTCGAAACAAAAGCGCGCCAACAATATGTGTTGTTCACAATTTTTCGTGTGTTTTTTGTTGTTGTTGTTGTTGTTGTTCGTCTCTGTCATCTCCTTAGAGCACGCATAAGCATGCAAAGGGAGACAGGGCAAACGAGAGAGTACATCCGATAAATGAAGAGAGAGAGAGAGAGAAAAAAACACACACAGTAGACAACTATCAACTAGAAAAATGCAGTCAATGTGTAATGGCAATGAGTCTGCTGAAAAGAAGTGTGTGAAGGGCTCAGGTAAAATTTTTACCGATCGCTTTGTCAAATAATAGTCTAATCTCTAGGTTTATTCGTCTAAGAGAGAAATCGATTTGGCGAATACACCCAAAAAACAAACCATAGAGAACAACGAACCGAATAGTATAACCGATTGTCGACACATAGATCGCAACATAAGCATTTACACAAAATACGCTCACAAATACACATTACCAAAATGATGTGCCGGATGTGATCGAAAGAGAGAGAGAGAGAGGGAGAGAAGTCGACTTGGCCGACAGATGAAATGAACAAAAACAAACATGTTCCAAATCAATATGACACCCTAAGAAACAAAATTATCAAAGTAAGAACTAAAAAAAAAACAAAAAAATTACATAGCGTTGAAGATTTATCGGATCGGCCACTCGGTTAACAACGCATTTATTCAGAACGCAACAGACACACATAATACGACAACGACACTTTTCAATCAATCGCATTTTCAAACGTTGCTCAATTTCTGGTTGAACTACAAAAAAAAAGACAGACAAAAAAACCTTGAACTTCTTTAATAAATCAAAAAATCAATGGAATCAATCGTCTTGTGCGGGGCGATGCTAAGCGACTTGCTTGATACGCCATAACCAATTGTACAGCAACAAGCAAGCACAAGCAATGGCTCAATGCGCTTGGCAAGCATAGCACTTGGGATTATTAATGAATTTTGTATAAGATATGATAAGCGAGGCTCGAATTTATACAAACATTCCAATTTCATTCGAAGTCTATGCGGTTTTTTTTTTCAAAAGTCGTATTCTGTTCACACACACACACAGAGAGAGACAATCGCACTAATATAAAAATCATACTGGGTAAACATGCGAACGAGAGAGAGAGAAAGAGAAAGGAAACCCAATCGGAAAGGAAGAAAATGAAAAAAAAATTCAACTTTGCGATAACTTTGTGCAAACATGTGTCAGAGAATTGAAAAATGTTTACCTGTATATGGTCACAAAGCATACGAACATTTGTGCGATTATTATTAATAAAATATTTCTAAAATAAGAAAAACATTTGAGCCAAGAGAGGCCCAGCAAAACAACAAATAAAACGGAAAAAGTGAATGTGGATGAAACAAACAGAGAAATGATTAAACAAGTTTCAATATCAGTTCGATAACTTAAAGGAATTGCAAATATACACAAACATTTCGAGCGAACAAAAAAAAAAAACGAAAAAAATACACACACATTTTTACTGCACGCAAAAATAGAATATTTGTACACACACACACACGCCATGCGAATAAAATGGCAAACCAAAAAACAACACCGTTTTTTTTTGGTTGAATTGCAATTGCAGTTGAGCTGTTAACAGATTTTAATATCCAGAAAACACCTAAATGAACGGCATTTCACCAGCCACTGCCACTGGCCGCAGGCCAAACACCGATAAATCCACGAACCAAAAAAATGTAGCAAAACTGTCAGCTCAAGCTAATGAACTTTTTTTTTTTTTGGTTGGATTTCTCTCTCTCCCTCTCTGGTTTTTTTCGGTGTTGTCGTGAAAAATTTACTTATTTCTGGTGTTTTGTCATAATAAATAAAAAGAAAAAAATTTGTTCGGATTTGTTGCGTTCGCTTCGATATATTGTGGCATTTAGCTTACTGAGATAAACATCGAGCCTTAGTGTATGAGTTGCAATCAAAGGAGAAACAAAAACAACAAAAAAATTGAGCAACGCGCAAATCAACAATCAGAAATAAGAATCCGAACAAAAGAAGAAGGACACGAACAACCAAAGCAAAGAGTAAAATAGATATTCGATTGTGATAAAAATTACTTTGGGTATCTTTTTTGTTTGCCCGGTGTTTACATTCGATAGCTGTTTCGTGCTCTTTTCACGTCAATATGTACATGTATTGTGTGTGTGTGTGTGAGTGTTAGTGGATTTTCTTTTTAACTTTTTGTTTGTTACGTTCAATCGTTTTATTACGTTTGGATGTGGCTTAGACAATTCTCTGGCTCTCTCTCTCTCTCTCTCTTTAAAAGTGATACAGTTATTTTTTTGTTGATCGGCCGTTTTTGCTAGCCCGTCTGCAATGCACAACATTTCTACTCTATTTCACTCAATCTTTGTGAACGGACCAGACATTCATGTGGATCTGTGGTATGGCGAAGAAAAAAGAATGCTCCAATATTGCTCTTGGTTATTGCAAAAGCGCTAACATATTTCACCATTTTTCGATGTGCTTTGACATTGATTTCGTGTGATGGTGTTTTTATTACCAGGCCCCGATCTATCGATTACATACGTGTGTGTGTTTTTTTATTTTGTTTTTGCGATACTCTATCACCGCATTTTGTACGCTCGATATTCTCATCGGTGCGCAGATCATCGTCTTGCGTGTGTATATCTCTCTCCCGCTCGCTCGCTCGCTTTTCCTCCCTGTGCCGGCTACACATATATTCAAACATGTCCAATTGCACTGTGTCTACCATAACGTATACACACTGTGTGTGTGTGTGTGTGTGTGCACGAACTATTTTGAATATTATTCATAATATGATTTACCGTCATAAATGTCAGTTTTTATTTCTGCTTTGTGATTATTATTTTTATTGAGTTGATTTGATTGTGGTCGAAGATAGTGAAATTGTGTATGGCATTACCATAGTTCATTATTAAAATGAAAACGATCTACTCGAACGTCGCTGGTATTGCATTTGCCAATACACTGGTTACGGTTCATTATGCTCTTCTCATACGTATTCGTATTCACCTCTCCTAGCCCCAGATCGCAATGCGAATAATGATGATGCTGTATCAGAGATAAAAGTTCAATTGCACTCAAATGATTGGCGACTATAAGCAATAAATGATTTGTTTTTTTTGTTGTTGCCCGTAAGATGATGAGAATGGTATACGTTTGATGTAGGGGGCCTGAGCATCAAGCAAACACAACACTCACGTAACCCACCCCCACTGACAAACAGCCCAACATCGCTCTCGCTCTCTCTTAACTCAACTACTTTTACGATGCATCCGATAAGTGCTCTTAATTGTTTACATTACATAATTTAATTGTGCTGAATGGCAATAGGCGATGGCCCAAGTAAGTACATTTTCCCATTCGCTTGGCTTCGATTGTTGACATCCATCATCATTGTTTCGCATGGTTCTGAGTCTTGCACGCGTGTCTATATAGCACGCATATTTTATGCGATGATTTTCATCGAATCAAATGCAAAAGTATTTCCGTGTTGGATAATTTGCCAAAATATGTGTGCAGCACACGTTGGCATTGCATCCGTTCGAATGTCATAAAGTTAATCATAATTTTGTTGATGTCGACGAACGAATGGAAAAAAGAGACAGAGGGGATGAAGTGACAGAGGGAGATAGAGAGAGAGAGAGGGATGCAGCTGAATCGATGCTGTTCTTTTTCGTGTGTGTGGCACTTTGGATGGGGCACTTTGGTCCTTCAATAGAATCATAAAAATATTGCCTAACATCCAAACAATGTGTAAGAATAACGAACAAAAGACTAACAACCAACCAACAACACACACAAAAAAAAAAAGAAATTACGAACATAAGTAAACGTATGTAAACCAATTCAGAATGTCTGATCTACCGATTCGATAGCACAGTATGCTATAACGCATATAGTTACACACACACACACACACCAAATGCAGCTCCAATTCCTTCTTTGACTCTAGGCTATAATATCAATAACAATATGTAATATGCTTGATATTTTTAGTAAGTTTGTGTTTTTCCGCGTGCTCTGGCTCACGTCGGGGCCACTTGCCTTTAAATCGCTCTTACTCGTCTTTTACTCTTTCACCCCCTCTCTTTCTTGCTCTCTCTCTCACTCACTCACTCATTCAATCTTTGGATTTTATCAGATTTTCATTAGTAACTGTTTACTTATTGGTACGTGTGGATCAGAATGCATAAACACGCATTATCCCAACAACGATACAACCGAAACATAATCAAATATTGATTATCAAGAAGACGCAACAAAAAAAAAAACCAACGAACAATTGATGTTTGTTTTATTTGGTGTTCTGTTTAATTGTAACCCAAACCAAAACCCCAAAAAAAAAAAAATTGTTCTACTGCATGAAATCAATCGAAACGGTACAAATTGTGCACCGTGCACAATGACCATCGATGTTATATTAAATGGTAGAGAACCACAGTTCTTTTTGTGTCTACGGTGAATTACTGATTGTGTTAGGCTATGATATCATAACAACATCAGCAGCTTGAAAAAAAAACGAACTTGGATGACAAATGCAAAAAGGGATTTCGTGATACGTCTTGTGTAATTGTTATTCGGGAAAATTGATCGGATAAATAGTGTCATTAAAACGAATGCAAGACCGATCATTAGAATAACTAAATAGTTTTTTTTTTATATATATATATAAATAGGACGGTTTGTAGACATAATTTAAAGAGGAAAAACAAAATGAAACACATAAAAAGACTTGTTGTGGATAATGTGGATGGAAAAAGGGGGAAAAAAAATACACAGTATGCAGGCGTAAAAGGGATACGAGAATATGTTCTGCAATCGCCACATTATCAGTCTCAAATTATGAGCAATTTGGTTGTTAAACGTAGCCACAAGCAGTTCGAATTTCGCACTGCAACACACCTGAATGTTATCACAACGATCACAACGCGCGTGAAAATAACAAAATAACGCAAAGGCACACTGAAATAGAGAGAAAATATTTGATTGAAGACGGTATTTATATTGCAAAAGTTGTTGTTGTGTTTGTGTTGATGAAGACGACTTTCAAGGGGGTATTGTGTTACAGCTATTCAATGCCATTGACGTATGCTCACCTTAATTGATACCTTGATCGCGCGTGCATTTTTTGTTTTTGTCTTTCTCTCTCTCTCTCTTCAAACTCTTTGTGCAAATGCAATACACCGATCTCCGAGAGATGATGACGGCGACAACAATATTATTTTTATTTTTTTTTTCTTTCATAATTTCCGTTTGCATTCCGATTTGGCAATTGATTGTGATTGGATTACAATTTTTGGTGCGTGTGTTTTTTTTTTTTTATTTTAAAATTATTTGTGGGCTGTTTAATTTGAGCATTATATTTCACCGTTTTATAGGCAAAATACATGAGATTTGATTGTTATATTTGCAGAATGTATGTGTGTTACGAATGTGTGCATTGGTGAATGTTCGATTTTTAAAGTGTCAATATTTAACTGTCTATTGTTAACATTTCCAAACTCAAAATATTTTTGTCACATTTGATATATGGATTGTTGAAGCAAGAAAATCACTCTTGACATTTTATTGCTCATCTTTTGATTCGAAAATCGAAGACCAAAAAACATAACCGCTACAACTGAAACGAACGAATGAAATAACAAATGGAACACCTCCTGGTTAATTTTCAATGCGATAGTTTCAGATGACGATACTTGTCACCATTATTTGCATTTTTTTCGTTTAAAACCATTTCAGTGTTAAGTGTGCGTGTGTGTGTGTGTGTATGTCTTTCACATCATTTGGTTGTCGATCGTGGTTTTGGGTATGGCCTGAAAAGAATGAGTTCAGTTCAGCTTGTTTACAAATTAGATCGAATTAGCACATTTTGATACACACGCTACATATGTAGACATGGACAAATAATTATACGCAACGCGCCAGTCTCGATTTACATTCGGCACACAGCACACACACACACACACATAAATGGCTCTCACTCTCTCTCGCACTCGACAAATGTTGTTAGGTTATTTTTTTTTTTTTTTTTTTGCTTCTCTCGTTATTTAAGTACATTGTTCTTTAATTTATCTTTCTCTTATGTCGACTTATTTACATTACTCAATTTTTAAACGGCATGTCTTTGCAATTAGCTCGTTCTTGCTTTCGAAATGGACGAACAGGGGCGCGCGCGCGCTCACGCTCACCCGCTCAATTTCGTTCAGCAACACACCAAAGAAGAGACCGAGAGATGAACGACAACGAAAAAATGACAATGAGAAGAGAAGCGAGACGACGAAAAGAAAAAGAAAGAAGGAAACAAAAAAAATAAAATAAAATAACAACAACAACCGAGCCAACAGCCACACACAATTAGTCGGGAAAAGAGAAAATGTCGTCTCTTGTGTTGGGTATGCAATGCATGTGTGTGTTCAGATTCAATCGATAAATACAAATAAAAGTGTCGAAGTGATATCGCTGTTTAACGCTGTTACGTTTTTAATTGAAAAAAAAAAACGATCAGAAGAAGCATTTTAAGCACTTTTCAATGGCCGAATACTGTAGCATTTATCATTTGTATAGCAACTCGTTTGAGTTGTAAGCAATTTCAAATCGCTGGAGTTTCTCTCTTGCTCTCTCTCTCTCTCTCGCTCGCTCGCTCGCTCTGGCATTATTATTAATATTATTTTTTGTTCATTTCAAATGCTTTCTTAAGCTATATATCGTTTGTCTTTTATTCTTTGTTTCTTCAATCTCTCGATGTGGCAAAATATCATATTGATTTTGGAATGATTTTGCCATTGAGATGAAGTTCTTGTCTCTGTCGTGGAACGTGGTAATCGATTAGATGACATTCCACAAATTGAAAACAAAAAATTATTCATTTTGGATTTTTTTTTTTTTTTGGTTCAATTCTTTTAAGTAGAAGAGTAAGAAAAGCACACACACGTTTTGTTACTAAAATAGAGTAAATTGGCAGAAGTACCATAAGTTAACAACAAGTTACGGCAGATGGTGAGGCAATGTGAAAATGCTGATTTACCTTTGCATCAGACGCACCAACGCCTATAATTATTATTAATTATTTAAGATTTTAATTTCGACGAAAAGATGAATGCCATGGACACAACAATCACACACACACACACACATTTACAAGACTACGATTTATTTTCATACTTCCTTTAATTCCGTGGTTCCAAGTTGCCTGTGTATGGTATTGTTAATGTGATTTCATCTGTTTGGGCTTCGTGGTCTTTTTTTCTCATCCGTATTGCACACCAAGCTCTTGCATTCTCTGCTCCGTAGTCTCTGAATGCAGTCAAGCTCTTGCCCGTCGCCTTTTCTCTCTCCCTCTCTCTCTCTCTCGCTCTCTCTTTTAAATATTTATTTTCAATTTTATATTATCGTTGGATTAATTTATATAGCAGCCACCTACACACTGAATTCCAATGCCATAAAATCTTTAAGAATAAGAAGCAGAGGAAGCAAGAAAATGCTAAAAACAAATTTTTATTTCCATTTCGAAAATTCAATGCAAACGCAGTCGCGCTCACACACACACTCATATCATCACGGTTACAAGGATCCAGGCCCAGACCAAAGCCCATAGCCAAGTTTACTCACGTTGGTCATCGGATGGTTTTGGAAAGTGAATGCTTATGCGACACATACTTGCATATTTCCTGGGCCTATAGACAAACAGCGACGGAAAATGGGCAGCAACAGCAACAATCACAACAATAATAACCGGCATAAAGATCAAAAAAATCAGACACAGCAGAGACACAGTATCCGATACTCTTCATCCGATTCCTCAGCCTCGCACGGCAATAAATACAAACAAAACGAATCCGATTCCAAAAAGAATCAATGTGCAACGCTGATGTGGCCGGCTTGTATGTGTGTGTGTGTGTGTGTGTGTGCGCGCGCTCGCCCGCTCACCAACAACAGCAGAAATCAGAATTTATTTTACACATCATTAATAATAAGAATACCACAGCAACAACAACAACAAATAAAAATTAAATAAATGGAGGAGAAATATGTATTAATGAATTTTCAAAAGTAATAAATGCTATAATCGAGCAAAGATGAGCGGCCACTTCGTTCGTTTGTTCATTTTTTTTGTTGTTTTGTTTTGTTTGCTCGCCGTTGTCGTTTCTTTCCTCTTCTTCTTCGTTTTCTTTTCTTGTTCAATGTCGGATTGTCCATTCGTTTATTCGTCATTCCCGCGTGCTTTGGTGTTACTTTTGTTGTTACTCGCTTAGTGTTTAATTTCGTTCAAATTGTTTTTTTTCGTCGTCGTCTTCTTGAAAATCATCATCTCTCTTACACCTTAAAAATCCTCAATCGAATTGGGTGTCTTTGTCCCGTGGTCGCATCACACATCTTTTTAAATGATTTTCGATGGTTATTCACTTGAGCGCGCGCGCGCGTACGCTTACTCGCCTGTTCACCTCATATTCATCGTATTTTCCGTAACCATCATCTTACTGAAACCATCAACTAGGCAAATAATAATGAATAAGAGCAACAGAAATAACAAATCACAAACACACACACACACACACACACACACAAATAAGTGTAAAAACATATATTTCATTTTGGTTTCAGTTTCGGTGTGATTGAAATGTGTGGACAAATATTTATGTGTGCATTTTATCAGAGAAAAAATGATTGAGGAAAAAGACACATCGAACATTTACTGGCGAAGATGCACACACACACACACACACTCTCGTTCGCATCACCGATTGCATTTAAAGTGATGTCGTTCGAATGGTCGTTAGTTAGATAGAGTGATGCGTTCAATGTGCTATATGTCGTTTCAATGAATTGAAAAATGGCCAAAATCCGAAGAAGAATGGTTAAACCAAAAAAAAAAACAATGCAAAATGTTTCACACAATATTGTATCGTTCACATATGCATGAAATCGAGTGTTCAAAACGTGAATTCAATGGTCCTCGGCCGATTTTTGTTGTTGTTGTTAAATGAATCCGCTGAAAAAAGTGTGATAGTCATTAAAATGTGTGGCAAAATGAACGAGCAACACAGAGAGCGCAGGACTTCAATGAAATGAATTATGCTTCAATTAAAGAAACGATCTGGAATTTAATTGAACTGAGTCCGAGAGTTTTTGTGTGTTTGTGTGTGTATGAATCAGAATATTTAAGAAGAAGAACGAAGTATTCTCTACGCCTTGATTCAGCTTGATATCTAATTTTCCAAATAATAAGTTAATGGGCTTGATCGTGCTTCATTCCTTCATGCTTAATTTATTCACAATTCAAACTTCAATCGTTGACATCACCACAGCTGGAATACCATAGCCAGCCAGCCAACAGAATCAAACCAATGAGCCCAACGAACCAACCCGACTAAGATATAATTTGCGAATTGGTTTTCATTTGGCGATCCATGTAGTTGGCATATGTCACGTTTCAAAGAATCAGATATCGAATTCATAGTGTTTGCATCGGGCCCATCATTTGGATTAATGCTGTTTGTGTGTGCGTTATTCTTCTGTCAAATTGAAAACCAACAACACAACCAACACCTATCCTAAGCGTAAATGAATGAGCTCGCGTACAGCTCTCAAATACATACACACACACACACACATTAGCTAATAAATCCATAGCTCAACGTGTGACGTGTAAATGCAGCGCTCATTCGCGCCCGAAGACAAAGAGATGAGAACGAGTGCACGAAAGACAACATACAATAATAATAAAAATAAATTCTTCGATCGTTTAGTGTTGGCCGGAATGTGAGATTTATTCAGACTGTTTTTAATTGATATACATTAAATGCACCGCGAAAAAAAAGGCGCGAGCGTATTAATGAATAAAGAGAGTGAGAAACGACAGAAAGAGAGCTTAAAAAACAACATTAAACAACAACGAAACACACACACACACACACAAAATGATGAAGAAAAGAAGTGATTGGGTAGAAGTCACATTATTTGATATGAGGATATAGTGGAAATTGAAAATAAAACGAAAATCAACAACTAATTCATTCTGTAGTAAGTGTGTGTATATATATAAATCGGCTTCACATTTTCTGTATGGCACACACATTGTGCGTGGCGACGTCGATCAACAGTGATTTTGGTTTTTTTTTTTTTTTTTTTTTATTTATTTATTAGTTTTTTTTTTCTTCGAAAAGAACAATCTTAAGCGCGAACGCACTCACACTGCTTTAAGTCACCCGTGTGTGCCACTATACATTACATTTACAATTTTTGTTGTTTTCTTGATATGTTGAATTAACTTTTGAGACGAGACAAAAGCACCAACAACACCACACAGTCAAAATGGTAATAAAACAGCCCAAGTCACACTCGGACTTCAGCACAGTCAGTCCCAAGCACAAATCACAAGAAAGTGTAATATTTACTAATTAATAAATAAAAATCACTGTATGTGTTCTATGGTGTGGCTGCCGGTTCAATACGCGATTATTGAAAAAAATGAAAAAAAAAAAAATAGTCTGTGTGATTATGATCAATCTGTTTGATGACTAGAACATGAACTCTTCTTTCTCTTCGCTAGTCAAGAGATTGAATGAAATGAAAAAAAAAGAAACAATAACAACACACAGTTTGTAATAAGAAGAAGCAGAGGAAGGAGAGAAAAAAAAATTATATGAAGCAAACCGAACAGTCAGCAACAACAACAACATCAAAATGTTGTGTGTATCAATATGAATAAAATATAGGTGCGGCTCGTCAATCAATATGGGTTGGTTACTTAGTTACCTGAAATAGTCTAGGGGATTTTATCTGTTTCTTATCATGCGAATGCGGTGTAGGTTCACCGAAATATAAACCAAAGTCACAGCGAATCTTTTGGAATATTGGTACGTCCAAAAATTCTTAAAATATGGAACTCCATTGCTCTTATTGGTGATTTTAATTGCGTTATATATGATTCTGTTTGGATATTATTCTGCGGTCGGATATTTTAAATATTTTCAATGATAAATTCCCCCTAGGAAATAGTGTGTTTAGCGCGCTGAAATACATACATTCAACTTTTTGTTAGTTTGTCGCTATTTTTACTCCCAAATTCTCCTGAAATTTCGTCCATGTGTGTGTGTTTCATTATGTGTGTGTTTTTTTTTTAATTTTATGATTATGATTATTATTGTTATGGTTATTTTTCTCTTCATTCATCGATCGCGCGCGAGCTATTTCGATTGGAAATTTATTTTTTATTTTATATTTTGTCATTCAACCAACAATAATATCTTTATGTTAACTCATTTAAGAAAGTGTTTTTTGTTTGACTAAAACTGCTTTTTTTTAATACTGTCATTTGACTATGAAATGTGTTCAAATAACGAGAGATAGAAGAAGAAGAAGAAGAAAAAAAATTCATTCACAAAATGGTTTGAGTGTTATCTTTGTTAATTCGTCTCTTCGTTCGTTCGTTTTTTTTGTGTATTATCAATCTGAAGAAGTCTTCTGAATTAACGTACGTCCGTACGGTATGGCGACAGATACGTTAAGCAGATGCATAAAATTAAATAAAATTATAATTTAAAGCAGCCAAAAGCAGCCCATCAGCGAATATATAAAAAAAAATAAAATACCGAGCAACAAAACCATGATTAATTTCAATATTATGCACATACAAAAAAAAAATCAATATACACGACACTTAATGACTTAAGAAACAGTGACAAAACACACACACACATACAGCATTCCAGCATATTAATTCAAGAGCGAAAGAAAGATTTGAGAGAGCGAGAAATATTCCATTAAAAAAAAATATAAAACAGCAACCATCAAACACAATACACAATCACAAATCGATGAAATTTTTTTTTTGTTTTCATAAAATATCATAGAACAAAGAGGAATGGAACGAAATGAAGTACACGCATTCCCGAAAAAGACAACAACAACAACCAAAAAAAAAAATCCATACACCCGAAAAATGAACGACAGAGAAGGAGACAAGAGAGAAAAGAACACAACTGTGATACAATTTAAGTGATTGACTGGATTTTGCCAATACAACACATAACTCAGCGCTAAAGAATCGCTTCACAATGCCAAAGAATCCGTTGAAATTGTTGTTGTTGTTCGCCGCATTTGAAATTCAATTGTCAAAATGCTATCCGGTGATATTTTGTTATATAGCTTCTCATCTCGATACACTCTATTCATCCGATTTATTTATGTTAATAATACGGTATCTCACTTTGGCGTGTTTTTATTTGTTTCATCTCGGCTTCGGCCGTAATGCTGAAAAATGGTAACGAATAAATGCGAAAAATCGCTTGTAACAAAGAACAACCGAATAAAAATTCTTTGTTTCTGTTGCTTCTTTCGCTCGTGCAACTCGCTTGAACAGTATGCAATTGTTGAGCCGGCTTGTTTTCATTTGTTTTTTTTTCGATGGAACCGCCGAATCGTATGTTCTCTACCGAATGCAAAAGTGATCGCATTCAGTATTGTATTGAAACAAAACAGACAATATTGAGATATTGAATTGGACTATATTTGATTTTTCGATTTGTTTTAGTTTCGCACTTACATACCACTCACAAAACACACATTGAATATGCATTCAAATGCAGCCGCACACACACACACACACACACACGAATATTTCTATGTACATATGTGTCGATAAACGACAACTGATATGCGCGCCTCGCGACAGCCGTAATATTAGCTGAATGCGACATTAAACAGTAATGGAATAAGCGAATATAAGATATACACATTTATGGTTAAAATTAGAATAGTTCATGTCAATGGAATTGGAATTAAAAATGAAATGGAAATAGCACCGAGAAATGTCGTCCTCACTCTCTCTCACTCTCTGTCTGATGGCAAAGCGCCCCCCCCCCCCGATTCTCATTCCGACAGACGTAGCGTAAAAATTGCAGGCAAAAGAGAGTTCGCGCTCGCAAATCTGACAAAATAGCATCGAACCCAAATGTGTGGAACGAATGGAATACAAAATAAAACAAAAATATTATATAGATACAGAAACACACACACACACACACACACACACACAAACACATTCTCATACTCGATATTGTCGAAGATAAGCGCAAAAATATGTATTTGCCCGTTCAAATGACAAAAGCTACGAATGTGATTGCAATGCTCATGCCTTTGCAATCAATATAAAGTACAGAGTGCGCGCTCACGTCGTGTATGCGTCGCTATTCATATGTCTCTCACTCTCGTTGCTCTCTCGCATTTTATTTGTTTGTTTTTGTTTCTCCATCACATTAAAATCGATGTTAAAAGGAAAAAAAAAACAACCAATCTGGATGTAACATCCAAGCTACAATGCCCATAATCCATGAAAATGTCGTAATAAATTTGGCGATTGGAAATGAAAAAAAAAAAAACTAAATAAAATGCTAATGCAAGTTCCGATTTGTTCGATTGTTTCGATAAATGTGCGCCGTGGCCACGGCATAAAACAATTGCCAATATGCCAGTTAGGTGATTGTGTCTTGGTGGCTTGGTGCTTGTGCTAGACTGTTTCAATGAGGATGAAGAGACGCATACACACCCAGAGAGAGTGAGAGATGGCATAAAACTGCTCTAGAAAAGTAATTCCATGTGAAATCTTGACACCATATTTAATTACACCCGTTGTGCAATTCAACAACAGCAACAGCGCAACAAAACTAAAAAAAAAAAAACCAAGAAAACTGGATAGGAAACGCATTTTTGGGCGACAACAATTGTATATATTGAAAGTGGCTGACATACAAAGAAAAAAATGAAGAATTTCTCGCTCTTTCACATTGAAAGTGTTAGCGCAGCAAATCTTTTGCCAATGTCATGGAATTGATGTAACAAGAGACTCACACTCACTCATTCCGTACGCTCTTTCATTCTCACATCAGCAAAAAAAAAACACACACACACACACACACCCAACAACAAAACAACACTAAAATGAAACAATATGTTCGAGCAGCTATTGTTTTGTGAAACGAATGAAGAGGCAAAAAAAACGAATTCTTCAACTAAAATATGTATTTGAAAAAAAAAAAAAATACTGTTTCATAGCATCGATTGACAAAGTATCAAGAGAATCGAACGATGAAGAATGAAACAGCGACAACGACACACACACACAACAACAATAAAAAAATCCAAAATCGTTTGTCGGGTGAGAGATATTTTCACAACACAATCCGTCTTCCTTCGAAGGTTTCTTTTTTTTTTCTCTATTTTGAGCGCTTTAGCTCAACCAGATTCAATAGATTTTTTTTATTTTTCGTTGTTGTCAAAGTCATTGATAAAAATATTGTGTTGTGTTGTTTTTTCTTGAAATTTCATTTTGTACAGTGTTTCGTACGATCGGTTGGCGAGATCACATTTGAGTTTTGCTATTTACTGTTGTTGGGTTTGATGCGTCTATCGACACACAACAACAACAACAACAAAAAATGCAACATATTTTATATTATATGTATATTCACTTCTGGTTGATTCTCATTTGTTGTCGTCTCCGTTCATTTTATATGTCTTTCTGAAATTAAAAACTAAACAACAACAAAAAGCACCAAACAACAACGAAGAATGAACACGAATGAGCGCAAGAATCGAGAAGACTTTGGTTGAGTTTTTATTCTTTCTTTCGTTTTTGTTTTCAAGGGGCTCAGGTAAAATTGGGCATTCGCATTACCATTCATGCATCGAACTTTAATGCGATCCATGCACATCTCGCATTGTACTGCGCCGTGCGTCCATGTGAATTTGTGTATGTGTGTAAATTTTCGATGGATTTGAACAAAAGGATCATTATTACTTATGCGATTTTCGGAAGAAAATAAAAATGATGAAATGAAACTCACACACACACGCACACGCACACGTACACACCAAACAACAACAACAACATATACACATACAAACATAACATAATTCGTTACAAATATTATAAAAGCACTCATACACACGAGTAAATAATGACAATGAAAAGACAATGCTCGAATATGAAAAGAAAACATTATGAGCACTTTTAGCTTCTCTCTATCGATTTTTGAATTTTACACACACTCAATTCAGTCGAGGGAAGAAAAAACAACTGTAGACATTACTAACACATACATTTTATGGCTTTGCGCAGCCCATTAACTAAGCCAAAACAATAGGTTAGCTAAAAAGGAAACTGTTTTACTCCTGCTTAAGAAAGAAAACAAAAATATCATTTAATGCAAAATAATCTAGAAGAAGAAACGAGAGCGAGAGAAAAGAAACTACTCTATGAGAATCAAAAGAATCTGTTTAGAAGAATAAAAAAAAAAAAAAAAAAAAAATCGAAAAGAAATCAGATACATCGAAAAACGGCAACAAACGCATGCACATTCACATCTCAGAACACATACTGTTGTTACTGTGTGTATGTTTACATGCGATACATGCGGCGACTCACTCTCTGGGCCGCTCTCTTGTAATATAGATTTTTTTTTTTTTTTAGACAATAAGACGCCTGCATTAGTAACACGAAGCGATCGTATGGAACCGTTTTCGTATCATGTTAAGGTATGCACGTTACGAACTCAACAACGTGCGAATCATTCTAATCGGAGAGGCAGAGAGAGTGCAATCGAATAACCGACTCAACCGAAATTCATGAAAACCGATCGCATCAGATGTTTATCATATTGTGATTTTGGGCATGTACATTGTGCAATGTTCAAAAGTAAATGAACATTTAAAAGAAATAAAACTAAAAAAACACAAGACAAAACAACCAGCTCTTACCAGTAGCATTCATTGGGCATTGTATCAACAACAACAACAACAAAACATACTAAACTAAACGCACAAATTACAGAATATTTTATGCTTAATTTCATATGAATTTTATTTCGAATGAAAAAAAAAAACGAAGCAAATGTTTTAACTAACACATAGCAAATGACAACACAACATTTAACATGTATCGAATATATGAAGAAATGAAACGATAGAACAACACCAACATAAACGCCAAAGCCTGAATTGTGCACGCTTGCGCAAAACAAACAGGAATAATGTTGCTGAAGAAATATATTTTAAAGAAAACAAAAACACAAAAAACAATAATCAAGAATCAAAAAGTAACAATTGAGCTAAAATGAAAGAAATGTTTTCGAAGACTTAATGGAATGGAGGCTGCGGCGATGACGACGACGACGTTGTTGTAAAATGCTTAAGTCAAACGCACAATATCATTACACACGCTGATGATCAAGATGATGATGGAAGACAAATGAGATTAAATGTTGAATGTTGCATTTGAATATTTCTTGAGCTGAATTCCTTGTGTGTTGTTGCGCGTGTGCATGCGCGCGCCCGCGATCTTCAACATTAATCGATCTTGGGTTCTGTGTGCGTTTGTGTGTGTGTGTGTGTGTGCGCGCGCGTGAGCACAATTGTTTTGCGCTTGAAACGACGACACAAATGCACAAAGTCATTTCTTGGGCTGTAGACGAACAAGCATCGATAACACTGCAAGCAAATGCATTACGTCGTGTGTACCATTCACAATGTTTTTTGAACCACGAAATTGGTTATGAATTGGAATTGCAAAGAATTAAATATATATAAAGCTAAAACTTAAAAGAGAGAGAGAGAGAGAGAGAGAGAGAGAGAGAGAGAGAGAGAGAGAGAGAGAGAGAGAGAGGAAGAGTTAGAGCGAGAGCGAGAGAGAAAAGATCACAGCAACAACGAGTGCTAAAAAATTTGAATTCCAACCGAGAAGCAAATGCAGACGTTGTTGCTCGTATTTTGTCCGAATACGCTTAGAAAACCTGTAAAAATTATATGCACAGATTCTCGCACTGTCTCACTCGAATATCTCGATCGTTGCTTCAGCATCCACGCTTCTCGCTTACTTATTTAACAACCGAAGCCGGATGATTGTTATTGATATTGTTGTTGCCATTTGGTCGTGGTTTTTTTTTCTTCTTCTTCTTCTTCTTCTTCTTCTTCGTTTGCACTTTGGGTGCACATCATTTTGTGTACGCATGCGATCGAAAGATAGAGAGAGAGAAAGAACGAAAAACCATCTCATACAAAAGTATTTTTTAATTAATTTGAACAAAAGAAATGAGAAATGAAAAATATTTGTGATTTTAACGCACATTTACACTCACGATGATGATGAAGAAGAAAAAAAAAAAACGAACGAACGAATGAACGGAACACGCATTGGAGTGCGATGAAAACGATGGTTTGGTGCTGTTGTGTGCTTGTCATAGTGTCGCAATTTGCTTTGCTCATTCTCAATCGCCTGCAATCGTCCCCTTTGCCGTGCTTCGGTAAATGTTTTTTCTTTTTTTTTTGCAATGCACACGGCAAAAGTGATTATTATCGGCTCACAGCTTAAGCCCGAAAAAAAAAACAGATGAAGAATTAAAAGTGAGAAAGAGAATCGAATGAATCGAAACGTGTGGATCGTAGCGCAAAAAATAAGACAACCAAACTTCAAGGCAATGCCAGATAAATTGAAACGAGAGAAGCTAATAAAATCAAATATGCATTGTGTTTGTCTGTGCGTTTCTTCTTCTTTTTTAATACACACAGCCACACAGAGAAAGAGAGTGAGACTTGAAAGAATTGTTTCCTTTTTATTTGCGTCAAGCATTCATTTTCTAGTTATTGTTGGTGTGTGTTGTGTGAGTGTGTGTGTGTGTGTGTGTGTGTGTGTGTAGCCGCGCGTTGTAATTCGTTTCATTTTCATTGCTCATTCATTTACTCACATCACTCTGCTATGGCTCATCCTTTGCGTCAATGATGCGCGTACAAGTCTGCATATTGTACCAAAAGGTGTTCATGTAACAAAAACACACAAAACGCGTTGCGAATGTGCAAATGGTACAAAAACATGTGTGCACACACAGCACAGCACACAGCACATAGCAAATAAAACACATCCAACAATGTGCATTGTGCAGGATTTCTGCATTCGCATGTCTAGGTGCTCTCGGGTTTTAATTGTTGTCGTCAATTACCGGTTTCAACTGTTCTTTAAGTCTTGTGCGTGCCGTGCACTCTTCCGAAATTTACTTGCGAATTTGTGTGTGTGTGTGTTTTTTTTTATTTATTGAAAGACATCGGCTTGATGATCAAACCAAGCGAATCGAAATGTATTTTCTTCATGGAAGATCAAGGCGAAGAAAACAGAAAATTGTAATAATGATTTGTATGGAGTGGAAGAAATGGAAGTAATGTTTCAATGGTTCAACGAAAAACCACATTATGCAAAATTCATTCAGCTCACCCAATCTCACAGAGCAACACACACACACACACACACAAATTATTGAAGAGGGAAGAAAACCGATTTTTAAATAAATAAAATCACACAAAATAATTTATTATTTGTATGGATGCACAATGATGTTAGCCCGTTTCATGCGTCTCTCATTTTGTTCAGCTGCATTTTAGCTTGCATTGAATTCCAATTTTGCGCTAAAACTCTCTTCGGCCGGCTGGACTCGCGGGCGATCGTTTTCTTCTCTTTGTTTGTGCTTACGTCTCTTCAGTTTTTCGAGAAGCTGCAACACACACACACGAAACAAAACAAAAAAAAAAAAAAAAACAAAAAAATACAAGCACAAAATCGGCATCTCACACTCCAAAAATGTTAATGCACTGATTTATTTTATCTGTTTGCCATTCCATATGCAAATTCGTAGTTTGGGCCACACTATACGGCAAACTAGCGAGCAGCGCTTTTAATCAATATTTATGATTAATAAAAACGGAAAAACGCGCATATAATATTAATTGCTCTGCATCTCTCGTTCCCCCACACATTTCCCCCTGGTACTGGCTGCTGGTGATGTGGTGGTGGTGATCGTTGGCTATTATCCAGCCACGGCACGGCACGCTCGCTACACCAAATTGCTGCACACTCATCTACACTCATCATCCAGTTTGCTTCGCACTTTGGAATCTTCCACTCTTCACCGAACACAAATTACTCCGATATTTGTGCTATATGCATGCAATCAATTCAATATATCAGATTTTCTGTGTCCATTCAACCGTTCCTCTTTTTACTCGTTCGGGTGCTACCTTCTTCTTCATACTGTGTTTTGTTTTTTTTTTTCCTTCTTTATTTCGTCTTTTTCATCGCAAGAAGATTAATTGATGCGCGCGAAATATGTTTCTTTAAAAAATAAAAATAAAATAAACACACACAAAAAAAAACCAACCTACAGCCGATCTCATTCGAAATGGTTTTGGATTTTTGTGAGCAGCAGAATAAAATCAAGAAGTTCATGGCACACAAACAGCAGAGTAGGCAATGGCAAGAAGATTGAGAGTGAATATGAATATAGCCACCAACTGCACCGCGTGCCAAAATTCGAAATGTATTTTATAATAATGACAACGATTTGCAACTTTGCAAAAGCAAACGATGCTTCGATGCCTCGATGCTCCGATGCCTGATCGAAGTGGTCGTATGTCTTGTTTTTCTCTTTCTTCCTCTCTCTCTCTCTCTCTCCTTCTCTCGCTTTTATCACTTTGGTTTCGGTTTAGGTTGATACGTTCATGCATTTAAGAAAACAACCGTCATTTTTCTCGTGGTGTGACTGAGACCCGTTGTATGGACACGTTCATGTCCATGAATTTCGCTTAATAGCTCACACATTGAGAGGCAATAATGGAGCATTCGGTAAATCAATTCCGAATGATGCAACGCAACGGCACTGCAGTATTGTATTGCCAGATAATTTGTCATTCTGATACACACGCCTCATCACACCTCATTGCAAAACAAAACACTTAATGCTACCGACGACTGGCTGCAATAATAACAACAACAACAACAACAACACAAAATATATTCATGACTTTGGCACCGATTAGAACGCATTATATTTCATTTTCGGTTACTATCATCATTATCGAGCGGCTGGTGCGTGTCATCTTGCAGTATGATTTGTATTGTGTTTCTATATCTATCTATACGATTCTCGATGTCGAACAAACATAACACTAATTACTGACTACCAAAAATCTCTCTTTCTGACCCCTTTCAATGTCACACACACACACACACACGCACGCACAAACAGGCGCGCGTTTTACCAACCGAATACAGCAATCTGATTTGATTTTATGAGGCATTTATTCATTTCTCACCCGCTGATGAATGAACATATCCTTGTACAATTGAACTGAGTAAATATGCTGTTTTGAGTCGGCCGAATCTCAGAGCCCGCACATTTATTGACGTTGTTGTGTACGATTGCGAGCGCGCAAGAGAGAGAATGAGCAAACGGACGAATAACACACAATTCCAAAACCAACATAAAAATGAAATGAGTGAATTAATCGGTTGTGTGTTGATTGCATTGCACACGCACCCAAATGTGTCGCTTAACCCTTTTTCGTTTTGTAGCAAAATATTACGAACAACGGGCTACAGCAACAATCCTAACAACAAGACTCTAACAGTCACTCCTGAACTGAAAAGAGCACCAATAAAATAAATATGCATGCCGGTAAGTCGGCAATCGGCAATATAAAGGGGTTAAACTATTAGGTCCTCATTAAATCTCATATTCATTACGAGCAACATTTACATGGCAAAATAATGCTACGTCAACAAATAACAAAAAAAAAAAAAAAAAAAAAAACGCCAACAGCCGACTCACCAGCCGGCAACGACAACCGCCACACCGACCAGAACAAATATACTAAAAATATGTTTTGACTTGTAGCATTTTGTATTGTATGATTCTTGCCATTTTCATGGTTCATTGTTACTGCGCTCGATTGACTACACTCGTTCGCTCCTCTCTGTTGGTCTATCGGCTGAATTTTATTGAGAGAGAGAGAGAGCAAACACTAAATGGTGACCAAAGACAATGCGCTTGTAAAAACTATCGGTTCGGTTGATTTTGTGTTGTGTTCCCTGAACAGCACATGCAGCAACGGTAGTCGAGAGGCCAGAACACAGAGAGATGACTACCGCCTTTTATTATGCACGTCATTTCATGGGCATATTTTATAGCGTTGAACTTGAGCAAAAAAAAAAAAAAAAGAAAAAAGAAAAACATAATTCACGAATTGATGAACCCGAAAATGCAACGAACATCGTAACACAATGGAATCATCAACTAACCAGAAACAAATAAAGGCACAATTGTTTGTACATGATTGTTTACATATAGCCAGAGTGCTATGATACGGTGCTGAATTGGCGTGTCACCACTGTAACGCACTCGTTCATCTCTCTCTCTCTCTCTTTCTCATTGTCGCTGATCATACAGGCGGGATACAGAGTGTGAAATTCAAGACAAATTGTCAAGGGAACAAGTGCCAAAATAAAGCCGGATTTTGATCCACTAATTGGTGTGTGGTGTGAGTACATTTCGGTTACAATTAGAATTTCAAGAAGAAGTCATCACAACTGACTTGAATTGCAAATTATGGAAACATTTCGATGGAAAATCCTTTTGAAACCTGTTTTTCAAACAGGATGACTTGTGCTAATGAAGGAGCAATGGAAACATTTTCGAAATGGCATTAAATTGAACAAAATACATTTCATTAAAACATTATGCTAACAGTTGAAAAAGCAAATGTTGATTCATTGGTGGATGGAAAATGGAAAACAGTACCGCGACGAACAAACCAATGAACAATTGCAGTATATGTTTTTGCACTTAATAACAATGCTTCAGCGATAATAATCACTCGCGCACATCAGCCACCGGAACGACGTCACATTGGCATACGCAAATGCAAATAACTTGAAACAACAACGACGAACAAAAAAAAAAACGACAAAAAACCAATTTGAAATCAAAACTCGGTAAAGAGACTCTCTTTCTCTCTATCTCTCTCTCTCTCTCGTTCTTCATTTGAGTATGAGCGAGAAAATAATTTAGCATATTCAGGAAACATGAACATATTAGTTAAATATTATTTTAATTTTATCGTCGACGCAGTGCTGTAAAAACCTGATACAATATTCATACGTCACTTGGCCCAGCACACAAATCGGGCACTCGAAATTGGGTACAGCAGTTTTTTAGTGTGTCTATTATTCTTGTCTATTGTATTTGGTTTTGGCCATAAATTGAAGATACACTAACGATCAAATATTCTCATACATATTGTGTATACTCAAAACCTCAAATTCAAAAAATCGCATTTCAACTACATAACCGTTTTCTTTATCAGCACTCCATCATCATTATTAATATAGAGTTGGTTATTATTATTGGAATCAGTGGCTGGCGTTGAAATTTTTCATGTGTGTGTTGGGTGGCATTTTAATGAATATGTACACTTTCACAATGTACACACACACACACACACACAGAGAGAGAGAAAGAGAGAACATCTCAGAATAAAAGTGGAACCAGACCAAAAAAAAAAAACGTGGTGAAACTGTAGAAACTTATTAAAATATGCACACAAAAAATAGGACATTTCTAACGAATACGGTTTTCTAACGAATGCCAAGACGGCATTTCAAAATTAACTTGGCATTGCATACGTGGTAACAATTGCATGTGTTTCTGAGTAGTCAAATGCACACGAAAGAAAAACACACACACATTTTATATGCATTCATACAAAGACGGACTTTACAAATTTGATACAGCAACAGCAATAGCAACTAATAACCCGTTTATATATAATGGTATGAACGAAAAATGTAATTCAGGGTGAAGCGGTCGAATTGTCTGTGAGTCGTACAATAGATCTCTCTCGCTCTCTCTCTCTCTCTCTATCTCTCCATGCAAAAAAAAAACACAACAGCATGAGAAACGAGTTTTCAGTTTTATTACAAATGTCATCTAGATAAAAATCAGCATAAGATTTCCGTCAAATCATTTCGGTACGCTATTGGTTTTTCGCCGTTCGTTTACATTTGTGTTTTGTTCTCACTTCTGTTTCGGGTCGTTCGTTTTGTTCGTTCGTTAGAACAATTTATTCAAATGATATATTTAATGTGCGATGCACACACGCACACATCCACATACTCATCCTGAGCCCGGGAGCAAATAAATTAGAATTTCAAAAATATTCCGATTACATTGTTCCAAATGAGAATACGATTCTTTATGGACTGACATGGGCCGTTCAAAACACACGAGAGCTGATAAAAAAGGGCTGGTGTGCAATGATTGCATTCAGATTTTTTTTTTTTTTTTTTTACATATTTTCTACTTGATAGATCGTTGAAGTGACATAATAATTTCATAAATTCAGCTACTTATTGATTGATTTAATGAAATGTTCTGATTAGCTGAGAAACAAATTATAAGAACAGAAGACAAATCATTCAATAGAGGAAATAATGAAAAAGCTTTAATTTAATTATTCAATCTAAACGATTTGGTCGTGTTTTCTGTTGTTTTTTTTTTTTGAAGATGCGCCGGATTGAAGTTCCGAACTCGATAGAAAGTTTCGTTGAATTGAGCGTAAATTTAGCGAGGGCTTTTTCTCATTCACTTTCATCTGTTTTCCGATGGAAATCAAATGGAATGAAACATTCGCATTTGACAGTAATGGATATTGTACATTACTATTGAGAACTGAAAGAGCTACTAGCGCACGATATCGATTGATGGCACAAGAGTGGTTTGACGATATTGCGCATACATGCAATGGTATTCGGTATTCCTTGGAGCATTGTATCGCCAACAGAAAACACCACCCGAAAAGCACGACAAAAACATGAAAACGTGTATACGAAACTGAAATGTGAGAGTGAAGTGATTGCTTATGTATGGTGACAAAAAGGAACTTAACTCAAAATGTTGTATGTGAATACATGAAGTAGCAGCAGCAGCAGCAGCAGCAGTAGCATAAGTGAACTCTATCTCACCGGCTATTTAACTGTGGTTCATATGCGCTCTGGTTGCTCCATCTTTTTCCCACTTTCGATCTCGTTATGTATTTGGATGTTGAGTGTTCATTACATTTGTTTCATTGTTACTCACGACCAGAGCGAGATAGAAAACGAGAAAAAGAGTCCAAAAGAAACGAATCTATTTAGAAAACGAGCGAGAGGGAACATTTTTTTTTATATGTTATGTAAAAATGTAAAGTACGTAAACTATGGCAAGCATATGAAACGAGGAGGAAAAGACGTCAAAATGGTTAAAAAAAAAACGTTGGGAAGAATGAAAAAACCAAAAAATATTCAAACGCACACACCATACAACAAATAGAACGAAACGACGAAACACACATTCTCTTTCTAACACTGAACTGCCGAACCAGCTGCTCTCTCCATGCGAATAAGTTAGTTGTTACGCCAAATGCAAAAAGGAGAATTGATAGAAAAGCGAACAAGCACACACACACACACACAAAACGAAGAAAAATGAAAATAAGCAGCACGAAATTTATGGAAATAGAATAGAATATTTCAAGTAATGAGCCCACTGAATTGTGTTCGTTCTCTTTCGTTCTATTCGCTCGTACGATGGAGTGTTTCGCTTGGAGTTCCAATTTCAATTCACTTTTCCACCGGAGACAACCGTACATCGTGAGACCGAAACGCTTCGGCAAATAGGCAAATGGAAAACGTTGAACGCAAATGGAAATACTCTAATACACACAGCGACCAGAGAGAGCATTTGAAAAGAGAAGAAAACAAAACATACCAACGAATTCGTTAAAACCACTTGGTCGGTGCGAGAGCTTCGCATCTCATCAGATATGTAGAGAAAGAGAAAGAACGCGAGCGCCTCAGTCAGCGCTCTAACATTGTAAGATGATGTTGTTGATGATGATGATGATGATGAAAAAAGCACACACAAGAGATATTACAACGTAGTATATTCTTCTCGCAAAAGACACCAATTATTGCGCAGAGAACTAAGAAGAAGAAGGAAAAAATCAACAGCAGCAACAACAACAACAACAACACATGCACGAAAAAAGGGGACGTCCTTTTTAAAATATCATATATTATTTGTAATATATGGAAAGTATGTGCGCCCGTGTGCTGTGCTCCACACACAAAGCGTGGCAACGATATACACACATAGAGAAAAAAAATAAAAATAAAAAAAAAACGACAGAATGAAAAATAAGAGAGGAAAAATGGAAAAGAAGCACACACAAAAAAATGCACGTAGCGAGAAACGGGCAAAAAGAAAAATCTAAATGCGAAAAGCTTTTGATATGCCATCCATATATGTAAAAATGCTGCTGCTGGAGCATGTGTGTTAGTTCACTTCTTCTTGGTTCGGCGTTCAGTTTCTGCTATAATTTTTTTTCCTTCTCATCCGCTTTATTTCGTGAATGTGCGATTGAGTTTACGAAAGAAAAAAAAAATTTGAATAAAATAAGTGAATCTTTTCAAATGTGTGATATGGCTGGCGAGCATGCAAAACGTCGACTCTTTCTCGTGTTCTTACTTCGAGAAACTTAGACACATAGCCATAGACGACACAGCACCATTGGTATTACACCCTTCGTGTGCTTTTGCATTTGGCTTTCTTCGCACATCCAACTCGTTCACACACACTCACTCACTCACAGTCACACACACACTCACATTCGTTCATCTCATTCTATCTTTTACGCATGGCATATTTGCCATTACATTCACCGTATATGGTAATCGCTTCTTCTAATTGCTCCATACAATTTTGCTAGATTTAAGTTTTGTGTGCAATAACGAAAATGGGCAATGCCATATGGAACGTCCTATTACATTTCAGTAATTCAGTTGGAGCAATGTCTTTGTAAAAACATAGCTTATACGTATGCAAAAATCCAATGTGAAGAACGAGAGAAAGAGAGAGAGAGAGAGCGAGTGAAAAACTCTACGGCACTCGTCTAACTGGAGCAAATGTTCAGGCTATATATACAATTTAAATTAGGAAATTTACGGCTAAACCCAATCAGTTTGATTCGTCTGAGCTGTGTGTGTGTGTGTTTATCTAATGTCTCTTTTGTATTATGGTCACTGCTGCTTTGGTTTTGCCGTTTGCTACTTGCTATCACTGCTGATGCAAATCCCATTCATCTGTGATTGAGCTTAACTAATGAAATCATTTTGCCACGGCAAATGTTTATACTCTCTCATCGGTGTATGCCGAGGCTATTTAGCGGAAAATTTTTCACTTTCTGTGTGCATGAGGCTTGCTGTTGTTGTTATTGCTTTTTCATACGTTTTCGTTCCTTTTTGCACACAGCCATTGCTGTTGTTGCCGCTGCTGATAGATCATAAAGATAAAGACTTTGATTTATGTTGTGATTTTACGGGTAACATTATCTTTAGTACACAAAGCGACATATGTACTATGATAAATAGCAAGTGTACATAGAGGCGGATTTGAGGTGCGGAAGAGAGCAAAAGCAAAATTGAAAACGACATGAGCTTTCTCACTGGTCTCTCTCTCTCTCTCTCTCTCTCTCTGAATGAACGTTCAGTGCAATGACAACACACACAATCATATGAAATTGCTGCTCAATTTTAAATGAAACGAAAATCTATTATGTGCCCAGTTGAAAAAGTACATTCGGCGCAGCTAATTATTAACTAAATATTTGAGTGCAAGTGTTTTCGAAGCCCGTTCGAAATTTGCTTTCTTTCTACTGAAAAAACCGCAAACGAACGAGTTGACGACCAAATGCTATCAAAGCCACTGAGTACTAACGATTGCCTATCCATAATAACAGTAATAATATAGTGGCTGTAGTAGCGACAGAAGCCATAAACACAAGTGATAACTTCTTCTAGTTGTAGTTTTGCAGTTGTTGTTGTTGTTGTTTCTTGCCGTCTCTTGTGTATGTACTGTTGTTTCTTCTCTCTCTCTCTCTCTCTCTCTCTCTCTTTTTTATCAATGAACGTTCATTCCATAAGCAAGTTTCGCTTTTCAACACAACAACAGAAAGAAAAAAAATACCGAATGTGTATTGCCGTCGGTATGTCATATTCCAACAAGCTCTTTTTCATTCTTCGTTTTTTTTTTTCACTCTCACTCTATTCAAGTTCGCTGGCTCAGGCTGGCTTGACTTGATAGAATGAGCCATATATGCAGCGATTAAGTGTTCAAAACGCATGTTTTGTGTTTGTTATTGGGTGCAAGAACGATTGGCGGCGAACGTTGTGCGAGGAGAGAGCTTATACAAAAAAAAAGAATGAAAAGCAAAAGGAACCAGTACGTGCCATGAACAATGAATACACACACCGGTTGTACCACATGCGAATACCATTGACTACGGGAATCGAATTCGAGTAGCACAGTGCGAGCGCTTTTTCTTTTCCCCGATATATGCTCCTTTTCTCACATGAAATCTATTTTACTTTTCGTTTTCAATCGCTATAAAAGTGACTGTTGCGTTCCATATCGTCCAATTGCAAACAAAGATTTATATTTATTCAATATTTTTATTTTCCTGTATTGGAAACCAAAGACCTCAACAACAACAAAATTACGTACCGAATTTTGTAGGCAAAAAACCAAACACACACACACACATCAAAAATAACAAAAATCGAAATTGGATTTTCTCCAACGTGTGCAACTTCAAAAAAAAAAGTGCTTACTGCACTTCAATCCATCCGCCCATAAAAATGTAATTTCATATTTTGTGTGTGTGTGTTGTGTGTATTGTTGGCCATGTAAATTGATTGTAATGATGAATAGTTCGAGATCGAACCATTTATGCTGAATTCCGGTGTCGATTTTTCGTCACAAAGTGCCCATTTATCATTTTACTGATGATTTTTTTTTTGATATTGTATTTGTCTCTGTAAAATCAGCCATTCGACAACATTCGACGCTTCGATTTATATTGACATTTGTTTTTTTTGTTTGTTCTGTGATTTGTTTGCTTTTCAATACCCTTTTGAATGCGGTGGATGAAATGTTATTTCATCAAAATGGCATTCGATTGAATTGGTTTAATAGTTTAATTTTTTTAGAGAATCAAATCGACGGAGCTCGATTTGTTAACGGAACTTGTCATTTACGGTTGAAAGTATGTCAAAAAGGATGAAATACAAAGAGCCCTCTTGAGATGATATGTGTATAATTTGACTTCCGTTTGAGTTTCATTCTGTGCTTTCCATCTCTATACCTTAACATCTTGTCGAATCAAACATATATATGATATTTGTGTCTTCTTGTTCATTTTCCCATTTCGCCATCGTTAATTTCAATCCGAATTCATTTTTTTTTTTTTAAATTCATAATTCGTCGTGTTGTTTTATCATCATTATAACCCCGTGTGTTTTGTGCGACGTTCAATGCAATGTTTTTTTTTGTGTGTGTTATTTTATGCCTTGGCGCTATTATATTATATAGAGCTGTTCCTCGTTGACTAGATCTCGTTCGCTCGCTCACTCTTTCACGGTGCACGGGGTCTGTGTGTGAAGAGCTTATAGAAGATATGCGGTAGGCGGGTACAAAAACTCTTTCACAAAAAACACCCACATGGCGAACCGAGAACCGTTTTGCGCTAAGACGTGAGAAAAATGCTTCTCAGACACAAATTAGACAATAAATAAAAAGGCGCACACATGCAAAACGCCTTGTGATAAATGTAATACATACGTTTACGATTTTAACGTTTCAAGAGCCGTATGTGCGCGCGGAAACGCGCACCCGGCCCGTTTCCAAGCACTCACACACACAAACACACAGAGACACACACACACATTCTCCACACATATCGCACACATGGTTTACAACATGCAGCAACGAAACGAAACGAAGAGACGTGAAATGATGAAAGCACGTAAGAATAAGAAGCAGCATGTGTGATGTTGGTGCTCTCTGTGTGTATGTCTATGCATGGCACAAGTACGATGTACACGGAAAGAAAGAGACCAGAATGTGTATACAATTTTCGGTTGGTTTTACCATTACCGCTGCTTTTGGTCTTCGCAGTTGGTGCTATTAGTATTATTGTTGTCGCCGTCGTCTTCGTTGTCGTTGTCGTTGTCATCCTTCTTGGTGTGTACATATGTGTGCCGCATGCATGTTGATGCGGCATCGGCGTCATCATCTTACGGTATGTCGGCATTGGCTGTTTGCGGCAACGGCTGTTAAAACAAACGGCATTTACTACATGACTTACGTATGCTTTTAATGTGCCACCAAAATTAAAGCATTCTCATTTTGATCAGGAGTTAACCGCCCCCCCCCCCCCCCGAATCTTTTAGACTTTTTGAACTGCTGCAAAAATGTCAATCGATCAAATTCTCATACATTTTAATTTGCAACCACATGAATTGTATTCCAATTGATTTTGATTCGAACAATGACGCTTTTTCAGACCAAATCTTCTAAAAAGATTTTCTGTCATGCCGTAAAATACACGCGTTTCACACATGTTATGTGTATGTGCGAAAAGTGCTATACGCGCCTGTGTCACTCAGCATTTCACGATAGTTATAGAGATTTCATTCCGTGAAAACCGAAATTGTATTCCATCCATGTTGGGTCTATGCTCTTCCTCCTCTATGACTCTTCTGGCCGTTCACCATACATTACCGAATCAAATGAGTCGATACGAAAATGCGCTCGCTCGTTCGCTCGCTTACTCGTTCGGTTCGCTCGTTCTACCGCGCGACAATCTATTACAAATGAAAAACGAAATGCACAAAAAAAGAAAATTCGTTCGTGTGCTCTGCTCTCGTACTCTCTCTCTCACTCATTCGCTCTGTGTATCGGTGCGATTTTAATATTAATGCGAAATGCTGCTCTCCATAGCAGCTCACTAAGTCCTGGTACACTGAATCACATTCAGCCAAACAAGATGTATATTATTGGATGATGCTGTTGCTGTTACTGCTGTCGCGCTTTCACCATCCAACATCCATTGTACACCCCGTGCAACACATATATCGAGTTATTACCCCCAAATGGAGAAAAAAAACACACACACACATAAAAGCGTCCAAAAGGAAGAAAAATAAATAAATAGAAAATGGCTTTTGTTCGTTCGGAGATTGCGAGATTGCTTTGCACTCGCCCATATACATATGGATCTCTCTCCCCCTCCCATCCGCGCTCTCTTACTTACTTCTCTACCCATATGTAGTAATTTCGTTGCCTCGATATTTTCTAATGAAAATCTACCGTTGTGCTTGCTCGATTCGGTTTTATTCCCATTTTCATCACACAAGACATGACTCTCTCTCTCTCTCTCTCTAGCTCGAGTTATTCGACTCTTTTCACCGCTTTTGTCTCGATTCGACGCAACGCAAAAATTTTCATTTCGACATCTTCGTCTTAAGTGCATTGGATTCCAATGTCCATATATTTTATTTATACAAAGATTACACAAAAATCTTCTCGCAACGTGAACAAAATTAATTATTCGATTTATTTTACATGGTTTTTCTTTCGTTTGGATTTTATTTTATTTATTTTTTTTTTTTTGCACTGCCAAATCCACCAGTAACATATACTAAAGATAGAGAAAGAAAATCGATGCGCATAATTTTTTTTCGATAGATCATTAAATTCAGATTAAGTCCAGTATTTTGGAACAAATCGACCTTAAAATCACGATTATTTGTTCTCTCGCTAACGCTTGCACGCTTCATTTTCGGTAGTAGAAATGTTTTCGTATGTTTTTTTTTCTTGTTTTTTTTGTCGTCGTCTGCTTTGGTCTTATTTAAAAATTAATTTTCCATGCGAAAATGCGCCGGACAAGATAAATGGTATTTTCATCAAATTTGTCGCTGATAAAATTGTGTGTCGATGCTGTTGTTTGCGTAATAAATTGCTTTGCTCGTCGTTTTAGTGTGTGTGTGTTTTTCGTTTGCATGCACTACCCAATTCGATGCGGCTCGTTTGTTTCGCTCTCTTTTTTCTTTTTTCTTGTCAATACACCACTCATTGAATCTAAATAATGAAAATTTATTGAAAGATTTCCATTAAATTTGGTAAAATCGTTCGATGATTACACTTGTGTCGTTATATTACAATTTCCGATCTTTGTTCAAAGAATCCCTGTCGTCTGTCGCTCTTTGCTCTTCAACATTGGTTGCGAGTGATTGGAGAAAAGGGGTGAATTCATGCGTAACGAAAAGAGATTTCCCCGGGAAATCACGCTCACATAATCGCGAAATATTTTGTAAAATTCGATAAATTCAAAATATATACTTTGATAAGCATCCTTAGTGCGAGCGTGCTCGTGCTCTCGCTCTTTTGCTCTCTCTCACTCTCTCTCTCTCACACACGTTATTCTTTTATTTTGCTAATCATTTATTTACTCAGTTCGTCAAATTGGCGGTAATTTATCATCAATTCAAATCAATTATTTATTGCAAATGGCCTATTAAAATACAACACTTAACACAATTATCGATCAATAATGATTTGAACAAAAAAGCTGCTTGTGTGTGAAACTCTGTACCGAATTCAAAGCTCAAATTTTGCTCTCATTTGTTCACTTCGTTGCCTTCGTATTGGTGTCGATACTAATAATTTTCACGTCACTTTGTACGTCTTTTGATTAAATTTTTTTCTCTCTCTCTCTCTCTCTCTCCCTCTCTCGCTATATCTTGGAATGCTAACAATTAAGCTAAACAAATGTCAAATGTTTTGAAAGGCGCGTGGTATTTCAATGGCTAGAATTCGAACAGCAACACTGCTTCAATTATTCGAAAATCAATTAAACACACAAGGCATTTTTTTTTCTCGCTCCACTTCGTTTATTCGATTTTGTGATCGATATTGTGTGTGTGTGTGTGTGTTTAGTATATGAAACAGAATAAATGAAATACTTGTAAATTATATATTTCGAAGCGCGACAAATCGAAGTTGAAATCACATATTCAGTTCGATCCATTTTAATTGGAAGTAATTAAAATTGATAGAGAAACAAACATATAAAATGGACAGACAAAAGTGACACCAATTAATTTTCGGAGCGTTGATTCTAAAATGAATGGAATCCATATATCGAGTGCCAATTTGCCAGTATGTGTGTGTGTGTGTGTGAGATTGGATGCAAGCATGAAGCTGAGGAATGCCGATTGAAATATCACCAATGTCGTGTGATATGGTATGCGTGAGCGCACTTTGGCCAAACGTCAAAAAGGTTACGACAATTTAATTTTCCCAAACACACGCACATTTGTATGACATTTGAACGCACAAAAAAAAAACAACAAACACCCGTTTAAGCACATTAAAAAACAATTTACTTCAAAGCATTTGGATAAAATACGGGCGTTTACCGTATTCCGCATTCGAAAATCCCAGGAACAAGTCTTGAATAAACAATATTTGGACACACAAAATATGGTGTGAAGTCTCGAATATAAACGGCTAATTAACCCAACAACAAAAAGACTGAGTAGGAAAAAATGCAATATTTTTTCCTATGAGTAAATTAAGCAATCCGTCCAATTGTTCATTTAAGGTTCTTGTGAAAATTCCTCCCCCAAATGAAACGAGTACAATGAGTACAGTGGGTTGTAATCGCTACTCAATTGCTAAGTAATCAACTTTTTCACAGTCAAACACATAACGAGCATTAAATACGGTTAGTCTTTAAAAATGGAAAAGAAAAAAAAATGCCAACAAACACCCAGTAGCGAATGGGAGAGAAAGAACAAACACAGAGAAACAAAAAAACACAAAAAAAATCTCAACCCGTTAACAAGATCATTTAACATCGTTGTAATTTATGAAAAATTATGCAAATTAAATGAACTGCTGCCGCTGCTGTTCATTATTTTCTCACTTTTGGTCGCTCTCACTCTCTTTCTCTTTCTCTCTCCTCCTCGTCGCCCACCGAAATATTACAACTCTGTGTGTTATTTTATCATTTTAATATCTTTGGTAATATGCGTGTAAAATATTTTAATCGAGTTTGGTCCATAGAAGCATTAACGCTACTACAAAACGGAAGGGCGGCCTAGTTCATGCCAAACGTGCAATGAAATCATATATAGATATATAAAATTGAATGAGAACGAGAGACACACCGCGTGCGCGCGTATATGCAATGCATATTATAATGATTTTCACACTCACACCATCACTGGATGTGCACAATGCCCATACCATAAATAATTTTCAACCCGAATCATTTTTAACTCTTCTCCGCCGGCTTCAATCGTCTATTGGGAGCGGGCGTGAGTAAGCACACCGAATGCGGGCGCTCTCTCTCTCTCTCTCTCTTTTCAAAAAGTCATACCGAATTATTTTCGTTCATTTGCACCCTTTTTCGGCTGGTCGCATTGGTTGATTGCCTCCGACAATGGTTTTTATTTTATACATTCATTGATGCTCTGATGTTCATTTATCTCGTTCTCTCGAATAGTCGACTGTGTTACGGTCGATCCCATGCTATCTATACCTTTTGTGTGTGTGTGTGGTGTATGCATATCGGATGATATGATTTGTGTTGGGATGAGTGTCTAACGTCTGATTTATCAAAAGTCTATTAATTATGAATGAAATATTTTAAAGGAAATTTAACTGGGCAATGGCCCAAGGCGATTCCATGACTTTTCACAGCTATTGCGCCAACATTCGATTGATTAATATACCGTTTGTTGCCTTAATTATATTTTCCGTTTCTATTGTTGCATTATTTCTTATACACACAAACACATACATTTATTTAGTGTGGCGTTGAAATAGACGTCAAAAATGTCATGGTCTCTCACTTTGGAATTTTAACCAAATCGTCATTTAAGTTGCAAAGTAACATCATCATTCATAAATTCCAATATGCTACCGAAAACCTGTCTATCGTTCCACTCTAATGAACAAGCACACACACACACACACACACACACACACACTCACTCACGCACATTTATTTTCTGCTTTAACATGTTAATAAATAACAAAGCCAATCACACTCTTCAACTTAAAGCGCTCCCTCATTTGGCGTTGATGATTCCGGTTGCGCTTTACCTTTTTGATAATCAGTCGACACCATCAAATGGATCTGTCCAATTTTACATGTCTATTTTCGGGCTTGCATACACATTATAACATTTATATCTTTTTCTCTCTCTCTCTCACACACACACACTCACTTTATCATTCCACACAAAAAACATACAATCATATATCTCATCATATATATGTTTTAATTTGTGGAAATTTGGAATTTGGTATGCGAGTTTTCACATTTGCATAAATCCATTTACTGGTCTCGTGCGCGCTCACGAAATGAAGCAGACAACTGTGAAATGAACTTTCGCTAAAATCAACACAACTCAACGCAACAACAGCAGCAGCAGATGAACAACAACAACAACAACAAAAACACATCAATACCTCATACATCCAAAATTGAAATCCATTTTCAACGATTTCACTCATTTCACATTGAGTTTCGATCAATTTGGAATTATTGCCAGTCTCTCTCCCTCTTTCTCTCTCTCTTCTCTTGGTCTCATTTAAAATACATTTGAAATACTTTGTTGAGGCTTATCTATCAAAGAATAAATCAACTTACAAAACATTCTTCTTTTACATTTGAGCTTATTTTTCGCTAGAATTTTCAATGAAATTTTCTAGTATTCTTAATTGCTCATTCATTTCACAATCAAAGAAGTTATGAGGAAAAACGGCCATACAAATCGAAACGATTTTAATAAATTCAATTATCGTTTCTTTTCAGTTCAATGGGTTTTTTAGCCAATGTTATTAAAAACAAATATAGTATTTTTTGTTTGTTTATCAATAATGTTGAATGGTGGAAAAAAAAGAGCTCATTCAATAGAAAAATGCTTGCAAAGCGGTAAAAATGTGCACGAGTGAAGCTCAACAGGGTATTAATATAGATAAGCAGCAGAGTGCTCGAACGAACGTTAACTCGTCGGAGTTTTTTTCTTTCTCCAACAATCTATTAATACGTATCGAAAAATGTTTGTTAATCGAAAGAAAAAACCAATGGATAGTCAAGCTCGGCTTGAAAATAGAAAATTGGTATATGTTCTGAGCAGTACTCGCAGTGAGTACACGGTGTTTTGGTGTGGAGACAGTTCATGTGCTTTTCTATACGATGTAAGGCATATTTTCCTTTGAATTGGTTGTTGTCGTTGTTGTGTATTTTTTTCATTTCTGTAACACTCATGCAGCTGATGTGTGCTGTTGAAATTCCCATTTTCTTGATTTTTTTTTGGAAAATGTCCGTTCGGCCGAGCCATGTGTCTCGCGGTGTTTGTGTAAGCATTTTTTGTTTCGCTCTTCACACAGACAGATCTTATGAAAACAATATTGGGCGTCGGATATAGTCTTCATGCAACATACACAATCCGTAATTCAATGTCTACACTGATCAATAAATTGTTCTGTTTGGGATATTTTGAGAAAAGATGAGAGGTATTTCAGCGCGCATATGTAGACATTCACTGTGAATTGGAAAATGATGATGAACAAGAGGAAAACCAAAACACAAAAAAAAAACTAAAATAATATCAAGCATCGCAATAGAACAACAAACCGAAATATTATAACAAAATTGGTTATGAGAGAGTATCGAATCTGGTTGGGTTTTTGCTACATTCTCACACCAACTTCAAATTGTTTCAGAAAAGCAATTTTCTTGAGCACTCATCTTGGGCTAAAATATGCATCATCGGGAGAAAAAAAAAAGAATTATTGAAATTGTAGCCGAGACACACAGTTGTAGTCAGGCGAAGAAGATAAATTGCTCGGGTGTTGAATAGAGAAAGATTGGCGAATGGTCGATGTGTGTGTGTGTGTGTGCACATCAGACACCGAGTCAATGGAGAGTGCGATAGAGAAAAACGAAAGAAAAAATGAAAATACAACAATAACAAATAAGACGCACACACATTTACACACACACACACACACACACAGAGAATCCAGCCGACGAGTGCTTTTCAAGAGCTGAGAAAGAAATCATGAAATCAATAAATTCCAAATAAAAGTGATTTCGCTAAGAGCAAACTACGAGTATTCTCGAAGGTATTATAATTAATGTTATAATTATAAACATATTAAAAAGTTCTCGTTTTTTTGTTGTTGTTGTTGTTGCCCATTTTTTCCAATATTGTTCGCGTTGTGTTCGGCAAATATATAATAGCCACGTTGGTTTAAAAGCACAGACACATAGAACGGAAAGCCAATTTTAAAAACAATGCATTGAAATAAGAGAGCGAGAGCCCAAAAGGTATGATGCGAACAACAACAACAACAACAACAAATCCAGCAACATTATTCTGTGCGCCAATAAACACTCCACTTACTCGCGCACAATGAAAGAAGAAAAAAAAAGCTGCAGAACAGAGTGAGCGAGTGCAAGCGAGTGGAGTTAGCGCAACCAACTACACGGCATAACGTACAATGAGAACATTCTTATGCGCACGGCACTATTCAAAACCTATCATAATAGTTGAACAGGGTACGAAAAAATTTATTAACGATTCGCAGCTAACGAAAGCCTGTGAGAGATGCACTTATTCAACGGGAAATAAATACTGCTGTACCAAAGCACCAATCATTTCGTCGTTTTTTCTTTTTTTTTGAGTAACCGCGTGAGCTTGACTCACAGAGTGAGAGAGAGAGAGAGAGGGGGCGAGAGAAAGATCGAAAAAAAACATCTATATCCAAGAGAACTGATGAAAAGAACAACGACAATAATCTCAACAATGCACAAATGAGAAATGAAAAATGAAAAAAAACGAGGAAGATTGAAGTGAAGGTAAAGCAAAGAAAAGAGAGAGAGAGCGAGAAAAAAAGCCGAACTGGCGCGTTCGGCGACCAAAGAACGATATAGCACACGCTGAGAAAAATAACACAGAGAACTGAAATTCGCTGGAGGAACAAAAGTTTTCATACCAAAATCAAATGATCCAACATTCACTTAATGCTCGAATACATTACACAGAGCAGCACATAGCACATAGATCATGAACATCATGATTTCTTCTTCTTTGCTCTCGATTTGTTGTTGTCGTTGTTGTATTCGCTCGCTTCTCATCTCTTTGACTGTAGTTGCGCTACTTAGTTTATACTGCAGCAAAGAAGTGCAGGCAAAAGGCGAAGGGAAAAGACCAAACAGACCAAAAGAGAAAAAAAAACAAATCCGAACAACAACCATACAGAGCCAAACTCTTTGGGTATAATGTTAAATGATGATGATAGAAAAAGTCATAGCAAAAAGCCCGCTAAAGTAAAAAAAAAAAAAAAAAAAATCTGCACCAATGTTGTGTGTATGTACCACACTACTGCGCGACTCGAAAGATAACGAAAAACTCACAGACGCCTTTACTGCGCTGGACCAATTAACGTTTCGCTTTAAGGGCCCCAACTCTTTCATTATGTTTATCCAATAGCAATTACATGTAGCCACAAAATAATGTAGTGTTTATGTGCTGGCTCGTTCGCTCGCTCATTCGCTCACTCATCCAGTCACCGCAGGAGTGATTGCACGAATGAATGTGTGTGTGTGTGTGTGTGTGTGTGTGTGAAAGAGTGTTCGTGTGCGTGAATTTTGTACATATATCCGTCGTTGCCGCCACACATTCACTTCACCCTCGCTCTCAATTCTCTCTATTCACCACGGGTTTTATGTAGTGGAAAAGCCGTTTGTGGATATTGCGACAGCCAACTAAACGGATATCAACGGCAAAAGATGTGAGTGACTATGATTCGCATTCTCTCATCCTTCTTCTTCTTCTTCTTCATATTATTATTATTATTTTTTGTTCGTTCGTTTTTCCTTTTGTAATGTTATAAAATCATTTCGTGCGTTGTTGGTGTTGCTGACCATACGGATCATCTTCATTTTTATTCGCATCATTCCATTCATCACTGGCAGCACACACACACACACCGACAATTTCTCAGTGGTCTGTTATCAGTGAAATGGTTGAGAGTTGGAATACACACAACAAAAAAAACACCCAATAATCTCATTTATGTTTTTTTTACCAATGTGTTTTCGCACATTGAAAAAAAAAAAAAATAAACACCAACCAATTCGAATATTGTATAGTCGATGCAAGCATTTAAATGAAATAGCAACAATACGAACCGGCGGACAAAAGCGCCAAAATGCCATGAACACCACGTACACAGATAATTGCATCAAAGATTAATCGAATATCTATATCGTTGCGATTATTATATGCGAATATGATGAACATATGAACACCATGCGAAAGCAAAAAAAAAAAAAAAAACACACACACAGCAACGAGACTCTCTCGCCGATCACATCGATTATCCATTGCTGCATGTAAAATCGATTCCGATTTTCTTTAATTACAGTGTTTATAATCGCTTAATATGCGCAGACAAGAGAATCAAAGCCAAAAGATGTTTATCGACACATGCAAATTATGCGCAAAAACAAAGCGTTTACAAAGAAGCCTATAAGGAACGATAAATTCCATAAATCCATCAGATTGTCGGGTGATATGACGTTTTTTTTGTTTTTTTTTTTTTGTTTTGACGTTGATAATTTGGTTGCCCGCTCCCCCTCCTGTCTTGCGCTCATGCGCGCTCATTTCGCACGATAATTAAGCTTAGCCCATTAGTAAATTACTGTAATTGTAACTTTGGCCAAAAACAAAACACAACAACAAAAAATGACAGAGACGAAACAACGAAATACAGAGAGAAAGAAAAAAATTAAAACAACTATGGAAATAGTGACTAGACAAAATCCGCCTGAAAACAAAAATCACCGAATTGCAGCAACAGCAGCCGAGTAAAAAGCAAATTTGATTCCATTTTTACATTGTGGCTTAATTGATGTGTTTGCATTCAAAAATCACTGAATAATCACTAGATCGAATCGCATTACGTTTGACATTTCATGTGAATTTGTAATTGCGATCTTTAGTGGCCGCTATCATCAGCGTTTCGAATTAATTCAACTATATATGTATGTACGTGTGTGCTTCAGTCACATTTGCATTTCATTTCATTTCATTTTTTTTTGTCGTGCTGTGTGTGATATGTTTCGTTGCTCTTCACATTGTATACATATAAATCACATATGCGCCAATATGTGTGTGTGAGTGTGTGTGGTTTGTGTATGGGTTGAGAGAGTTAAAAGCTTTTTAATCGAATGGGGATCGATTTATGTCTAATTTAATACCAATCGAACGCCACAGATAAATCATTCATAATGAATTCATTTTGGGCCGATTTACAGTGGCAACAATCGAAGTCGCATATTAGTCAGCATGCACACAGTCAAATCGAGTGAACAGTTAGCTGTAGCTAGTGACAACAGGCTATGGCATCAACGGATGGCCGGTGGCTTTAAAAATTCACGTATTTTGCAAATTTGTTGATTGCAGCAAATATTTACTGCCAATCGAATCGTTCGATTTGTTGGTCGTGTAGCTAGGGGCTTGTTACAAACTCATTTTTAAGTTGCTGTGCCGCACGAATAATAAGTGCACAATTTAGGAGACACGGGAAAACAAAAAGAGAATATTTTATCGAATTTTATTTCTATAAATTGGAATTTCATTTGCTACCGATATTTTCTCGGGCAAAAGTGATCCGAATCATTCCAGATTTGTGTAGATCGAAATTTTCCGATTTTTCTTCCGCTTTGAATTTCGCTGTTTTGTTTTGTATTGTATCTGTTTATTATTTTGCCGCTTCAACATTTATATAATTTGTTCTGTTGTTTTCAAGTCGTGCAATGCAATGCTAGAAAGCCCCTTACGTGCGCTCGTTTTTGATTTAATCATATCGTAGCCGCAAACAAATGTTAAATTCAAATTCAGTATTTTCTATTATTTTAAAATGGGCTTGGTCAATTAGCACAATGCGATGTAGCCCATGAATCGGTTTACATGCACCGTTGCTAATCCCATACACACAACGATAGAACGAGACAGACTGAAACGGAGAAAGAGAGAGTGCGAACCAGACAACGCAATACATACATTCTCACAGTGAGAAGAAGCGGGGAAAAAAAAACAAATGCCGCTGTTTCAACAGATAATTAGATTTGCAGTGCAATTTTTCGTTAACCGTTGAATTAAAATGCTTAATTTAATGATTTAACCTTGTAATTTTGGTGTAGTTTTCCATATGAAATTAAAAAGAAGAGGCTCAATCGATGATGATGCGATGACACGATGTTCAGTATTTAAGCACTGCATTCCAGCGTAATCCAAGCGGATTTTGATGATTTAAAAAAAAAAAAATGAGCGAAAATGATTTGAAGTCCGAATTAAGAGAGAGTGAGAGAGACAAAGAGAAAAATCTCTCACATCTTAATTGAATTTCATCTCGTCGATACAATAGCCGTCAACAATGTGACCCGAACACACATCACAAACAATTGATAAATTGTGTTAATTGCTTGGTCGAGCGCACAAATTACATGTGGAAATTTTTCTATAAGCATCATTGAGAACGGAAGCAAAAGCATTTAGAGCGAGCAATGAGCACATATATATATATATATATATATACACGAAACGATATTATTGCACATAAAACGAACATATCATTCGCCATTCGTCTATTAAATCAATTATAATTGATAGAAAGCGAAAAAACAGCGACAAAAACAATGAACGGAATTGATTCATTTGATTTTGTTGTACTGTTTCTCTTCACGCTGCTGTGTGAGTGTGTGTGTGTGTGTTTGTTTTATTCGATTTTAATTTTCAACCTCGAAAACATCAACATCACTCAACAAAGGCCTATGAAACAACGACAACAGCAAAAAAAAAACAAACGATTTCAAACCAAAAACTAATGAGTCAATGTTAATTATCAAATGGGATTGAACGCCTTTTTTTTCTCTATATTATCTCTCCCTCTCGCTCGATTTGATTACTATTGTTATCGAGTGCTCTTTGTGCTGTTGTTTATTTGTTTTTAGTTAGAGAATTGTCGCCATATTTTGTTTAAAAAAAGAAAAAAAAAAAGAAAAAAACGGCATAACAGCGGCATATTGTTCTAGCACTTGGTCTAACTGTATTTTTGGGGCCATCGTTTCATTTGGATGTTTAACGAAATGTGTGAGTGAGTAGTGAATCGAGTGAGTGCAAAACAGAAAATGGATGCTTACTATAGCAACAATGGGATTAAGGAGATAAAATAGCAAATTAAGTAGATAAAGTTGCTTCCTTATCCGCATTTTGGGAACAACACAGTGTGCCGCACACATAATCACACCCCGAAATGAGATTTATATGTATTTTCGGTGAGCTTTTTGATGCGCGCACTAATACACAAACAACTCACACAAGCACACGCTCACTCACTCACTTTCTCTCTCTCTCTCTCTCTCTCTCTCTCTCTCTCTCTCTCGCTCTCCTTCTAGCATCACACTGTATGTACTCGTCGTTGGTGTGTTGTCGTCTTGAATATAATTATATTATGTTTTGGGTACGATAATAAGTTTTCATGTTGGGCTCAGCCATTTTCATATATGAGAGAAAAAGAAGCTTAACTGTTGCGGCACATGTGTGTAGTTGTCCTCCTGTTCTCTCTCCCTGCCCCCATTATCTATGTGTCGAGCTCGTATGTAAAATCAGCTCTTAAGCTTTTCATACTTTCTTCGGTTTCGAATGAGATGCGATTTTCCTCATCATCGACCGAGCTTCATTCGCACCACTCACTCTGTTTTTCTCTCTCTCTTACTCTCTCTCTCTCTCTCTCTCTGTTTCGCCTCGTCTTACAGCGCATTTTTTGTTTTTCTTCGGTGTCGTCGTTATTTTCGCGGCATTTACAAGTGAATGTGTATTCTCATTGGACAAAAATCTACATACAGCGCACATTCAATATATACAGTGACATTCATATATATAAATACAACATGGTGTTTTGTTTCATTCTTCTGTCGAATCGCATTTTTATTATTCCAAACTAAATGCTCAATGGTGGCGGCAGTACCGTTGTGCCGTGATGAGGGATGGAAAATTGTGTATTTCTGATTTTCATGTGACTCAATGACTTTCACAGCAACCAAATGAATATATATACGAGAAAGAAATAAAAAAATTGCAATTAATTCAATGATTTGTGTTCTTCCGTTGCCTTGTTGAAATTTCCAAAATTCCAAAGAAAAACACTGCATAAACAGAGGGAGAGAGAATCCAATATCGAGCAATGTTTATACAAAAAGAAAAAATGTTTTCTGTGAAACAGCTTTTTCATTAAGAAAGCAAAGAAACGAAGTGAATAAACGCACACCGAAATATTTATTTTTTTTTTTTTTTTTTTGGGGGGGAACAACACACGCACCCATGGAAAATGCTGTCGTTTCGCGAGTAACGAACGACTCTTAAAAACAACAACTGTCTTTCGACAATGGTAAAATGTTATATTCTCATATATGAGCCAGACGGGAAAGATTATAACGCCGCCCTTTTATAAACACAACACATTTAAAATATTTTCATTTGGCTTTTTCTACACGGTGGTTTGTGCGGCACTTTCTTACGTTTTCGCTCTCTTTTCTCCGTTTACTCTCCGGAGTGTTTCGAATGATGTTTTTCGCATGGATGTGGCGCGCGCAGCAGCACCAACGTTCTGTGGAATTGGCATTCGATACCGAAATGAATGACGAATCTTCTCTGGTGAAATTAGTTTCCGCAGCCAGTTTACCGCGTCAAGCGTTCGTAGAGAGTGCACGGTATGCTCCTTCCTTTTCTCATTGTTCGGCTGCCTCATTACCAAAACACGGATGACTGTGTGTGTGTGTACGTGTGTTTGAACATTAGACAGAATCCACATAAACATTCGTACACACAGTGCGACAGGAGTGAGAGCGAGATGAAAAGTACGGGTGCAGAATACCCATTTTCCATGCATCCACATTTGCTTCGGAACACGTTTCGCACTTTCCTTACGAGGAAAACGTCAACACACATACACTCATATTACGTACACTTGTTCAGCACACGCTAGATCGCTTGTGTGGGTGTATTGCGAGAAACTCTGTGACTGTTTTTCTTATATTTTATTTATGATGCTTTTACAGTGTTTTTCTCTACGCTGTTTGTTGCTGGTTTTGATGCTTAAGCGCTTTTCTGTTCATTTCTTTTGCTCCCTTCAACCGGGCTCACTTTTCCCATCCACTGTTTTTTTTTTTTTTTCTTTTACATGCTCATTTTCCTTTTGCAAGTGTTCACATCTTTTTCTCTTTCGCTTTGGCACTGGTCTCATTTCTTAGGCATATTCGTGCATTTTTCGTTTACGTAAATCGTTTCGTCGCCAAAAAAAATGCCTGAAAATGAGAACCCTCCGAAAAAATTCACCGAAACGACATTTCCATCGTTTCACGTTCTCTTGTCTTCCCGCTCTTGCACCATTCTCTCTCTCCCTCTCTCTCCCTCTCTCGTTCTCTCACTTCATAATGCGTTCGTGGCGCGCAATTCAGCTTTTGTTTCGAAGCGAGTGCGAACAATTTTATGTGTTTTTAACTTATGCCAAATACTTTTGCACAAATTAGGGAATGAAGCTTTTGGAACGGGAAGAGGCAGCAACAGCAAAGAGCAGCGGTGGAATAAAAAGAAAAAAGAAATCTGAGCTGAGCTTTACGTTTAACTATACATAAACATGGGGCCGAACCTGATTATGCAGGCTCAATCTGATTTCTGCGACGATGATACGTACACACACATTTTCGTTCCCTTTCTCTTTTTCAACATCGTTGTGGGTCGTTTTTGCCTCTCAAACGCCTGCTATGGAATCGGAATTTTTAATTTTGTTTTTTTTTGTTTTTTTTTTTTTTTTTTAAAGAAGAAAACTGGGAGGGGGTGCAATTCTCTCTCTAACAGAATATAAAATATAATGCAGACAAACACCACACTCCACCATGATGAACTCGGTCTTTATACATTAGCGAAATTCTTATTAAAATGTTCGATTTTTTAATTATTCAAACGTAAAAAGTATATAGCGTTTTGGTGTGCACCAATCACCATTCAACATTATTTTAAGGAGAACTTCCCAAAAAAAACACACACACACATTTCATTGGTGCTATAGCATTTTTGCATGTTATCAACACACAGATGTTGTGGTTGTTTTTTTTATTCGTTCGATTACTTTGTGAAAACATTTTTCACTAGCGAATGAATAAAAATGGTCGTTGTTCAGAGATATAAGGAATCTAGTAAGGAATTTAGTTATATTTGGCGTGGAAAGCAGATGAAGAGAAAAAAAAACCACCCGAATGAAATGCGAATTGAATTGATTCCTTAATATGCTAAGTGAACGAGAGAGAGAGAGATACTAAAAACGAATTGATGTAAAAGCCAATGGATTCGGATAACTTTGAATCACAAAATGAGATCGATCCTCCATTCATCCACTACATTTACAAATTTTTCTGTTTTGGTTTTTTTTTTTTTTGGTAAATTATGTAAATTACACTCACAAAACCCTCACAGCATAGAGAGCGATAAAACTATTTTGCGACACTCTCAATCAATTCATAATCTTTTTGATGATGCCATCACTTATCAACGCGCTTGTGCGAGAAATGAATAAATAAACAAAATAAGCAGACACACTAAATAAATGAAATTAAAAGTCGAATAGTTATCGCTTATCTCAAAGAGCAGCACAAAAAATTTCAATAAATTATAAATCCGAATCGAACGACACAAGCCAATACATTATTTATTTATTCATTTATTCGTGTGTATTTTTGTCTCTTCAATATTTTTGTGCGCTTCGTCTGTATTTTACGAAAAGAAATACACACACACACACAAAAAAAAGAAACATTGAATGGAAAAATCAATTCAATTTGATGACTTTTCATTGATGAAAATGTGAAGCCATTTGATTTGTGCAAATGCATTTATCTATATTCAGAATGGAATTGGTTAGCAACACATTTTATAATGAATTTTGTATTTGACCATGAAAACAAACCAGTGATAATAGCAACAACAACAACAACAACAAAAAGAATAAAAACAAAACATCAAATCAGCCAACAACAAAAACAAAAAAACAATCTCGTCACTTCTATCAGTGATCATCGAGTAAAATACACAATGAAGCGATTCGTTTAAAAGCATTTCGCCTGTGTGCTCCATTCTGTTGATGCTTCTTTGGTGTTTTTTTTTTCTTTCTCTGATAGTTTATATTGACGCGCGAGCGCAAGAATCTCTCGGTATTCTTTCATCTTTATTTCGCAAAGTAATTTTGACTCAATCGTCTGTCTCGTCAAATTTCGTGGAAATGTTTTGTTTTTTCTTCTTCGGCAACAATTGTGAGTTCTCTTCTCTTCACTCTTTCGGCAAATTATTCTGCTTTCGATTTTTCACACTTTTACAGCCGCCGCAGCGGTAACGATTCGATTAAGCCCATATCAGCAGAATTTTCAAACGATTTCCAATTCAATGCATTAATAATTCATAATTGTAATTCGGTGTGTGTTTGTTGAAAATTAAAAAGTTTTTTTGTTGTTTTGTCGGGGCGATGGTTGATTCGACGGTGATTTTTGTTTGGTGTGTTGAAGGCCTAAGACAGAAATATCAAATACATAGAAAATTGCACGCGATGACAGTCAAAAGAGATCGAACACCAAAACGATACTTCGGTGATTCACGGTTTTTTTTTTTTTTAATATATATTTCAACCTTGTTTATTTATGAATGCATGAAACGATGTGCGCAAAATAAAACAAAAAAATAATGGTGCAATTTACGTATTCTGTATATAAAAGCCTTCCCATTGCCCCGCTCTATCGAAGTGGGAAATAACAAACAAACGAGAAAAAAAACACACACCAACAACAAGAGTAAAAAATGGGAATATAAGTGAACGCGACAAGAAGTGAAATGAGATGAAAATAAAGGCAATGAATGAGAGTAAACATGGTGGCAAAGTGTGTTGGAAACGGATTTTGGGGGGATGAAGAGTGAGAAAAATTAAATAAAAATGGAACGAACGAACGAACGAACGAAAAGAAAAATTAAACCAAAGAAAAGAAAGAAGAAAAAAAAAACACACAGGGAAAATATATGTATACGCAGAGCACATCTATTGGATCCAATCCACATGCAATGTAATACATACAAACAACACTTTTCATCAAAGTAAGAGCCAGAAAGGTAGAGAAAGAGAGAGTGGCTTGAATACACACATCGTGTGTACGATTGCTGTGCGCGCTCTGCCAAAATCCTATCAAATGAGAAAGAGAGCGAAACACACGAAAATTTTTCGGATGGACGACAACGTCGTCGACGATGTCGACAACACGACAACGATCGAAATAGACGAAATGCGACGACCCTGTTGTAATGGAAATGGCGAGGAAAACAAACCCATATTGTCTGCTCGCCTGCTGTTGTTGCTGTTGCCATACGATATATGTTTGTATTGGGGCGACCAAAAGAGTTAGCAGCGCATTCGAGGAGAATTATAATTTTTTTTTCCTTTTTTTTCGGGTGACGCGCGCGCATTGGTTACATTCGACTTTTGTATGCAATGTTCTTCTCTCTATATGTGGAAAAATTGTGTCTCGCTATATATTTTGTTCGGGGGGTATTTTTTTTTTTTTCATTTTTTGTATATTTATGCGAGTTGGCTTTATCATGCGACCGATTGTAAAATACGAGTGAAATACTCGGTTTTTTGTCAACTGTCGATAGTTAAAACTGATGATGATGATATTCTTCGAATTTTCATCTCAAGCAAAATGTCAAAATGTTTGTAATTCAAGTGTAAATTGTGATATCATTCGCAAAAAGCATTCATTCAATGTACGATTAAGCTCATTATTAATTCGAAAAGTTGCCCGAAAGCGTTTCGTCGAATGAAAAGACATTTTTTCTAATCAAATATCTGAAATCCAATCAAGAGCCCGGATTCGTCGCTACATAATAGCGTCGCTTTTAATTTAAATTAAAAAAAAAAAAAACTCAAAGCAATAGGAAGAAAGAAAAAAAAATACTGGCGCACAGACACACACACACATACACACCAAAATGGTGGACGAGCTAATTGGATGAATCGAAAGCGCTTTTCATTAGATGGCTAGAGTATATTCGGGATTGGCCGCCTCCAACATAGGTAAATTGTAGTAATGTCGCGCGAGAGCTGCTTGGCATTGTGCCGAACAAAACGAGCGCGCTCATTGATACGAGTGTGGTGTAAAGCATACCAATATTTATTTACGAACGCTGTACACTCGTTCGCTTTCTCGCTTTCTCATTCTCGGTTGTCCGTATCATTCTGTTGTGGATGTGATGTGAGCCTGTGTGTGTGTGTGTGTGTATGTATTGGATGGGCTCTCTCGCGCACGCTACATACGTTGTCTCATTGGTGTTGTTACCACCCTTTTTTGCCTTTGTGTATAAGTCCTTTTAACGAGCCGTTGTTTCATTTGATTATTTTATTTTCACTGATGTAATTACGCCAAAAAGGAATCGTTACTACTACTTTGCAATGCGCACACTTGAGCGCACTCTTTTCCCATTTTCATTTTATCCATCTCTCGATCGATTTACGCGTTTGCCTGGTTCTCGCCTTGCCACACTGCTGCCACAGCAGCAGCAGCAGCAGAGCAAGCACTCACACACATGCTATTGAGCGCGGGTATCTTTTCGCTCGCTTTCGCCTTTCTGACTGGAATGAATCCGGGGCGCCATATAGAAAACAACACCATCACACACTGAACACTCTTTCGCTCTCCATTCGGGTGTAAAAGAGAGTTTTTCGCTAACGCACAATCTAGAGTGCTCTCCGACTCTGTCTTTCGCACCTATTGACAGACAAAAAAGAGAGAAAAAACAACAACACACAGCACACACACACACACACACACACACACACACACACACACACACACACCATGCAACCGTTAAAAACAACAAAAATACGACACTCTCGCCGAAATCATAACATTCAAGTGGATAAAAGTTGGGTACAGTCTCAAATCGCATCGTATCGCATTCAGTCCATTACATTATACATAATGTACAAACACATATACAGCACACACATCTCTCTTTCTCTACGGCACATCGCATCACTTTGCAATATACATATTTCCAATTTAGCATTTTCGTTTCGTTCATATCATTGGGATTTTTCTTACGTTTGTTGTATGTTGTTGTTGTTGTTGTTGTTTTTTTTTCATGAGCTTTTTTATTTGTATTTTTATTCGTTTTTCTTTGGCCCGTTTTTTTTGGGTGCTTCGATATTTATTTCGCCCTTGTTTATATTCGCTATGTCTTTAGCGAGCTCCAGACTCTTAGCGTTCGCTGGCAAAATACGAAGATGTTAATTTCACATAGCACTTTTTTTTTGGTTCACTTTCTCTCTTTCTCTCTCTCTCTCTCTCTTGCCTTCTCCACAAATACGTGTACGAAACATCAAAACACACAAACGGCGACAGCGATCCCTTATTCAGATTTTTGTTTTTTCCTTTTTGCCGTACAATTCCAGTACATAAAATGAGAGAAAGAGAGCAAGAGAGTATGAGCACATCTTGCCCATCACAACAGTAGATAGCATTTAGGTGGTGCCATTAGTAAGTTAATTATGTCTATATTATGTATTTAACAGAAAATGAGCGCCTGGAAAAGCTGAACCAGGGCGAAAAAAATCACATCGACAGCTATTTTTCCGTTTTATTTTGATATTTTTCTTTCCCTTTTTTCTCATTTCGTTTGCACTGCAATCTCCTCCCGCCGTGGAGCTTCGCACTTTGCTCGTCCACATTTTAGCGCGCTCTCTCTCTCTCTCTCTCTCACACACACACACAGACACACACACACTCTCTGCACTGCTGCTCTATCTCTCTCTATCCATCCACATTATATATAAATATATATGTTTCGATTATATAATAATTCGAAAGAGAAAAAATAAGAAGAAGAAGAAGAATAAGAATGAATCCATTCGCTCGCGCCTTGACTCGACTCGTGTATATAAAATATGAATCGTTCTCAGCCACTTGGTTTGTTTTGTTGTTGTTGTTGTTAATGTAACTGTTCCCAGCGATGGTGATGCTAAATGCGCCAATCGTCAAGAACCACCCGAAAAATTAAAACGAACGCGCCGAATCCACAGACATTAGGTGAAAATGTGAAATTATGATCATTTCAATTAGCTAAAAAGCGACGCCAAAAAATATTGCCAACGACACATTTTTCGCTCGCAAATGGCAAGCGTACACACATTGGGTTTGCTTCATTTTGTTTTTGTTTGTTTCTTTTTCTTTTTTTTTGCTTAGTAATATAATTCATGCATAAATTTTAATTTCTCTTTTCCATACATGTTTTTCTCATGAAATTTTATTTGATTTCCGTTCGCCATTTTCTCAATGTGTTCATTTTGTGAATGGCCACATAAAAAAAAAGCACATTTCACAATATCAGAGCATAAAAGCGCCGTCCCCCGCACAAATGCGTTTCGTAGGCTTTACTTTTGTATTCCCGGGCCCAGAACAATAAGAACAAACCAAAATCATTCAAAATGATAACAAAATCTATTTGATAATTTTAATTTTCATATGGTCCGTTCCACTCGAAGTGAATCAATTGAGATAAGCATCTCGCACACTTGCTTGCGTATCTCAGATTTTCGTTTTTTTGTCTCATCGTACCGGGGTGTTCAGCATTCAATGCAACATAAAACATCAAACGTTTATTCACCAACAACAACAACATTTTACTCATCACTTTTTGTGTTCTCGATCTTTTCCTTTGCAGAGTGTTTTGATGCGTCTAACCGAAACCAAGCATTTGTTTTCTTCACCGCTGTGGACAATAACGAAACGGTATGTATAGAAAATAAGAAACAAAAATACTTTATTTCAGCCCTATTTTGTTATGTGTGTTTTTGGTGGTGTTGTATCTGTACAACCACTTTTCCGTTTTGTTGAATTGCCTTTACTTTTGTTTGAACGGAAAAGTGTTTCCAACACACACACACACAACGGTAATCCGAAAGCCTATCGAAATAAAACCCTTAGATTTTTTTTTTTTTTTTGCACGGCAAAAAAGAACAATTTTAGCACTTCAAGTTACACAGTTTCGTTCGGAAAATTCGTTACCCATCTTGAAAACTCATGATTATGGTTACATTACATTTGCACCCTTTGCAGCGGCTCCCTTTATAATTGCAACATTTTTTCATTTTCATGTTAAATCTCTTTTCCGAAGAACCGACACCAAAATGGCACAAAATGAAAATGGCAACAAAATTCAAAATTGAGAAATGAGAAGAGCAGATCTTTTTAGCGCTTCTGGCATTCAAAGCCACTTTACAGATATCTTTAATCTGAAATGCTTGCAGGAACAACAACAAAAAAAAGGAACAAAAAAAAAACGAACCAAAATGAAATATTGTTGGCGACAAAAAGCAATGATGAAAGATTAAAGGCCACACACAAAAAACGCTTTTCCAATGAATTACCAATTAACAATTCGATGGGGAGAAATGAACAACAGCAACAACAACAAAAAACACGGGGCGCCAAAAAGTAAACAAGCGCTCAGAAAAACTTCGAACGATGAGATAAAAGACGATATTGAAGAAATTAGGCAAATAAAAATGAAATGCGTCACACACACACAAACAAACAAACCAACAACAACAACAAAAAAATGTGAAAAGGGCAGCCCTTTTCAATAGCTCCGTCCGCTTTTTATTGCATTCGTTACAATGTTTCGGCTGTGTCTGTGTTCGTTTTTTGCAATTTTTATTATTTATTTGAGATGTCGCGCCCGTTATTTTGTTCCGCTAGGAAATTGAGCAATTCATTTGGTGTTTTTTCTTTCGCGCGTCGTCAATTTAACTCACCAAATAAAAGACACGGTGGTGAAAATGGGGGGAAGAGATAGAAAAAGAAAAAGTGTAGGAAAAAGATATGATAGCCTTTTAGCCACTAACGTTTAGTTTGATTGCCGTCTTTAAAATGCGAACATTTGGACCACACACTCACCGGTGAATTTCGTCATATCGATGCCATTGTAATAATGTAAAAAGAAATATACAATTCTTTTCATAATCAAATTCAACTATTGGATTGGGCTCTTAGTAAGAGCCTCTTACCCACCAGAGAAAACAATGTGAACTGTTTTGATGTCCATGTTTGTATCATCATTTTTGTGAGCCAAAAATAGATCATGGCCTAACAAAAATAGTACTACTTACAATTTGTAAGTTACAAACACACAGTTAGACAGCCGGTATGCTTATGCCGTGTGCGCCAAAAGCAAGAGAGACAGAGAGGGAAAAGTTCATGCAGAGGGAGACCGAAGATGTTAAAAAATCACCAAAAAAAAACACATTGAACAGCATATCGCTGAAAACCTTAAGTGAAACGTGTGGATATTTGTCAATGAATGAATTATACGTTCTCTTTACTATTACAGTTCATTTCTCTCGTTCACTCTGTTTGTGTCGATTCGGTTTTATAACGTAACGCACAGTGGTTCGTCTTTTTTTTTGTGTATTCTGTTGATTTTGTCATAAAAATCGATACACTCTGCACGGATGACCTATACATTTTGATTTTATGTGTTTTTTTTCGGTCGTTTCATTGCTTTAACATTTCGAGCAATCGATTTTTCATGGCACATCAGGAAGGCGAATGACGCGCTAGCGGTGAATGGACGACATCGATGACGAGAATTTTTTGGTGTGCTGCAAATTGCTCTCTCTCTCTCTCTCTCTCTCCATTCACATGGACATCTCTAGATGTGTTTCTGTATTTGACTTCTTTTTCTCAGTTTCATGAACACACAATTTTTATGCAGACCTGGCGATTTTTTTTTTGTGGCGACACAAACACACAGCTAGATAGACCGTCTCCGTCTATCGTCCTCAATAAACACTTAGTTTTTTACGTCTTTTGATGTTGGTTCGGTTGGTCGTTGTGTGTGTGTGTGTTTTTTTTTGAAATAGTTTGCCGTTTACTTCTTTTTGTCTACTTCAATTTCGAATCGATTGAAGATAATATCATGGATTTCGGCATGTTTTACAATTCGAACGATATTCGATTGGCAATAAGCTGCAGCATAAATATAAATGGCCTGATGAAAAATTGATGGCGGACAATTTTTTTTGCGTGTATTTAATTAACAGTGCCAACATAAAACTAAGAGTAAAATTGCCGCGATTCGTGCCTTCACACCGAACGTGCGAAATGAAAGCGATGCAGTTTTCACAGCTTTTGAATGCGAAACTGATGGTGATTGAACTGATTTTGTTGTTGTTGTTTCGATTGAAAACCTTAACATTCTATCTAAATGGTGTACATATCGTTTAATTTGAAAGGTAGTTGATGAGAAAGCCATCATACAAGCTTGGCTATATTTGGCATGAGAAACGAATTATTGTATTTTACATTTTGAATCGCACACACACACACATATGAAATATTTGATCTTTCTTCGAATTCATATATGATTCCGTTTAAACTATTTTGCGATTCAAATTCAAAAAAGAACGCAATTTTCACACGACCGTCTGACAGCCAATCAAGCGAGAAAAAAAAAGCTTTTTGGTTCCGTATTCGATTCGAAACAGCGATTACACAACGCAATAGCAGGGGCAACAGCAAACGGCCAAGTTGCCGCCAGTGCAAATGAAACGTGTAGTTTTGTTGCTGTTTTATTTTTGTTTCTGTGTGTGTGTGTTTTTTTTTTTAAATAAATTGAACCAAATCACACACTGACATATGGAAAATGAACATCAGTCAATTCGACATGGTTTGTAAATAAATTCTCAATTTGACTTCCATAAATTCTGCACAAAATTGAACCGCGGATTGGGCGGTTTGCTGTTTATTGTTATGGTTTTGTCGTTTGTTGCACGCTTATTTGGGCATGGAGAAAGAATGGCAGCATGGTCATTCGGAATTGAACACGAAAACCGAACCAAGTCCATTTGATTTTCAGCTGCCCATGATTTACATATTTAATAACACTAATAACCAATCTAATGAATTTTCCAATCTTGCTTTTTTTTCACTGCTTTTTCTTTTTCTTTCTGGGCTACGAAATTATCTTCAACAAATTATTCAAGAACTTATTACATTTTGGAATATATGGTGCAATTTCGATTTTTTGTGTGTGTGTGTGTGTGTGTGTTGTCTATGGCTCTTGCTATATGTCCAATTTCTTTTCGCTTCGGTTTTTTTTTCTTTCTTCTTCTTTTTTCATTTCTTGTTCATTTCTCGTCTATTTCTAATTTGATTTGAAATTTCCGAACCATTTTGACTTTGATTGGTTAATTGTCATAAAGAATGAAATTACTGGCAAATAAGGCATGATGGTTTAAGCCAAAGCGAATACAAAATACACTCGCTCTGAAAATGCATTTCTATTTTTTTTACACAAATATTTCACTACTTTTCACAAAATGCAACCTGATCATGATTATGTCAATCAAGTTGATTTATTTAAAAAAATAATAAATAAAATACAAACGAAACGGAGCACGCAATACGGAGTCGGATCGCCTCGGGTTTGAAATTCAATTTGATTGCCACACTTAAGCCTACTCACACAAAATCGTCCAAATTAAACGCAATCGGCTACTGTCAATGTTGATTATCCGCCATTATTTATTCATAAATCGAATATCAAATATTCCGAATGGTGTGCTAGCTAAGCCGCTGTGCAATTGGTTTGAAAAATAGCAGCAGCAGCAACAACAACAACGAGAACAACAGCAACAAAAAGATGACATAAAACTAGCTAATTGAATTACACAGTCCTTCGACATTTTTACTTGTCTAGTGACGAGCATTAATAGCTATCGATATAAATCATTTTCTTTCAATAGCAATTATTTACTCACATTAAAGCCAAAATTGGAGATTTTAATCGTTCCAATTGCACATTTCAATGCTGGAAAAATTGTAATCCAATTGGCATCTCAAGACACACAGGATCCATCTTTAAGACTATGGTTCTATTGCGCGCAAACCAAAAACAATACAAAAAATCAGTGCATTACATGGTGACTAGCATAACGATGACAATACGTTGCTGTCATAATATTTTAATTTTACTGTGTGTCCAAATGCATTTAACGAGTCAGCTCCATACCAAAACAGAAAACAACAAAAAAACAAAGCAAAAAAAGAAAGAGGAAAATTGAAATAGAGGGAAAGGGAGAAAGAGAGAGAGAGAGAGAGAGAGAGAGAGAGCGAATGAGGCTCTTTAGCAGAAATGATCATTTAAATATGGCATGTTACCGTAAATAATACGCGCGCAATTTCGCATTTCAGATTCGTTTCATTTTTTTTTGTTTTCATCATTTTCATAATTTTTATTCGCTGTTTTTTTTTCGTTGTCGTTGTTATTGTTGAAACATTAATTTCTTTTGTTATTGCCCGATCGCCTTCTGTTGTGGGCCTGCACTTTGTATTCGGTTTCATCGTCATTATTATGATTGTTTTTCGCGTGTATGTATTGCTATTGCTGCTGCTGCTGTGGCTGCTATTTTTTTTTTCTTCTTCTCCTCCATTGTTCTTGTTTCGTGTGTGCCGTTGCTTCTGCTGTAATTTTTTTTTCGTTGCTTTGTTTAATATTTCAATGAAAATTAGAACAAATTATTTTCAATTTGAATTAAATACCGCAATAGCCCTTCGGAGCATGTGATGCATGCGAGCATTTGTTTATGTTTAAAACTGGCAAGTGTATAGACACACACACACACACACACCACAAGCACACATTCATAATATTACATTACAAAGTCTGACTTGGATGGTTAAATTTATTACATTTTATGCAATTGAATCGCAGATTTTGGTTTGGCTTTGGTGTGTTGCTTGTATATGCTTCAGCATATCCGACAGCCCAACTATTGCCATTTTTTATTTGTTTTTATATTTTCACTGGTTTTCCACACATAAATATTTTGTACAATTTTCGTCATAATTCGTTGCTGTTGTTGTCCGTCTCTGTTATCATGTGTTCGGTACTTTTCTTTCATATGCAATATTCCACAACAAAAGCGCTAAAATGACGTGCAATACACGTACAACAAAATGTGAAATTACTCATATAAATGGCAGCTAGTGTGTGGCTTCAACCAATTCTTCCGTATAAATAAATCATTATCCCTAAGTCCATTGAGAAAGTATCTCTCGCTTTACACACACAAAAAAAAAACCTTAATTATTTTTCGACCATGATAATGTGTTTTTTTTTTGTTTCTTTTGGCGTGCTCTGCGTAAATTCAGAAAGAAATAATAACAACAACAAAAACTTGAGAAATGTGTCTATATATGTATTGTAATAAGATGCGTCATTCGGTTATGTTGTGCTCGCAAAACCGCAAAGAATTAATAATAAAAAAAAAAATGGAAAACTGTTTAAACCATAAATGCATTGAATTTTAAGGCGAAACCGTAACAATTTACTGCAACCACACTAACAATGACACTGGGGGGGAAAAAAATTGAAAATTACAAAAATTATCTAAAGCAATTATTTTGTCTTGTCGCTACTTCATATCGCGTGGTCGACCGTCTGCTTTCCTGCCCCACTCACCACTCATTTCATCTCTTTCTGGATTCTTTACTCACACGTCTTTTTTTTTTTCTTTCACCTCATTCGAACGATTATTGTCTATTCCTTTGATCAGTGGTATGGTTTTATGTTTCATTTCTGCCTTCCGTTTTTCCGAATCCTATATTGCCCATACTGGTTCGACCGGTTTGACGGCTGACGAACGCAATGCAGCTTCAAAATTGAGCTCAAACTTCGTCTATTATGCATTAAAATGTGGTTATCGATAAAATAGACTATACCATTTTGTTTGCCGGTGTGAGGCTTATTTTGTTGTTGTTATTCCGTCTTAAAATGAAGCTTTCTTAAATAATCCATGGTCGCCATCGACAATTGGGGGGGGGGGGAGTATTTTCACAGCAACAAAAACAACAACAAAAAACACCCTTTTACACGGCAAATTGTGAGAAAAAAATAAATTCACTCATTAACAAAACCGAAAAACAAAAAATGGGAAGATGGTGTGACTGGCGCGCCTGGAATATATCGCTTCATGATTTATAGCCATAATCAAATTGTATTTATTTATTCTAAAAATAATCATATAAATTGTGGTGAAAATTAGTTGCTACTAAATGGTGCTTCTAATGCCGGTGTGTGTGTGTGTGTGCGTCGAATGAAAGCTGTTTTCTCTTGACATTGGGAGGAATGGTGAAAAGACGAACGTAACATGTACAGCTAGAAAATTGGTGCTGGTTTAAAACGATAAATAGAATGAATTCTTATTGGTTGATAGGGTTATACACAATATTATATTTAACACACTAGCCAACCTAGTACCACGATGGCGGCTTATTGATTAGCCACTTTTCGATTTGATAAAAAATAAAATGAAAAAAACACACACCGTATTCAAAGTGTACCCGAAAATTACCACATGTGCTGGCCCATTCAGATTTCTCTGCGTTCATGTCTTTCACATGGGCAAACAACGTTTGCTTGCCCACCATTTACACACCATAGCAATTATATTCGAAAAATAACAGGAAAACCGGGAAAAATTAATGACAACATCGAAGTAGATCGAAAGCAGTCCTAACCAATGTGTGTGTGTTGGTTATTATACATATTTATCGGGTCCAATCGTTCGCCATTCCAAAGAAAATATATAATTGCTGTGAATGAATGAAAGGAACTGCACAGAAAACATATATGAAAATCACAAGCAAAAGACCATGACGTTCCGTACGTTCTTCACATACTCGTCTCTGTTACTCTGCTATAAAATCGCTATCTACATACGCATTAGACGGTTCAGGCAATGCAAACATTTCATTTTAACGAGGAAAAAAAAAATGTTGTGATTGAGAGAGGCGGCATAAAATCCATATAGAATTGCCTATTTTTAAAAGAAATATTAAAAGCACCTCTCAGTGGGAAAACCAGTGTGGACAAGAAACGGTGTGCGCTTGGTTCCGGTACACCAAAAAATTGTCGTGATATGCGGTTACAACATAGTGGTTAATTTAACTCGAAATTATCATTTTGGAGTACACAGTGACCATGGAGCTGGGAGTGAGGTAGAGATAGAGAGATAGAGAGAGAGAGAGAGAGAGAGAGAGAGCAGAGTGTGAAGGAAATTGGGCTCTCAGTTTGAAAGTATTTGCTGATTAAAAATGTATGAACGATTTTAATTAGATTTGATTGTTTTCCTCTTTACTTTTTTGGTCTTCCCTTTGTGCTATCATGTGTGTGTGTGTGTGTTGTCCATAAGTGGCCACATTTTACGCTTAAATACTTCAAAACTATAGGGTTATTTGGAAGTATTAATTCTATTCGAAAAACGGCCTCAATACTTGTTTCCCCCCCCTGACCACCATACAAGGCAATCAACCAGTTAAAACAGCCAACCATTTTCATCATCACCGCACCACACAATATTCCAATTATTTTATCTACATTTTTTGGTACATTTCGATTTGCCGATCGAAGCAATATGGTCTCTGTGTATATTTATCTATACCCTCTAAACCAATCAATCGAATCCATTGTTTTCATTACGGCAGTGAAATTTAATTGAACCAATACCAGAAAAGCTGTTTATGTGTGTATATTCAGGAGAATTATGCATACCGCACACCGCACATTATACCTTTTATCACACACACACACACACACACCATATCACGGTAATTGCGCGTCATGCGCTTATTATATCGCAGTCAAACAATTTCTACTTTAAATATACTTTAATAACATTCAATAGACATTGGCACAGTAATTATTTATAGGTTTAATATGTGCCATCCACAAGACGTGGTCCGCTCGCTCTCTCTCTCTCTCTCTCTCTCTCTCGTTCTCTCGTTCTCTCGTTCTCTTTTTACAATTTATTCCGTCATTTATATGTCAAAGAGCTTCGAAGCGATTTAATTAGTAAATGATTTGGGAAAGCGATAGAGACTCTATCATAGAGTGATGGCCGGGATTGGAAAATGTAAAATGAATGATGAAAAATTCGAATTGAACACATCGCAACCTCATGAATTTTGGTTTATTTATTGTACAAACACTGAATTTTTTTTTTATTGTATTTTTCTCGTTCGTTTGTTCGCATTGTATATCGTTATTCGATGTAATGTGCTTGTTTTTCTCTCGTTATGTGGCTCAAATATTTTTCACACAAACTAGATTTGTTTCAAATGTTATAACTTTCAGTTCAATTGCGCATAACATTCTCTTTTTTTTCCCCTTTTGTGTGTGACCATATACAGACCATTTTGTGTGCATGTGTGTTTGTCGACAATTTCGAAGCTACGCGAAATGAGAAAATAACGCGAAAAAAAACAACTGAACGATCAAGAGCGAACGCCAAACATGATTTCAATGCTGATGATTATCTGTTATTAACATTTTTATTAATTTCCTTTTTGTTGACTTTAATTAGCACTCAAAGCTTTCGAAATTCCATAAAAAAAAAAAATATTATCATCCAAATTTAATTAACAAGGAAATCATTTGCTCTTATTCATGAGCTTTTTGAAATTTGTTTGTATTTATATGTCGCATATTCATGTCGATATGGTGTTTGTTCAGTGTTCATGGTTGGTCACCGCTAAACACACCCCGCTTTTTATCTCTATCAATTCGCGTAATGTGAAATCACGATCAGCAGATTTAAACACATTTCAATGAAAAAAAAAACAAACATTTTAAATCATTTTTAGCGGAATGTTTTTTATTCTTTCATTTGAAATACATTTCTTCCACAAGATTCAATTGAAAAAGACAACAACAAAAAACTGAACGAAATACAAAATGAACCCAATATGCTTTAAATCCAGTTTTGTTAAACATTTAAACCGAGTCTTGAGTTTTCTTGCTACATTCGACCTGATTTCATTGCGTTTATTCTTAATTATTAAAGATGTTCTCTTTGAGTGGTTTTTGTCTTCAGTTTGCGATGTCTTTGCCCTTGTTCACACATACAGCACTCACACAACAATTGATGTGTCGAAAAGAGATTATTACAGTTCACACATCATAATTTATCTATAAATTTGCTCCCCAGCCGGCTACTCGATTCGCTTATTTGTCCAATAAATTAGGTGCTGAAATCGGCAACGAGAAACCAAAATCAAACTAAAATCGACAGCAAAAAAAAAAAACACTCACTAAACGTAATGCGAATTAACGTCCGATGAAGATATTTAAGCAAAAAAAAAGCAACAAGAAAAAAAAAACGATATGAAATAACGAAACAAAGATTTCAAGCCATTTAATGCTCGATGTTTTGCCCTTTTTCCCACTTTTGGGCTCATTCCACGCATTACAAAAGCAAAGCTTGAACTCTAACTACAATTCAAACATATTTGGTAACACATTGGTTACGCTTATTGTCAAACAGCTTTTTCCTGCTTCTTCTATTTTTTTTTTTCCATTCATTCATTCTCTCTTTCTCTCGCTCGTTCTCCGTTTTTTTTGGTTTTTGTGTGTCTGATTGCTGTTGTTTGCTATTGACTGTTGCCACTGTTGCCAGTCTTGTTTGGACGATTCCGTTTTCGATCGAAATAGTCTCTCTGGCTGTTCGCTTGCCATTTCACAATAGGCATCATTATAATCATTGCCAGCAAACCAAATCATTATTATCATTTAGCTCTGACTTTCGCACAAACACAAACCGAATCCGATTCATGTACTCAATTCATTAAAATTATTTCTTATTCGTAGCAACGCGATTTTTCTCTCTATTCCTCTGTCATATTTTGTGTGTGTGTGTGTGTTTTTTTTTTTAATTTGCGCTCGATCATTTTGCGTTGCGCTAACTGTACATTGTGTACTGGTGCTGCTTCTGCTGTGTGCGCTCAGTCAAATAGTGTATTCAACACTCATATATGATGATGTTTTTGATTTGTTGTTGGTTGCTTTTTTCGGAGTGTTTTTTTCCAAAAAAAAAAAAAAAATTACTGCATTCAACCACAATATTTGTATCTATAAAGTTAGTTATTATTTACACATTTACTTTGAAATCAAAAAGAAGCAAAATATATTATAATTACACACATTGCTTCAGTTTTTTTTTGTGTGGGGGGAATTTTATTTATGTGCGCGCTTACGCGCGAAAGAGTCGTTTTTTTTTTGTTACTTCAAACAACAAAGTCTTTCTATTCCGTGCTACTAATCTCGGAATGAATATGTGGAAATTTCTACGTTTTTTTTTTGTTTGTCTCTGTCGAATTTTTGTGTGTGTCGGTGTTGGCAACAAAGAAATAATGAAATTGCTTTGCGTTAAATAGGAAATTGACGCATGTAAATAAAATTACTAGCTCTCGCAATAATTCCCGTTTCATCAAAAAAAAAAAAAAAAAAGAATGAAAAAAATATCGACATGAAAGTTTCTATGAAGACAATCGCCCAAGAATCAAACGGATGTTAATTGGGTTGCAAAAACATACTCAAGACCCGTTTAAAATGATTGCCAATTCTGTTTTCGGCGTTTCTTTTTTTTAACCATAAAATTAGAACATTTTTTTTTTTGTTATTGGAGTCAATTCGAAAGAGGTGTGTACGTTGTGTTTGTGTGCCTTCTATTCTGGCCATAGTTGATGACAATAGCAAATATTCGGCTTTGGCAAACAAAAAAATCCGATATATTTTGATGTGTTGATTGTGCAAAATTGGACAAATTCTATCAAATATCCATTAAAGAGACTCTAATTTGGACTTAATAAGCAATAAAAAGAAATATTCTATTCGCCGCACACGCGCAGTTGGTTTACCATGTTGAACTGAGTCTGACTTAAGGTGATATATGTATTTTCTAGTCGAACGATTACCGAATCGTTCGACGAATATACAGACGAAATAGAATAAGATCGTCAACGAATTGTCATCGTCCATCTAGGAAATACCACCACGTTTTTTTTTTTTTTACAATCTAATTAACTTTTGCATAATTTATTGAAATCGGAAATTTTCCATTAATATTTGACAATCAAATCGGCACCCATTAAATTGTATTTGAGTGCGAATGTCGCCCGAAAATATTCAGGCGATTTATCATTAGCGTCACTAAATTGTGGTAACATTTCTATGAAATGGGGAAAAAAAAAACAACAAAATTCATAATGATCGATTACCTAATGTGAAATAATCAGTGTTATAAATAGTTCAAAGTGTCATCGCTCAAAATCGTTTGTTCAAGATGACAAACATTTGACATTGGCCAATCATATGTTGAACGAAATACCAAAGAAGAAGAAAAAAAAAATCATCATTTTTGCTTGTCAAACATCAAATATCGAAAATGCAATCACACACCAAATCGAAAAACCGTTTTCACCGAAAACACACAAAAGCGATACAATGCCGAAATACATCCATATATTGGATGTAGAGAGTAGAACTAGGGTGAATGTGTATCGGTTGTATGGCATTTATTGGTGTTGTTATTGTTGTTGTTGTACAGCATATTTTGATTCTTGTTTAGTTGAATTCATAGCACGCATTTCATACTATCAATACGGCAACACATGCATGCACATATACACACACTCGATCCGATTCCAACAGCGACCAACCAACTAGACAATAACAATATCTACTATATAAATCGATCGCCATAGAAAAACTTTTTAGTTTGTTTCGTTTTGTTTAATTTTGATATGATTCTTGATGTGGCTCTGTCTTTGTCTATCTCTATTGTAGAATTATTTGGCGTGTATGTGTCCTCGCGAACGTATCGCATTGAATACGATTATTGTATACATATTTTTGTTGCTTACTCTCTCTCTCTCTCTCTCTCTCTCTCTCTCTCTCTCTGCTATTATCGTTTTAAACATTTATGCGCACTTCATTTCAATGCATTATATTGTTCGCATAGTTATACAAACAGCAGAAAGTAAAAAAAAAAATCGTACCATTCGCCAAATCAAAGCTGTGTAAACGAGCGTTATATGCTCGAAAAAAAAAATATGTGTGTGTATTTGTGTGTACAACTAAAACTGTCGTCTATCTCATTTGCTCTAATTTTTGCTGATGAGCAAAATATAAAATGGTTTTCATTTTGTGCCGCTTGAAATGGCAAAATAACAACAGAAAACAACCAAATCAGGGGACGATGTGTACAATTTTGTGTGTTGTTATATGCATTCGATAGACTTCGATACAATTAATTTCACCTAAATAAGAGACAATGAAATGTGCGCTCGTCGAATGGCAACTGTCATCGTTAGTGTGACAACACACACAGAGACACACAGACACACAGACACACGGACACACTCGTCTCTCACCGAGTACGATTAAATGCATCGGTACAACAAAAACAAATAACAAAAATGTGTTCAAGGCAAACATTTATTTTTGACACCGTTGACTCTAAATAAATAGAAACGGGAGCACGTCATATGATACGTCATTTTTCGAATAAAATGAATATTGTTTTCAGTTTTGATCCAGCCGAATTAAGCATTTGAAAAAAAAAAAAATAAAAAAAAAAATATTTGCAAAAACCGTTACAATCGAGAGAGGGGAAACCAAAATTCATTCGTCACCATGAAATGAATGGGACAACCAAAAACTGAACAGCCATTTGATGCGTGTGATGTGCACTGAAGTTGTGAATTGGAAAACTCAAAATGAATATTGTCAATATTTAAATAATAGTTCACCACTCTAAATTAAATAGATATTTTCATTATTTCAATGAATGTTCGATCAAAAACCATCTTCAAATTGTTATGGCCCACTGTTTGCCGCATTTTCGCATTCAAATCTGTGTCTCTCAAGTTGTGTTCACATCATTGTGTAGCGTATGCATTGATTGTAGCCGCGCACGTTCATCTTGCAACAATGAGATTGATGTGATGAGAAGATTAGAATGAGATCATGTTTATTAAATAGATGCTCAATAGATTAAAGCCCAATATGATGGCATCAATCTGTACTTCTTGCCATGTAATGATGATGTGGTCGTTTTTATTTTTGCTTGAACGGGGGGGGGGGGAGGGGAGGGGGAAGATGAAATGGGATTCGCGACAACACACTAACACTGTTCATTCGAACGCTGACTATAGTTCAGAGCAACATACACCACACGACCAGCGGAAATTCCTGGTTGTGCCCGAAAATTGATTAAATTGAATCTTTGATTTTTCGACCCCGGCCCAAACGACCATACTAACTACTCAACGTCATCGGCATAATAAATTAATTTGAAAATAGAGACTTCAAACAGTTACACCAAACAGTATAAACTGGTTGCTTGCTTCTTAAACTGACCGAAACAAGATTATATGCGTACCACTCAAACGAGCAGAACGAAACGAAACAAAAAAAAACACACACACACAGATTCAATATTAATTACTGAAGTATTTAATATGAGGGTAGTATATTGAGCTGATTGAAATCGGCCAGAGGACTTTGTCGTCATCAAATCATTTTCTCTTTTTCCTCTCGCTATTCTCTTCCACTCTTGAGCTGGTTCACTCGCTCTTGTTCATTCGCCTGCTTTTATTTATGCGGTGTGTGCGAGTGTATGTTTGCTGTTTGTGCGGATTCCAATTTGAACGGATAAATGGGCAAAGAGACGAAAATTCAATTATTACAATTACATTCGATTATCCGGAATTATCATCTCATCTTGACCCCTCAGCAATTAGAGATCGAAGAGCGATAACATTGCTATTGTTGACCATTGTTAATCAGTATATTCTTGTGGGCAATAATTTTTGCATTGGTTTGAGGCAACATTATACATCGTATGTCCCCTCTCTCCTGTTTCATTCTTTCAGCGGACGTAATTTTTGTAGCTGTTGTCACACTCGGTTGACTGGCTGCTCTTGCATTTATTCACTTTGATTCACATTTCACCGATCCCTTTTTGCAATGGAATGCCTTTCGTTTCGAAGCCAATATTTAGTGTTATACACGTGCGTATGCCATATCATTTTTATCGCCGTATCTTTTTTTTTTTAATTTCAACGACGCAATTAAACGATGCACATTCACTTATCATGGTCCACATGCAAATCCTGTGGAAAATAAAAAAAAAAATCGGTTTTTTGTTGCTTTTTTAACAGATTTTAATATCTTTCAATTAAACTGTTTTTTTTTTCTGTCACTGATTTTATGATGGGCTTACAGTTATTTTTTGGGTTTGTCACACTATTTTGAAGCTTAATACTTTTATCGATGTCATGAAATACTCAACATTATGGCAAATTACAAAAGCATGCAAATATTCTGTGATGTCGATATATTTTCGATTTGCATTCGCATTGAAAATTGACAATTGACTGCAAACGATTGGCTTGTTTCATATTTCATCGTTTATTCATTACGAAGCCTACATTTCAACACACGTTTATGGGACATTTATTTGCCGCTCACTCGTGCACTTCGATTGAGTGTGAATTGACCTAGGAATTGACACTCAGTAGTTTTTAAACGGGAAGATTTTCGTTCAGTTTGGATTACCATGTGTGATTTATGGTCAACATCAATCGATCACACTATGAAGAAAGCCTCTCTGAATAAATTCAAAGTGATTTAACAAGTGTGTACACATTTCAACAATGAATTTTAAATTGCATCATTTGCCATTCATTCTACACCTAAACACCTTTATCTTCGTTCTTTCATACGAATATTAATCGTGAGATTCAATTGGACGAGCTCATTTCATCGAACAAACTCGTGTAATACATTTAAATTTCATTAAATGAAATCTTCATCAGAAGCCAAGCCAGTGCTCATCGACTGTACACCGTTCGATAACAGTTAGATTTATTGTCGAATTGAAATCGAAACCACGAACTTGATCGAGCTAGACAATTTGGCTTTCAGTTGTTTACTCATTTAATTCATTGCATCGTGTTCATGTTATCAAATTTTGCTTCTTTTCTTTTTTTTTTTGGTTAAAACACACAGTTTCCAGCCAAGTAAAAAACCGTAGAATAGAATCTATCCTATCTTTCTGGATTGTATGCTGTGGTGCAATAGGAAAACAAAAAATTATGTTTGAAAAGTGAAAAAAAAGTGTCCAATCGTTTTGTTAATGGAAGGTGAAATGGCGATGAGGTGAAAAGCGTGCAAGCGCGCAACAAATCCAACCACTATATTTTATATGGCAATGAACCGTCGAACACGATCGGATTTGTTCATTGTTGTTGTTGTAGTTTTTTTTTTTTTTGGTTCCTCTTCTGTTCGGTTGTTTGCTGATGTTGTTGTGTCGTCGATGGATTCATGGTGTGCTAAATGCTGTATCTTATGTTCAAAATCTGATTTTTGTTTGTCCATCGGTTTCGATGAGCCGAACTGCGGTTATTAGTTCAGCGTGTTGTTATTATTTTGCATCGAAACGATTTAGTTTTTTTTTATATTCATTTTCTTTTCTTTTTCATTTTTCTTTCAATTTGTTGTTGTTGTTGTTGTTGTTGTCCACGGAGTATGGAAAATAAATAACAATGACAAAAATCGTCAAATTCCGAGCAAAACAGAAAGAAGACGATAATCTGGTTTGCGCTTTATAATAATAATGAAAAGAGCGCACGCGGTGCGCACACTAGCTCAAAAGGATTCATAAACGTGAAACTGGAACCAAAATAGGAAGACGAGTGGGAAAAAAGCGTCCAAAATATAAAAAAAAAAATCAGATAGTTATAATAAGGACACCAAAAAAAAAAAACAAAAAAAAACAAAAATGCCGAGTGCAGAAAAAAATGAGGGAATAATAATAAAATGTAAAGCGTATAAATAATGATGAAGCAGGAGAAAAAAAAGACACATGAAGAGGCAAGAGAGAATAGGAATATGTTCATAAATTACGCGTGCGAGAGATCGCTGCGCTTTGCCTAAATATTATCTTGATTTTCGATTTTCCATTGTGTGGCTGGTCTGTTTTTTTTTTTTACTTTTTCTCTGTTGCTGCTGTTGTTGCTGCCTAACCTTTTTATTATTTTCCGCAGCCCATCACCAACGTTTTCCGCGTTCGTGTTTACTCGTTTGGCGTGGTGTGTTGTTGCTACTTTTATTCGTTTTCAGCGCTGTGTGTGTGTGTGTGTTTTTTTTTTTTGCTTTTATTTTCGTTTTCTTAAATATTATTTTTATTGTTTATTCATTTTGTGTCCACATGTATGTCGCGTTTGACTTTGGTCGGCTTCGCGTACCACAAAATGCTCGCGCTGTGTTTATTGCTTTAATTCTATATGCTTCGATCTTTGCTGTTTAGTATTTGTTGTTGTTGTCGTGTTCATGTGCTTGGTAAAGCCACAAACGACAGCACATCCATAAAACAGTGCTTTGGCTGCATAGCCGAAATCAAAGCGCTGAATCCAGGGCGCATACGGCACACACACACACACACACACACACAAACATAAAATACGGGAAAATGAAAAAGAAGCAGAAAAATATTCCGAAAAATAATAATAACAATAATAATATCAACCCATGAACACAAGAACTTAAACGGATAAAAGTAAATTGTACATGTTTTGTTGTGCACATTGAAACAAAACTGAACAACAGTTCACTTGGCTCTTTCTCGCGCCATGCTCTCGCTATTGCCATTGCACATATATATATATATATATATATTGCATTTGGCAAACGAATGGCCGGGCGTGAGTGTGTTGCTGCTGCTGTTAATGCCAATATTTTTGCCCCCATTGAATTTGGTCGTTTGCTTTGGCATTTACGAAAAAAACACAAAAATTTGTTCGTATTCGCTTTCTTTACGCTCAACACTATAAATCAGTTTATTGTTTTGTTGGATGAACCAAAGCGAAATGTCCGGCTTCGGTATTGTTATTGGTCCTGGATGCGCTCTGAAGCTCTCTCTATCTGCTCTCTCTGCTCTCTTCGTACTTTGCTATCTCAGTGCTTGGTTTTCAAGCATCACTGTTTGTGCGCACGATAACCAAAATCAAAATAAAAAAAAAACACACACACACACAAAAAAACAAAACAATCTTATCCACTAACCAATATATAATAAATGTAATGGCAATATCAATAGCCCGAGCTCTCTTTTTGATTCTGACTTTGGCACTGACTTTAGTATTTTGGCTTTGGCTTGTGGAAATGTGTACATGAAAACGTGGTCGGTGAATACACGTAGCCCATTCAATATATATAGATATATTTTTCACAGTGTGCGCTTCAATCGTTTAGATTATGTGCATAATTTCGGTTTCAATTCTTACAACACACCGACGAAAAGAGACCCGACCACTGAAGATGGACTTTTATTTTACTTCGATTTCTTACTGTGTGCTCTGGCTATGGCTCTGACTCTGCATCTGACCCGGCTATGTGTGTGTGTGTGTGTGTGTGTGGGTCTGTGTTTGTGTGAGAGCGATGCGTTTTTTTTTTCTTCTTCCTCTCTTCACACAGATAATCACCACTGATTTATCGGAACGTAAACGAACCAAGACACACCGCACACTAGCTCCAAACGGACATCTGTGCACTCGGTGTTCATGCTGCATGTATCATAATTTTTGTGTTCGTTTGCCTTCCTTTTTTTTCTGCTTTTTTTTTCTTCGTCTTTATTATTATTATTATTATTTGTTTGAAATCGCTCAGTTGCTCGTATTTTGCTTTCGTTTCAATATGATTATATTTAGCAATTTATTGTCAACTAATACAGTTTTTTTGTTGTTGTTGTTTGCGTTTTGTGCTGAAATCGGTCACACAAAGCGACATACCGAAAGGACTCCGAGTTTTGCACACACACACACACACAAATAGTTTGATTCGGTTTCAGTGACTGTAGTGATGCGATAAAATGTAGCAATATTTGCCTTTGTTTCCGATTCCTGGTATCATTCTCTCGATCGGTTTCCGAACGTGTCATAAATCATTCGCATCGATGAGATAATGATAATGAAGAGACTGTCGGCCTCAAACGACTAAAGATGCGCACACAAACAAACACGTTGAAAGCTTTTTGCTAACCAGTTGAACCGCTAATGAATGGATTTTTGGCTAGAAAATCCATTCAAACGTGTGTTTGTTGAATTCAAGAAGATTCGGTTCGTGTATTGTTAATTAAAATTCAAATTCAATGCTGGCCAACGGCCAATTTGAACTATGCCAATCGAACAGCGAAAACATACTGATGCTATGCGATCACAAATCGGTAGCGATTTGTGGCGGTAAATGGCGGCTCATTTGATGCGTAATGTGTGCGCTTTAATTGGTAATTATGAATAGAGGCGAATACTGTTTAATATTTCACATAATTTGTGTGTGTGTGTCTTTTGGCCGAGGTATCATGAGCCGCGCGCACCGCGCATCCAAAATGTGAGGTGGCCGTTGAAAAAGCTCCGGCCGTTTCTTTTCATTATGTTTTGTCATTCAGTTTCGTTTGGCATTGTTTTTGTTTTGTGTTGGGTTCTCCCCATTTCCACAATCGTATTTTGTTTTGTAATGCTTACTTCAGCGCGCACAATAATTTTCCTCGATTCAGTTTCATTTTCGATTTATTCTTTTCTTTTTATCTGTTTTTTTTTTTTGTTGTTGTTGTTTCTTTCTTTTAAATAAACGAACGTATGAACTTTTGTTTATTTATTATTTGACTCGAGCCGAATCAATGTTTTGTTTAAGGTCCGATCTGGCCTTGTGTTGTTGTTATCTCTTTGGTTTGAGAATTTCGCGCGCGCGGTTCTCTTTTTCACGCGACTCCAAAATGCGAGCGAAAATTCGAGCGCATCCTTTTATTCAATGTATTTATTTGTTGCACGCGGACTATGTGACTTCGTATTCATCGAAGTGCTCATTGTTATCGGTTCTCGTGGTTCGTTGTTGTTGCTGTTGTTGTTCGTTTGTTCGTTGGCTGGTTGGTGTGCGCGTTCGCGCGCTCACGCTTCTTTATTTCATTTTTGCCATTTTGTCTGTACGTCGTACGATTCGGACTGTTTTAGTTGTTATTTTGATTCGATTCATTCGTATAAATAAAAATTTATTCATTCAAAATATTTTTGCCTGTTTTTTTTTTCGTTTCGTTTCAGACTCCTTTGGATTGTACTGTAGCCGGCTTGGTTTTCCTCTTCAGATAAAGTCATTTTGTGTAAGTTTACTATACAGTTTGTTGTGTTGATTTGTTTTATTTTTTTTTTGTTGTTGTTGTACCTCTGTTCCTGTGTATATTATATTCATTCGTAATCCATAGTCGGTTATGTAGTAACAACAATAACTGGCGAACGACACATCGTACATTGTAAAGCACTCTGGACTCTCACAGAGTGCGGCTAAAAGACATACACACACACGGCACTGAGAGAGCTCAAACTGATGATGATGAAGGCGAACAAAACCAAATCGTTTTGGCCGAGAATTTCTGAGAAATGTGAACAAGATCGAATAATAATCAAGCTCAAAACGAGAATCAATTCACAAGAAAATTTTCGCGAAAGAGAAAAGAGAACAACAAAGTGAACAGAAAAATGAGATGATGAAACGAGGATGAATAGAGAGGGAGAGAGAGAGAAGAAAAAATGATGATGACATTGACTCTCTGTGTAACAATGTGTTGCCGCCTCCAAGAAATAGAATTCGAATTCAAAAGCGCGCGCATTTTGTATGAGTGACAATTTGAAAATTCCTCGAATTCAGAATCACATCGAATTGTGATAAGCTTGATGTTCGAAAGGTGTCATTTAATTTATTCTTTATTCATGTCGTTTTTATCGTGTGTGTGTGTGTGTTTTTGTTGTAATGTTCGGTGCTAGGTTCGGTGCATTTTTTTGTTATTGTCATCCCGAACTGGCCTGGTTAGTCCATATAAAATAAAACACCAACACGAATCGCAAATATGAAGTGTTTTCGAACAATTTGATACTGTTTTGGCCGGGCATAATTGACATGATGACGAAGTCTTATAAACGATGCACCCGAAACGGGTTGATGAGCGTTTTTCTCTGGTGTTTCGGGTGCGTAACATTGCCAAAATGAAATGTGCGTTTTGTCATCATTTCCGAATGATTTCATTGAATCCGTATGGTTTCAACCGAATCCATGCCATTCTATCGGTCAATTTCATTGATAACCGAATTTACAGCACGCTCTTGCACACACACACACACACACATTTTGACATCCATAATTTAAAATATTACTTCTTGTTCGCATTCTTCTCATCCAATGTGGATTTTGTTGGCGGTGTGTGTTTTTTTTTCTGTGTATTTTTGTCCATTACCTCGAAAAAAATTCGTACAGAATTTTTCGCGGGCGATAAACGTGATCTATAAACTGCGATACAAAACTTACAACAACAACAATAAAAGAGTACAAAAGCGCATCGATGCAGAGCGAAAAAAAAACAACATGATCACACAAATTTCAAGGAAAGTAGAAGTTGTTGAATGTGATGAGAGCGTGCAACGCACAATAAAACAATTGTTTTGCAGCGCGTGCTATTAAAAACTCGCACTCACAAAATATTTTCTTACGTGCGCGCGCTGTGTTCTTCTGGTATACACACAAGTCTTTTTTGTTGTTTAATCGAGAAAAAAAAGCCACGTATCGTGGAGTGTAAGCGATATGTTGTTGAAAATAATTCTCTTTCGTTTCGGTTTCATTGTTATCGATTTTTACGTTGTGTTTGTGTATTAACCGTGAGTGTCAATCGCAATTGATACGCAAAAACCATGTTATTGACCAAAATGTGCATAGGGCATTTTATTGCGCTATCGCACTACATCGCATATTGTTTTAATCGAAGATTCGGTCAGTTTCAGCACAGCGCGCAATGTTTTTTTTATTCGTTTGGTTTTGTTTGTTTGTCGATGGCATCGCTCTACATAAAAAAAAAAACCAACAACTCACAGCTGCAGTTTGCAATTTTGTGCCAAAATGAAAGAGAAACAACAGTTTTCAGGAAGATCAGGCAAGAGAGTGAATGGGTGAGAGAGAAAGAGTTAGAATTAAAATGGATACACACAGTGTTACATTTAGCGATTATTGCCGGCTTTTTTCGCCAATATCTTTGCTCGGTTTTCAACATGTTTCTTAGCCCGTTTGCCAGAATGGATATGCAAACAAAATTTAAAAAAAAACACACACACACACAGAGAGAGAGAGAGAGATAGAGAGCGAGAGAATTGAACAAGCTTTGTTGGACCAGCTTGTACCGAAGTAAGGCAGGAGACGCAATTCAATGTGTGTAGACAATACAAAATCGCATTGAAAGTAAATAACCGTAGCCGACTGTGTAGCACACAGACAGATAATCATCACACTAAGTGGAACAGCGCGGCCAACAATAATAATAAGCAAAAAGGAAGAGAATTGGCCATCGACAACGGCAACATCACAACCAAATTGAATTCAGATTTCTCGCTGCTTGCGATGTTTGGAAAACTATTAAATAATCAGCAATTTATTCTCTTTGCCGTGGCATTGTTCTTGCTGCTTCTCGTTTCTCTCTCTCTCTCGCTCTCTCTCTTTGCTCGTGTTTGCCACTGCTGATAGTTCTGCAGATCATTTGAGCATGTATGTGTTTGTGTGTGTCTCCTACTTCTTTGGACTGCGTGAATTGGTGGTGAAAGAGAGCATGATGCAGCACACCGCTTTGATTTCTCAGTTCCACTTCTTTTTATTTTTTTATTCGTTTTACCATTGTAATGTTCATTGGGTTTCAATTTACTATTAGCGAAAAATACAAGGAAAAATCACACACATGCACACACACACACAGACATACACAAGAAGAAAAAAAAGGCGAAAAAGATCCCATGGTTCGGTTGTCAATGTCTTTATGTTGCGATTCTATTGTAGACTTACCTTCGCCACTTTGAAAAATCCTTTCGCTGCACCAACAGTGTGTTCGATTCTCGGTTGTGTGCAACTCACACGGAATACGCATCCAAAATTCACATAAAACAATGCCGATCGGTCGCATTCGGTATCGCAGCAATCATCCGTTCTAAAATTTGTGATTGTGTTTGTGAGTCGTGTGTTTAAAAGAAAGAAAAAAAAAACTTGACTGTGACTTAGATTCTACCCAAAAAGACGAATCGGCGAGTCAAAACCAAGTGTTTTTTGTTGTTGTTGTTGGCAATTTCTTACATCGATACGTGTGTTGTGTATTTTGTTTAAAATCATTGCCCAGCGTCTTGTGTTTTTTTTTTCTTCTTTATTCTCGTCGGTTCGTTTCCACTTTAACTCTAATTTCGACCGACCGACCGACGGTATAATAAAACTGTAAATTTAGGTAATTAAATAATTTGTGCGCAGTGTGTGTTGTTTTTTGTTGTTGTTGTTGTTGCTCTCTGTTGGCTTTTGAGATTTGCTGATTTTGTAGCTGCTGCTATTTTATACTGCTCTTCGTATGCGAGCTCAGTCACATCAGATAGATGAGGCAGTTGTGGTCGGGTATTTGTGTTTTTTGTATTTATTCGATATGCCTGTGTGTGTGTGTGTGTGTTTAAGTTAACGTTAATTTTTTTTAATTGTAAAAAGTCACAAATTGCTGTTTGTTTGCAATTTCATGCCACTCACCGAATCAGATTTGACTCTATTGTACGCAGACAAATGTATATAATGTGATCGGATTGTTGCTGCTTATTAGCCCAGGCTCAAGCTTAATGTATGCATGTGATGCGGCGAATATACGCTCACCGAATCGCAATCAAATCCACACACACAGAGTGAGAGAGAGAGAGGAAAAAAAACGCCGAACAGAACAACCACAAGATACGCATTTGTGATTAAACTACCGCGTGGTTCAGTGTAATTAAGTCAAAATCTACGCGCTATTCCGATAATTTTTGGTATGAAATTTTCCTCTTCCTTTGTCTTTTCGCGAATGTTTTGTATTTGTGCACCGTATATAGAGTTAAGCATTTATTTTCCATTCACAAGCCTTTTTTTTCCATTGACTGTGCACCGCTGACTTGTTCGTAACGTGTTGTGTGCTGTTGAATGTGTTTTTTTTTTTTTTCAAATCAGATGCTCGACAAAGCTCGGCTAATTTTCGAACGAATTGCCATTTTTGAGTTTTGTGGCTCAGCACATTCTTTTCGCGCCGGTGTTTGTTATTTTGTGATAATTGGTGGTTCGATTCGTCGAATAAATAATGCATCAATTATTAATCGTTCCACCGATAATAATCAGTGTTGTGGAGTGTGTGTGTGTGTGTTATTTTGGGTGGTATGCATCTAAATGTAAAATTGACTGCATCAGATCCATTCAAATTTGATATTTGATTTTATTCTCTCGATTATAATCGCTAATGAACTATAGTGAACAAGTTTTCTTATGCGATCCATCGTGGCATAGTGTGTGCTTGGCAAAAACTATATGTGATGAGTGTTGATTCGTTCGAGAAAAAAAAGAACAAATCTTTTCAAGTGACCATTGATAAATTAATGAGCAATGACAAAATCAAAGAATGCATACACACAATTACAGGGAAAAAATCTCAAGCCCCCGAGATTAACATAAATGAAATGAAATCAACCGAAAAATCAAAATACATAACAATAACAAAACGATGATCCGACATTGAAGTGCGCACACATCACACAAACAATGGCAACCACCAGAGAAAAAACAATGTGCCCATCATTCGATGTACAGAGGAGCCTTTTATTTTGAAACCTACGCACTGAATGAACACTCATGACCATCAGTCACATAAAACCATTAATCTTCACACAAACATTGTACGATCACACAGCGAAAAGCCAACCCAAATCAGAGGAAAGACGGTGAGCGAAAACATTATCGAAATGTATATGCGTAACAACAAAACAAAACCAAAAAAAAAAATTAAATGAAGAGAGAGAAAGAATTTGAAGCAATCCAACAATGGCCACTGCATACACTATTGATATCGAACAGAATACAAAACAAAAACGAGGAAAAAAAAATAGTGCATTTGTTGGAATCTAATAATAACGCGTTCGGCATGACGTTTGATTTTAATTCAGAAAGTGTCGTTGTCAAATCTTTGATTGCTACTATATTCATTGTGTGTCGTTATAGTATAGTTCGAATCTAGAGTTAAGTTGCAGCAACAATTGATGATAATCACACTGTCAATGGGCCCATTGCATATGTATGCATGCCACATAGAAGTCACAAACCGAATATGAGAACCTACGAATCAACTTAACCAATGGACGATCTATGTAAAAAATTGTGTAATGTTTGTTGTCGCTGGTATATTCGGTGCGTGTAGATTTTTAATAGAGAAATCTCAGAGGAAATTAATTTTTGTTGAAGATGATGACGACAACAATACGAAAAAGCGATTGCATGCGCATTGAACAACAGCACACCATCACATTCGAACGTTCAAACACACTGTCACACACACACACACACACACACACAAGCTGAACACTCTGAAAGAGAGTAAGTGATAAGTAGCTTCTTCCTGTCCGACAAAAACTGTTACAGGCCGCTCACATTAAGCCGCTTCACTCTCGTCAGCCCGGGCAATCATTTTCAATATATGTGAGCATTGTGCTTTTGTTTTTGCTTGCTCCGCTAAATTTCCAGTAAGTGACATATATGTGTGTGCGCTTTGTGTTGATTTGTGACTTTTAATGGTGCAATGATGCTGGCTTGGTTCAATACTAGATACGGGCATATCCAAGTGCATATTCGATTTGTGTTGTGTCTCCATCATAATTGTCGCTGCACCCCAGCCAGCGTCGATTACATCAATTATCGATTTTGCCCATTGTGCTGCTTAGCATTTTAATTTAAGCGAATCACACATTCATCCGTTGAACAATAAACCAAAAACCAAATCAAACACAACAACAACAGCAACAACCATCCTAATGAAAGTCGAACACATTTATTAATTTGTAGAATTTGCCCGTGCTACGTACACAGAAGAAAAACCCAGACCTCATTGTATTGTAATTTAGTCGTGTTATTTTCATTTTCGTCGTTTTAAACGTATAAATTCTGTTTTTCTGCTTTGATCTGCATTAGTCGTGTTAAACTAATTTAATTTTTTTTAAGTGGAATTAAATAGCGCGAAGTGTTTTGGTTTCAGCACATCTCGCAAGATCATATTTACATTTCAAATGTAAATGCGTTTGTTCGAGCTCAAAACGTGTCAGCATTTTGGTTGCGCTCAACAAAAGCGACATAATTGTACAATATCCATTCGAAACTATTCAAATGACAAAGCACACACACACACACACACACACACACACACACACGAACAAAGAGCGAACACACGGGACGAGAGATAAGCGTGAAGAGGAATCGATAGCCAACAATCCAACTGAATGAGTGACAAAGAAGTGAAGAGAGAGAGAAAAAAAAACCGGCAAAAAGAAACAAAACGATTTCTCGAGTTTTGTACCAGTTTGCATTTATGAGCATTTATTAACGCCCAATTGTTTAATTAAAATAAATAATGTGGATCGCTGTTGACAAAGATACATAGCCAACATGGCCTGGGTACATTTGAATCGCGGCTCTATTTCTCATTCTTCTTTTCTGGACACACATTTTTGTCGTTATGTTTATCATTCAGTTCATTTGCTATGTGTTTGATTTCCGTGATTTATCTGGAAATTTCATAGGAACGCACCCATTCCGAAAAAAAAACCACACATATTTGCGCGCGCGGTCGTTCGTTCGCGCTCACTCAACTCAAATGTGACAGCCTAAATCATCGTTCACATTCACTTAATCGATTTAAATACCACTTATATGGCTTAATCGTTTCGCTTAAGTGATGATTTTAGTGTGTATAAATTGATTTTAGTGTGTTGTCATTTCCATGTCGTTGTCATTTGTGTGTGATGTTGGACCGCTTCGATTGTCCAATTCAATTTGAAATCGCTATTATTTTTTTTTTTAATTTTTTTTTTTTTGTGTCATCAATTTTGGGACACCATTTTAATATCGACTATGACCAAAAACGAAGCAATGCCGTGTTTAAAATAGTTTTGTGCCATCCACCACCAAATATTGATTAGATAGTTTGCTCTTTTCAAGCGAAAATGTGCCATAATTTTATGTGATAAATGAAGCAACTTTACCATAATGCCTCGAGAATTCTTAGTCCACACGTTTCGATGAGTTACAACAACAACAAAAAAACGTTATTCAAAAATAAAATTAACATTAAGCACACACTTAGATTATTAAAAGTTTTGAGCCATGTCATCGAATGAATGAGTCAACAAAATCGATGCCTACACACATCAGCTTTAGTGCGATCACACTTTGGCTTTGATATGCACAGCAGAAAAGACTGAGCAGAGAACACTGTAGTCGATGCTATTAAGAATTTCCACTTTTAAAATGAGCCAAATAATTTGCCTGATTCAATTGTTAATTGTCGCTACATATATATGTGTGTGTGTTTTTTTTTCTCATTCTCTACATTCATAATGAAATTAACTTTAAGCCGTGAATCTCGAGCGCGTTATTAAGATAATTAAAAGAGTGTTTCTTTTTCTTCAGTGTGTTTTTTTGTGTGTCTGTTCCACTCTTCATTTGATCGCATCAAAGATGAATGTTATCTTCACCGTTAATTTGGATTCATTCAAAAAAAAAAAAAATTACACAGTCGCCTGATGAAAATTGTTGATGAGCTGTGCGCGCTTCGACTGTGTTCGAATATCGCTGCTATTCGGCCATTCAATGTGGTTATTTCGATTCTGAGCATTCGGATGCGTGTTGGTGTGCGCATTAGAATGGCTTGAAAATTACGATTCGTTTTAATTTGTTTGGCCGGTTTTGGATTCATTCCTCTGTGCCGTGTGTGTGTGTGAGGTTTTTTTCAACTTTATATTTCCTTCCTCCTTCCTCACTGTCCAGTGCTACAGCCGGACAATCCACGCACACACACACATCATGCGCAGTGTGTTGCCATCGTTGTCTGTTAATTGCTCCATATCGCAATGTAATAGATTTAATTGTTAGTTTCTGCATCTCGCGAGCAGCACATTTTCAGCCATTGACCCAAGTGAAATGCACAACACGTTGCGCTCTCGTCAACAACGATCATTTGTTCATTCCACTCTGCTTCCATCTCTGTCTCTTCTCTACATCTCATCCTTTCATGATCCGAGAAAGGAAAATACAGGAACGAAAGAAACCCAAATTAAATATATGTTTTTAACAACAAAAAAAAGTCTTTCGTTACTAATCATCTGATACTTCGAACTAAAAAAATATGAACGTGGTCAATCTCATACACACTGCCGCTCAATTCGGATATTCAGAAAGCGCATTTCCAGTGAACGTTAGACACAATATAACAATACAATACAATTTAATAATTGGACAGAGGAACCAGAAGATGAACGAACCAAAAAAAAAAAAAAAAAATCAAAACGCACTGTGATTCAATGGCCCATATGGATGAATCCAAACACTCGAACAGCACTCTTTTTTTTCCAGTTCTTTCGTAGATATTATTAATTGTGGTGTACGCTCACATCGAATGCTCTCTCGCATTCACTCAATTTTTGTTGAGTTCGACTCGTATGAGTGGGAAATAACAATAATAATCATAATAACGGCAACCGCAACAGCAGAAGTTGTGAACGGCATCAAAAATGTGCAAGACAGAGAACGACAGAACCATGAGATTTACAGTCAAATTGAACAACAAAAACTGATTTCAATTAAAACTAATTGGAATGAAGAGGAAAATCATTTTTGTTTTTGGTATGTGTGTGTGTGTGTGTGGATGTGAAATTGTGTGTACTGTGAGTGCTGGCTGTGTGCTGGTGCTGGTGCTGCTGTTTTACTGTAACGTTGTTGTTGTTACTTGATTGTGCGTTTCTCGTTTTTCAGTATATTACAATTATTTTTCGTCGGTTCTTATAGTCCGGATCGAATGGACCCGTGGTTGAATATGAGTGCGCCGTATGTGTGTCCATGGTGTGTAAAATCTCTGGTCTGGGTTGGCAGTTTCACAAACAACCATAAGTTGCGGTTGTTGCAACACACACACACACACAACCAAGTCCGAACTTCATCCAAAAATGAATGATGTATAATTATAAATCAGTGTGATTATTATAAGCGCATTCTTTCTAATATAATAATTTAATGAGTAAACGAAGGAAAGTAGCGATCGCTTGATCAGCATTTCGGAATGGTTTCTTGTGGTTCAGGCGACAGATCACATAGGATAGACAAAAATGTTGAAAACAAAATCAACTAAATATGCTCTGAATGATGAGATGGGCCAAAGACCCAAGCCGAAGCGTAGTCTTTAGTTTTGTGTGTTGTGTGTTCGATTTGATTCCGCTTAAGAAATTAAGGTTCATTGACGATCATTCTCCAGGAACCAAACAACATACATTGTGAAACAACCAACCAAAAAGCAACCGTGCTATTAAACTCTTTTACACACTCACACACACACACACACACACACACACAAACGCATTCAACACTCATTCATGCCGTCCATCAATGTTCAACATTTTAAATTTAATTATACATAATGAAAACACCATACATTTTTGGTTCAATTATTATTAATCACCAACATAATTTTTAAGCTCGGCTGAAGTCTCTCTCTCTGGTTGCTCATCACCATCAACACCACCGTCCAGAGAATACAACGCATTGAGACAGGCCTCTGTGTGTGTGTGTCTGTTTTTTCTCTCTCTCGTCTTTCCCATTTTGTTTTTCTACCATGTTTTCTCAGCTCAGTGTATAGTTTTAGCTTTGACTTTGGCTTAGCCATCACATTTCAATAGATCATCAAGCTAGACCACTTTTGAAAGGGTCATCGTGAAATCTCAACTGAAAATAAAATAAAAAAAAAACACACAGACTTTGGCTTAATTGAAAATGGTTCTGCCTTCATTCAACAATGGCCTAAGTTTTCATTTTGTTGAGCAATGTTCACTCTTTTCACTCGATTAATCTCACTAAATCAATATTACGGTAGTATTTCTGTCACAAAACATTTTTTTTTTCGTTAAGTATAAACAGTTCTTATTTTGTGTATCGACCAGATTATCTAATTTGATTTCAGTTTTGAAATGGCTCATTGGAAATAGACTTGATGTTTTATAAATATGCGAAAAATTTCATTTATTGACACAAGCTGGGCACTCCTCGCCCAGGAATTAAGTCACAGTGCATAGTATAAACGCGCTCAAGCCTCAGGAAAACAAAAATGTGTGTGAGAGAACAAGACGGGGAAAAAAAAACACACGAGTGAACAACGAACAAAAAAATAAACAAAAAAATTAAAATAATAAAATCTTTCATAAGTATTGTACATAATAATTCCATTATACGTGTGTATCTTTGTGGCGGCATAAGCAGCATCGCCAGTGGATCCAGGCAAAGTTGCTCATTGCTAGCTAACAGGCTCTTTGATTTTTACTTGGGCTGGCTATGGTGTATAGCAGTTGGTGCTGTCGCACGGTACCGCGCTTCTTTGCCAGCACTATTGCGCTATTGTTACGTTATGATGATCGTATTATTTGTTTGTTGTTGTTGTTGCTGCTCAGTTGATCCTCTCAGCGCACATCAACAAAAACGAAATTTTTTGATTTATAATTATTGTATTCCGTTTTATGTTCAATGTGTGTTTATTTGTTCACATTCGCTCTCTTGTCTCTCTATCTGTCTCGTTCTCGCTCTCCGCGCAGATAATTGCTATGTTCGGGTGAAGAAATGATTATTAAAAGCGAACGCTCGCGCGCCCGTCAACGTCTCACTCACTATCCGGGGCCCATATGAGTGTGAGCCTAAATCCGATACTACAAAACTTTTATGGATACTTTGACTTGGCTTTGCCGTATACGTTTTTTCTCTCTCTCTCTTTCGACATCTCTGTCTCTTTTCTGTGTGTGAGCATTGATCTTTTGCTTGAAAATTTGTTTCTTAGAATTTTCGTGTGTGAGAGCGAAGCCGCTTTTGCTCATGCACACATACATTTTGTTCCTGTGTGCGCGCGAGCGCGCTCTCCTTTGTGCCCGATATAATATTTGTTGTTTTTGTTGTTGTTGTTATTGTTCCTCTCTCGGTCTTCGTGTATTGTTTTCTCTTCCTTTTGTCTTTCCAGAATGTATACGCATGTCTGATTTTTCCTTTACTTTCATTTTATTGTTACCGTTGCATTTGTTGCCGTATTTTTTTTTTCTTCTCTCGTTTGTCTCTTGTCTTTGTCTCCAGTTGTTGTTGCTGGGCTGTTGTTGTTTTTTTTTTCACTATCTGTGTGTAAGTTACTACTCTTCCTGTGTCTTGAAGATCACATTGCATACAACAAAATATTAATCGTATTGTTTGAACACCGGGCCCAGATTTTATGTGTAATTTTGAAAGACATTTAAGCCGAATAAAAATGTTCACTTTCCTCCTTCCAGCCACATTGAACATGGAAATGAAGATCTATCTGCCATGACGCACCCCCTGCAATTGACAATTATACAAAATCCACTGATTATTTTTTTTTTTTTTTTGTAAAAGAGCGAAAACAATTAAGCAACTCAAAGCGATGGTTGATTTCGATTTGGAATTGGTTTTTTGTCAAGCGGAGCGATAAATTAAGACTATTGAAAATGCATTTTCAAATTTATTGGCACATTCAATTGATTTTTATATCACAGATACGTTTGCATGGAATGGTTCTTGTTTTTTTTTGTGTGTGTGTTCTTGTTGATATGTTGCCGAATTGTAAATCACACAAAAATCGATTAGCGCATTCGATCAAAGAAGAAATCTTAATTAAATCTTACACACACTCTCTTTCTTCTTTCGCCGTGAAATTCACGAAATGGAAAACTTTTGGAAACAGTGTGTAAATAATGCAATAAGGCTGGATAATTTGTTGCACAGTCAGTCAATTTAAATATTTCGTTTCGAATTCAGAATAGCTACTCAACAGACACAGAGAGACAGAAAGACTGAAAAAAAAACAACAGAAACCTACGTACGACCGAAAAATAATTTGCCTTTAAGCTGCTTTTAAATGTGCACAAATATTACAATGGAAAATTGGTGAAGCATGTGAGTTGAAACCGGTGAACAACACACACAATCGATGTGCTAAAAAAAAAAAACAACAACTTATATTCAAATTGTAAAATTTCATCGGGATATTACACCATACAATCATAATTAAATATATTTAAGCCGAAATTAAAGTTGAATTTACCAAACAAAACAAAAACGAAAAAAGAGAAGTTGTGGCTGGCGTTGAAATGTCGATCTTCCGAATAACTGATTTATGTGCGCCCGACATACATTAAACGCGCAGTACAATTGCGCGCCGCGCCAAAACACAAAACATTCTCGAGCCAAACAAACGACTCAAGATTTGCCAAATACAAAGCTATCGCAAAGAAATTAGCAGGGCACCAACAAGTAAAAGAAAAGAAGAGAAAACAAAAAACAACAACGACGACGACGACGACGACGACGTCAAAAAAGACGTGCAACAACAAGAGAAGTGAAAAGAATGAAGATGAATCGAGAGAGAGAACAACAACAAAAAAACACTCTACTCAAATACACTCACACACGAATTAAGCGCGCCTTTGAATGTGCAGAACTTTGTTGCCTTTCCGCAATGGCATTGGCATTCAATCCCTTTCTGGTTGATTATGCTGTTAGCGTTCCATGTGAATGTTGTGTTCTCGTTTTCATTTTCTCCCTTTTGCATAATGTAATTAGTAATTATAACCATAGAGTTTTCAAGATTTACACAAAACATTTCAAGTTGAAGAGCGCGTACGCTCGCGCACCAAACCATCTCCAAAAGGTGGGCAAGATCGGTGTGTGTGTGTGTGTGTGTGTGTGTGTGTATTTTGTGCGGAGGACAGAAGAGTGAAGAAGAGAGTGAATCGGCGAGTAATCGCCCAGCTCAGGCCTGTAATAATGATGATGGTTTTGGAATCTCGAGAGAATGAGACCAAATTGACTTGAATAGCCGAGAAAATGGTGCGATGAAGTGCGCATATGGATATGCAGCTTGATGTGGCTGTGAGTGTACGCGAGATAAAGAGAGAGAGAAAGAGTGTTCGCATACCGTACATTTTTATACAAAATCACAAAGTGCTTTGCACACAATATAACGTGAAAATATATATAAATCGAAAGCAGCAACAGCGCGCGCATATTCGCATAAGACAATGCCACAACACACAGCCACAATGTGTGTACCAACCAACCAAACTTCCAACAAGGAAGAAGAATAGAGATGAGCGCGAATGTTGATCGCAATACATTCAAGCCATCCAAAAAGCAGCATATAATGTTGCAAAATGGATTAAAAATAATTTTTTAATGCTGATTTGAATGTGATGCGACGAGAGTAAAACGAGAAAATGAACAAAACAACAACAACAACAACAACAACACAAATATACATATTGCATATACAATATATAAATTTAAAACCAAAAAAAAAGCGAGAAAAAAAGAACAAAATCCTCAGCAACAAAAATGGAATCGTAAGAACAAACAATGCGTATGCATATAAGCACCATACCATGGTTGGAATAATATTGTATAATGCACACCTCGGCCTGTTCGGTCTGCTTGAGAGTAAAGCGGCGCAGCGATAGCCGTCGAGAGCCTCGGCTTTTGGTCTGATTTTCATTTCACGTAATGATGCGTATGCGGCTGGTTATTTGGTGTGCACACACGTTATTGCATTTAACGTAACAACACATTGTCCATTCTTTTATTTGCCATAAACCATCACGCAATCTCTCTTCCACTTGCATTCAGCTGTATATCATTTCGTTGGTTTTGTTCATTTATGTCGCAATTTTTGGTGAGCTGATTGTTGTTTGGCCATTCAACGAAATGTTTCGTTTTTGTGTTCAAAACTGCACAAATGCACACACACACACACACACACACTCACGTGTCTCTAGCATTCGCTCGGTGTGCGTATGGTTGTTACTTTTCGGTGTTTTTTTTGTTGTTGTTGTTGTTGTTATTCTTTATTAAGTCGCAAAATACGAATTTCTTCATGCGTCTTAAACACCACCACCGAAGTACTGAGGTAACGCACCGCGCGCTTCGCTAATTTTGCAACAACAACGACGACAACAAAATGCACTGCATATAAAACAATCATCCACAAGGCGAATGAACTACAACGAATGATCGATTCAACTGAATCGGCTGGTTAATTCCTTTCAATAATTGACATTTTTTCAGTTACCCTGCTGTTGTATTCGTCTTTCTCTCTCTCTCAATCTCTCTCTCTCTCTCTCTCTCAATCTCTCTCTCTCTCTTTGCGATTTAATCGAATCGGTTTTGAAAACAATGATTATCATATTCGAGCGTGAACGGTTCTACTGATGCCATTCCCAATGCCCAGTTATTGTGTGCTGAATGCATTCGTGAATATTATTCAATTAAAGTGTAATTCCACGAAATTGACCTCGTCTTTCTATTCCATCTGACCGTTTCGATTTATATATTCGAATGAATGGTTTTTTTTTTTTAAATTTAGACGCAACGCACATTTTAACGCATTCATAATCCATTCGGTCGTTCGTACATCATACTATATGATAAAGAGCTAAAAACATAAACCATTCAATGGAATCAACCATCAAGAATATAAGAAAAATTACAAAATACACACACACACACACTGAGTGAGAACGAGTGAGAATAATATAAGAGAAAGAGATGAAGAAAAATCTTGCAATGAGGCAAATCCATGAAAAAAAAAAATAAAATAAAATAAGAAGAAGATGCTCATGAAACCAAAGATACTCGGGCATCGTTGAATCATTTGCATACAATGGGATTTTGCTGGCTGGTTTGTTGTTTAATTTTTTTTTTGCACTGTTCGAGATGCTCAATATGACGGTCGGTTTGCGATTTGAAATTCCTTAACGTGTACCTTTTGATGGTTGTCGTCTACACGCGCGCATTCGCCTATATCGTATGGATGGGCACAGTCTGCGCTCAATTTTATATATATATTGATTTTTTCGAGAGAGAGAGAGAGAGAGAGAGAGAGAGAGAAAAAGGAGAAACAGAAAAATTAAAATCACAGAATAAAAACCGAATACATTTAGCATTGGATTTGGTTTGATTTTGTGTGAAGCCTGTAGCTAAAAACCGGGTAAAAGAATCCAGCACATCGCCACTTGTAAATCACCTAACACAAAGATCACTGTGAATGACGAAATGCATAAATTTTGCTCCGGTCCGAAATGTATTAAATGAAGAGGAGAGCGTAGAATAAAAAAAACCAACACACACACACACACCAAGAAAGAACGACAGAGAGAACAATTACAATTGTATAATGTAAAATATATACACGATTTATAAGAAGATGAAGAAAAAAAAACAAGAGTGGAATCACTGTGCAAATATGTGGCAGGACAGTTTTGGCTGTGCCGGTTGATTCGCGTAATTGTTGCGCGATTTTTTTCTATTTCATTGGTTTGCCTTATTGCGATCAGTGGTCATCAAGTTGTTCGGACTATTGATACGTGATGGTCTGCTCCTTTGCCAACTGATTATGGTTGATCTTTAAATTTCAAATTTTTCAGTAATTCTTCGGCTCAGCCGGTCTTTCGATGGTCTTATATTGTATCCATTCGTTGATGCTGTTTTTTTTTCTCATTCTCATTCGCATTTATTGGATGCAGCCGCGAGTTGGTTGCTGTTGTTGTTGTTGTTGTTGTTGTTGTTGTTGTGCCTGCTCTTTTCCATTTTGTCCCCGTGCGACTTTACAAAACTTTTTTAATTGTTTTGCATCCAAGTTTTTCTCTTCTGTCTAATTTTTCATTATTGTTTTGTTTCACCGGTGAATGGTTTCAATGTTGTTTTATTATGCGGAATATGTGATGAAGATGACGATGATGTGACCGGTTGAGAGTATCTGGCTAGCCTAGCCAATGTTGCTCTCCATTTATTGTCCGAATGTTGATTTCACCAGGACAAAAGAACTCGTTGTTGTTGGAAATGCAGTTCGATGTGATTTTCGTTTAGCTGCTTCTCGTTTTTGTTGTTGCCGTTGTTGTTGTTGTTGTTGGTCGTCTCTTCGTTGTCATTCGTTAGTTTGTCGTTCGAGATTGATTTATTTAACTGTGCGCGACTGCAAAACTTGGTATTATCCCCGGTATTTTTCCCATTTTCTCTCTCAACCCAATCCTGTCTCTCTGTCGCTCGGGCTCTTTGTTCCTTGTTTCATATTCACTCGGCATCTACGGACTCCGTTTTCATTTTTATTTCACTTGCCAATGGATTAATGCAGAAGATAAATAACCACATAGTTGCAAATATCGAAAAGCCGAAACTCCGGCTGCATCTGTGATTATCGTAAAATGTTACAACCACAACAACCGATTCACCAACAATAATAATAATAAGGAGATGAGCAACAACACAACACAACAACAACAACAAAAAGAATGTAAAAGCAACAGCCAACCAGCACACATATCGAATGTGATTTAAATCGATTTTATTTCGTTGGGAAATTACCTCGGTCGCTTTGCTTCCACCAACTAGTAATCGCAAGCTGTTGTTCACTTAGTTGCGAAAATTTTATGTTCTTCACGACAAATGACAAAATTAAAGCGAGGAAGAGGACGACGACGACGAGAGCACAGAAAAAAATATCCACAACGATCAAAAAAAAAAAAAAATGAAAATATATCGTCCCTACGGTTGCCGTGCACGAGATATAGTTTTTTTCGGTGTGTCGCTTCTCGTTTTTTTTTCCTGTGCAAATTTACGACTGTCTGTTGCCTGTTGACCCTTGATTGTCGATTTGCTGCGATTTCACATAATATTTGGAATTCATAAAAATCCACTGAAGGAGCCACTGAATTATATTATGTTTTTGGGGTATTAATAAATAAAATCATTTTTTTTTGCTGCTGCTGCTGCTGCTGCTGCTTCTACAGCCATTCAGTTCTTTTGTCGCGATATTATTCGATTATTATTTTAAAAAGCCAAATCCAAGAATGAAATAAAAACAAACCACCGAAAACGGAAAGAAGTGCACATCGACGAGATCCGAGAGAAAACAACAGTTTTAGGTAGATATAATTTAAGGGATTCTCTTGGTTGATGCGCGATCCATATAAATGCACACTGATTTACGAAAAATTCATCGTCTTTTGTTCTTTTGTCCCGGTCTAGCTCGCTTGCAATGGCATTGGGCTGTAGCGATTTATATTTAATTTATTTGTTTGATTTTTGCGTATGCCATTGGAATATTCAATTTGAGTTGGATAACTGAAGTGAGCCTATTTGGATTGTGGGCTATATCGTGTGGCTTGTTACCAATTGTCAACATCGTCACCACATTTACGCGCGCCATATTCGCAATTTTCCGAATGTTATTATAGGCTGGTCGCGTTCTGGAAATTGTTTCTCTTTGCTTGATATCGGCAAAGCCTAGGAGAATGCCTTGATCCATGTGCTCACACACACACACGCACGCACCGCAATGCATACAGCGATTCCTTTTTCGCTGGGCTTTAGCATAGGTTTAATTTATTAGTAATTTTGAATTATTGCTTGTTATTTCATGTTTCCTTCGTTTTTAGTTGTTGTTTTTTTTTTGGCGTTGCGGACAGCATTTCACGATTCGCATTTTAACCATTTTTCGCAATGGCTTTACGGAGACAATTATCATATGGAATATATTGTTTATTTTATTTATTTATTTTTTTTCGGTCTCTTTCTCTGTGGACAGTTGAAATTCGGAAACGAATCGCAACTAAATCGCAGAGCCTGAACTGAAATGGCGGGTGTGTGTGTGTGTCTGTGCATGTGCGTAGCCAATCATTGTGCTTATGTATGCATATTTAATTCGATATTAAATTGGCATTTTGAAGAAAACTTGTAAATAAAAATCGAATCCGAATACAATGCGCGATTTATTCGCTATTTATTTTTATTGATTGTTGTTAGTCAAATGAAATAAAAAGAAGAAGAAGAAGAAGAAGAAAAAAAACGGCTGAAAAAGGAAACCAAAACGGAAAACGAACACGAAAACGATGCGTTCAATACACAGCTTGCCATTGATTTAGCTATTTTTGCTTATCATCACAATCATTAGTATCTGTTGTCGGTGCACCATGGATACAATTCATTCTGATTTGAATCACTTTTAATGCATACAATCTCGGCACGTAAGTGTGGAGAAAAGAACCAAAAACAAAAAAACGACATGAACCTTAAGCCAGTCGCAGTAACAAGCTGTGAATGTACACCATAAATACAATTTGAGCCAACGGCTCAGTTGTTTTCACTTTTAAATTAATTTCAAACCGTTTTCGTGGTTTTGTCTATGGTTTTAAAGAATATATATACTAAATGCACCCAATGCTAACAATGTAGAGAGTAATCTAATGATGTTGGCAGACGCAGATAGAGAGAGAGAGAGAGAGTGAGAGAGCCCGCGAAGAAGTCTTGAGAGGTCGCGCACCGGTGCACCGGTGAACACACTGCGATACCCGATGCTTTTAATGCCATTCGAATGCTATGGGATGAGGAGCAAGCGGGAAAAAACGCGAGTGGCAAAGCCACGCATTAGATGAAAGTAAATTGTGTGTAAATTATGTCCATGCGGTTTTGGTGGCGGTTATTGCTACTATCTAAACAGCCACTTCAGCTACTTTTGTTGTGTGTGCGTGTTTTGTTGTTGTTTATTCATTTTCTTCTCTGGCGATTCTGTTTGATTTCATTGTTTTTTTTTTGGGATGGTAAATGCCAGAGCAGTGACTGCGTAGACTCATGGTATATATTCACAGTCACAGTGTGTGTTCTGAAAGGCATGAGGCCACCAAACAAAAAACAAAAATTCGATTTCATTCACAAAACAAACAGGAGCGGTGTGCGCGATAGAAAGAGACAGTGTGTGAGCGTAGTAAGTGGCTGGAGGGCAAGTATAGCTGTTTTTCGTCCGTTACATCACATCCCATTTAAGAAAAGATTTTTCCGTTTTTCGAAATCCATACACCGTAAATAATCTTAATTTACTTTCATTTGCGTCTGATTTTCCACTGTGTCTGATGCCCTCGTTCTTCCTCTTCTTCTTCTACTTGTGCTATTAATTTTTTTTTTGCTTTATCGATTGCCATACTGCTGTTATCGTCGAGTTCATTTTTCATACACAAGCTCCCGTGAAATTTGGACAGTTCAAATAAAATATCAAACTGTGTCGTTATCGGTGATTTCTCATAGAAACAGGCGCGCAAGTTGATTCTGGATTTAAATAACGTGATTCAACAAATTCTCTAACATTTGCTCTCTGTTTGCATGATACCGATGACCAGACCAAAAAGAAAAGAAGCAACTAGAATAGTCATCCGCGACCAAAAAAAATAGCGCACAGAATCAAATAACGAACGGATTTATGACTATAAAATGAACGACAGAGATTCATTGGCCTATAAAAGTTTCGATTGTATGGCTGAACAAAAGGCAGCAGCATCATAATCATAAGACAATAGTCCAAAGTGAACAGAATGAAGAGAAGTAAAAAAAAAACAGAATGAAATTCCCTCGCGTCTGTTTTTATTTCATTTCACCGTTTCCACTCTATTATTCTTCCTTTATTTTTCAATTTAAAAGTCAATGAAATAATCTTAAGTCATATAAAATGCTTGACAAATATATACGCATACACACAGAGAGAGAGAGAGAGAGAGAGAGAGAGAGAGAGAAAGAGAGAGTTCCACATAATAGAAAGCGAACAATTCCTGAGTATTTTTTGGGGGACCCTTTTTCCGGCTTTGTTACTTGATTCTTCATTTGTTATTACGTTTTCTCTGTGTGTCTCTGTGTGTGTATCGTGTGATTTAACTGCGAGCTTTGACCAATATGTGTAAAACCATATCCCGTGCAATTGATGCTTCTCGGCCCGGGTCCGAAATCACTGTGTGGCATATTAACAATCCAGCAAAAGCAAACAAACAAACACCAACAACAACAACAACAACAAAAAATGATAATAATGCTCAATAATACAAAATATGTAAATTAATCTTAATCGAAAACACTCGCGTTGATTTTTCTATCGTCAATTTTTATCATTAGTTGGATCATTCGTTCGTCCGTTCTCATCGTCCGTTTGGTGTTTGCATCATTTTGTGTGCGCTTTCGAGGTTCGTCTCAAACGCGCCCGCTCGGTATTAATTTATTATTTGTTTAGAGACTTAAGTTTCTCGAAGCCGTAAATTGTTGGTACATACAAGATGAACATGAAATTGGTGACGATGGTGAAAGAGAAAAAAAAAACACACCAAAATGAATCGAATGGCATACACAAATACTGGATTCAGGCACAGGAACTGGTAGAACAAAAGCAAGCGACACACAGAGAGAGAGAGAGAGGGAGCAAGATTCTTAGCGCGTTGGCTGATGATTGTTGTGTTGTTGGTGTATAGCGTTTGTGATTGTGATGATTAGAATAACAAAAGCTACAAAAAGAAAAGTAAAAAAAAAAAAAAAAAAAAAATTAACAATAATCAGATCATACGAACGAAACAAAATGAACGAATGACATGTAAAAGACGTGAAGAAGAAAGAAAGAGATAAACAAAGAAGAGAGGCGAATGAATGAAGAAGTGTTGATTCCGAATGGAACCAAACAAGATTCAAATTTATGAATATTAACACATTTATTTCGTGTTCGAGTGAATTGAGTGGATTGAGTAGTTTCTAATGTGTTTGCATTCATTATAAATATCACACCATAAAGCATAAACAATCAGCATCGGTGGCTGCTGATCATCGACTGAGATGGGTATCGGGTTGACCGCCTTTTTCTTCGCTCGTTCATATTATCACACGTTCGCATTTATTATTGCCATTCGTACTCGCTTAGAGCTAATCACACACAATCATTTTTATGTGCAACGTAATTTGATGATATTGTTTTGCATGGGCCATCTTGTCGCATCGCAATCTCAAAGTGTAACGAGTGTGTGTTTTTTTCGCGCGCTCTCTCTCTCTCTCTCTTTCTCTTTCGTAACCGATTTTTGTTGTGTTGCTGTTATTTTATTGGATATAAATGCGTTTATTTTGTTGTTGTTGTTGTTGTTGTTCTTCCTCTGTACAAATAAAGATTGAATGGTCGCGCACAACCATTAACAATTCCACGCCAAAAATCTATTCCAGTAAACTGAATATGTGCGTATCAACAAATGTGAAATGTTCTTCCTCTCCTTCTCATTTTATTTCGTTTCCATTGAGCCATTCGAACACACTTCGATACACGCATATCTTTGCATCTATTAATAGGTTCGGTGTCAATAAAATCAAGAAGAAAGAAAAAAAAAAACCGAACTATACACACTACACATTATAACAGCCGATCATAAAAAATAATCTACAAAACTTACCATAACTATAAATAAACTGTTTCGGCCAAGAAATCGGTATTCGGACACACAGAACACAAAAAATCACAGACGACAACAACAACAACAAAATGAAAAGAAAGAGCAGAAGAATATGAGAGAGAGAATGACAATACAACAACAAACCACAAAACAGCCAAGTAAAACACACGTAGTTCCGTGCATAACATTAAATTTATTCGGAATTAGTATTGGAGCTTAAAGGTTTTATGGGATGTTGCATGCCATTCCAATAATTCGAATCATATTTTATGATGAAAATAAATATTATGACAACGACTATGCGGTTTTTGCCTCCTTCAACTTTTTTATCTAATATATTTAGTTGTTATTGATTTTGTTGTTGTTGTTGTTGTTGTTGTTAGCTGAAAAGACTCTCTTCCTCTCTCGCTCTATTTCATTCTTCAAAATATGGATTTTTCTTTTGTTTTGTGGTTTTTCCATTTTGATCGTATGCAAACGGATTTTTAACAAGAGAATTCATCAATCTCGTGGTTCGCTAAACAAGTGTCAACTTTCGAAAAATCCATTTAAATTAATCCAAAATCCTTGACATTCTCTTCAATTTCAAAATCACGTGGAAATAATATCATCATCACAATTGCTCCGAATTGCTAAACAAATGAATCAATGAAAAAAAAAACTAGATGGTGTTTAAAAAGTATTACACCTCCGAATCACTGGGTCAATTAAGCTAAAAATTTATCAAATTCACACTAAATGGCAATGTATTTTCTTGTATCAGTTTTCGCTGTGTTCTGGTTGCTGGATGCTGTTTCGGTGCTCTTTTTTTCTGTTGCTTCTCCGTTTCATTTCATTTCCGGATTATTTACGTATGTTTTTTGGAACATTATCGTTTGTCAACCGGTTGATAGCATTTTTTTTTTGGTGTTGCGGCACAAATAAGTGTTGTGTTGTGTTGAACACGCAGACCTTTCGATCTGACAAACAGATCATTTGGTGTGTCGTGTGGTATTCTCTGTTCGCTGGTATTCAATGTATCTTGCGGGGTTGTGCCAGAGGAACCGCTGTGTACCGAAACTCATGCTCATTTTGCATGCTGATGATCATCATCAAATATCTGCGAGGTGTTGCGCTTGACGATCGTGTAGACACCATATTAATCGGGTGCGGATGTTCGAACATCGCAAACATTATACCATATCCAATTTCGGTCGTTTGGCGACGAGAGAGAAAGAGAGAGAGAGAGATGGTCGTCGGAATTGGAATATTGAAAAAAAAAAACGTGCACGGTGTGAAAGATTCGCGTGTCGCCGCCAATGATGAAGAAAATACATGAACGAAAGCATTTTAATTATTGCATCAAACTGAAGCCCAAAACAAGCTCTGGAAAACGCCACCAACGATCACAACCAACAACACACACGAACGCGCGCGCGCGCGAGAGAGAGACAAAACAAAACACACACAAAACCGACGTACAAGAGACACAATCACAGCAGCAGCAACAACAACAACAACAACGGCCATCAGCAACGAGAATAAGCAAAAGTAAACGAATGACGGCGACAAAAACGCAAGTAATAAGAGTCCATAAGAGCAGCGAGAGAGGAAAAAAAAAATGTTAAAAGACAACAACCGCGATGTTTAACGTGTGCTTGTACCACATTCTTGGTTTGCTGCAAGTTTATTGGCATTTTTAAGTAGTGATGCTTTTTTTTCTCTCACTCGCTGCTGATCGTTTTCGTTTGGCGAATTTCGTTTTTGTTTTTAGTGTTGCGGGTCCGTTTATTTTTTTTTTTCGCTGGCCATTTCATTCTGTCGCCTTGCTGTTCACTGCACCTCATCAGGCTGTGATCTTTTTCACGTGCACTCACTCACTCTCTCTCCGTGTGCTAATGTTTTTACGCTTCTGCGCATCTCTTTTTAAATGAAATGTTTCCATTTTTATTGACGATTTTATTATAATTGATTTGATTTTTTTTTTCCCACTACACACATCCAGATGCACCGTGGTATTGCTTGTTCGATCGATGTTTATTCGGTAATGGCATGTATGTGTGTGTGTGTGTGTGTGTGTGTCCCCATCGACCATTTATATTTTTGATAGCTTCACACCGTGACCACACTTCCATTCTTGGTGACTTGTATCATCAACATCGAAATGGTGTTGTTTTTTTCTTGACCATAATTTTTGAACAATTTCACGAAATGGGTGATCCATTTTTATCACCATTTGGATCTCTCAAGACTTCAGCCTGCATGTGTTGTGTAAATAAATAATCATCACGATTAAAATGTGTGTGCGTTTTTTTTTCTCTTCAGTTTTTAATTTTCTATATCGTCTTTCCTCCATTCACTCTCTCACAGTCCCAGAAAAAAAAAGAGAATTTATATATTTGTAAGAAATTTGTATTGAAAATTGGTTGTTGTGTTCAATTGCCGTGTTTAAGCAATAAAAATCGGTTCGTGCCCGAAAAAAGGTGTTGTTGACGTCAAATTAACAAGATGTTAAAACGATTCGAATGCAAACCAAAACGACAAAACGATCGCTCTGGTGTTGACTGCGGTGATTCAGTAACAAACAAGAAACACACACACACACACACACACACACAAGTTTCAAATATCGAGTGAGGGCACTCCGCTATTTCAATTTGGGTTTAGATAAACGATACGAAAAGACGACACACAATGTCAAGAACTATATTGAACATGAAAACTAAAACTTAAAAAAACTAACAAAAAAAAAACAGAAATCTATCTCATGATTGTCATTCATACGTACAAAAGCAAGTACGATGCGCATAAATTATTTTCAACGGCGGAAAACGATACACATCAAAAATGCTAACCATTTTTTTTTTTTTTGTGTTTGCCGGCCGAATTCTCGGACTGATTTTGTGTGTCTTTTGATTCTTTTGAATTTTAATTGTTGTGTAAATAAATTGTGGAATTGTGAAAACAATCGGTCCGGCTAATAAGATAATATTAATCGATTACATTAAATCGTTTGTGTCGATTGTGTTGTGTCCCACATCCTGTCTGCATCTCTGTCACACCCATTGCTTGTGTCCATTTAACACATCATTTCACTAGATTACGCTATATTATATTAATTTGCATTAGCAAAAAAAAGCAACAACTTATCTTATTTATTGTTGTCATTTAACGTGTTGCGCATTGCGCGAACTCGAGCTCGCGCTCCTTCAATTCACATCGGATATTCGATTTCGGGATCAATGAACATTGAAATATATTTAAAACATTTCGGTGGCCTGAAATCACTTTTCACTCGCTGTGTGCCTCTCTGTGTTCGTATGGAGGCAACACTCTTGTGCCACATATTTGTGTTTTGTCAGCCTCTTCTCTCGATTATACATATATTTAATTGATATTTAAGCATGCGATGATTCAGTTCGGGGCATTTGTCAAGATATTTTGTGTGATGCTTGTGCTTCGCAAAGTTAAATAAATTAAAATATATAGATTTATTTTGTCGCTCGAAAATGAATAAATGAATGAATGGCTTGACATAAGTGATCGAATAGCGTTGTTGTTGTTTTCTAGAATTTCAACCGTACACTCCTTAATATTGTGTTTTCTCTGTCGCTCTCTCTCTCTTTCTCTCTCGTATTTCTTTTTGTATTGATTTACGTGTGTGTATATTCCATTCACAGACAACAGAAGTAAGATCATCAGTAAAAATGATGCGGCGAATGAACTAAGCAAAACCTCCAATCTTTCTCGCCTTGTATTTTCATTAATTTCAATAAATTAAGAACGAATAATCATATTAAAGCGACACAAGAGAGTGACAGAGAGAGAGAGGAAGATGATGAAAAAGTCCAAGATAACATTTCGACAATAACAACAAGACCAACAACAATACACCAAGTCCATTGCTTAAGAATACGAGAAGAGAAAAAAAATAACACGCACAGATTTGTTATCCGCTTGAGTATTTAAGACGAAAGACGATGAACCAGGCTAAGACATTGCAAGCCCTAAAAAAAAACAACAACCATCCAGCGCACACACAAACAAATGAAATTAACCGAATGAGAAAAAAAAAAATTAAGAAAATAAATGTAAAGTTAACGACAACCGGCGATGGTGTGTATAATAACAATAAAAAAAAATACAAATCAAATTAATAATACATTAAGAGAGTAGATATTAAAAACATATTGTGAGTAGAATACAAACCACAACCACACCTCGATTCATTTTTGTTCCTCTTGCTCTTGCTCTTGCTCTCTCTCTCTCTCTCTATCTCACTCTGTATGCTGCTTGTTCATTCTTCAAGCTGTTTTTCTTAATTTCCACACACACACACACACACACATACACACAATCTGCTTCATTTTTTATTTGAATCGAAATTATTTTCTCCGGTGGTTTTTTGTCACTTTCACATTTATACTCAAACATCTCTGGCTCGTTTGCGCGCGCTCACTTCACACTTTATGAATGCGTTTTATTTTTGCTGTGTATGTTGTTGCTCATTGCAAGCGTACAGAAAATGAATGCAGCCGGATGATAATATCACCTCTTTGGCAAGAAGAACTTCACATTTATGGACGTGATGTGGTGTGGTGTGGTATGATGGTGTCGTTAACATGGATATGTTCCAGATCCAACCAAAGATACCGTTCGATCCTCCTTATGTGTGCTCGTGTGTGTGTGTGTGTGTGTCGCCACATACAATTGCTAAACACACAGCTCTGAATGGCATGGTAATTCTTGATGAGAGCAAATATGAAGATGAATCCAACAGCAACAACAACAAACAAAAAAGCCAAAATCAATTCTTTTTTTTTTTTAAATACATTTATATTTTGCTGCTCTTCATTGTCAATCGAACGATGAAACCGTTTTAAAATGTATATTTAAAGTTGAATTTATTTGATCTGTATTTCCTTCCACTTCATCGGAAACAGACCAACAATCAAGGGAAAAATTGTCATGAAATGCGAATGAATCGGGGCAAACAAAAAAAAAAACCGTATCGGAAAAGACATATAAATAAATATGTTGTTGCTGTGGTTTCGAATCTGTCTCTTTTTCTCTGGTGTGCTGTGCTTTGGTTATTCTTAATTAACGGCGAGAATTATCTATCTATAATCTATAAATAAGTGTCGGTATGCATGGTTTTAAATACATTTCATTCAATCCGTGTCCATTTACATATGTCTTTAGCGTCTCTTTTGATTTTCGTCATTGGTGCCATATTATCGTCGTGTGCGCGCTCATTTGCGCTCGAAACCATATCGAACCGAATTATGCTGTCATTCGGCGTTCCGTTTTTTTTTTTTTTTTTTTTTTTTTTTTTAAATTCAGCACTCTTTTAAGCATTCTTCTCTTTCATTTCTGTTTGTGTGTGTTTTGTTGTCTTCGGTTGATGCTTTTTCATAATTTCTTTTATTGAAATCCATTTATTGAATTCACTGTTTTAGCATACTAAAGTATTTTGTGGCCAAAGAAATTAAGAGGCATTCGTCGTTCATCGTTCGTTCAAGTTGTTTGTTTGTTTGTTTATTTATTTTGCTTCTCTCGCTTTTTAGATTATCATTTGGGTAATCAACATTCTTCTTCCATTCAGTTTTTTGTTTTTTGTTTTTTTTTTTTCTAATTAATCGTATACAATATGATATTGATGCTTTTTGCATACAGAATTGATAAATCGCACATCGATACACTTCTACGAGCACATTCATGCGCATGTCAAGTAAGGTGGTTAGTGGCCACTGGCCCAATGTGTGATGTGTAAAGTTGATGGTGTATCATAAAAAATCGTCAAACAACGACACACAACACCGAACGATAGTGTCGAGAGAGCCCAAAAAAAACAGAAATAAAAAAAAAATTAAATAAAAAGAATATCAAGAAATTAACTTGCCAATTTCACATGCTGAATTTATAAGTGGTCATATCACACACAGATCGAAACAAAGACGGCACACACTCATACGAAACAAACAGCGATCAAATTACATTTGCATGACTCATTCAACAAAATATTTTCGGCCTGGCGTCGATACCATCGATATTTTATTTCTTCGGTGATGTTGAATGGCTTAACTCACACCTTTGTGGCACATACGAACATTTGTTTTGATTCATTGTTGATTTTTAATTGATTTCTCTCTTTTTTATGCTCTGATGTTCGTTGACATTGAAATTCGCTTGACGATGAACAAGAACAAGCATTTTATACCAAGTAAAAATTTCAATGAGAGACGATTCTCCCCATGCCTAACAATCAATTGTGGTTCGTGTTTTTTTTTCAAATCTTTGCTACAGTGTCTTGTGTCTCGTGGATGTGATGCCATAAAATATTCGTGTTGACTCGATTAGGTTAAGCGGTTTCATTTTACAGAAGCAAAATTTTTTGTTGTTGTTTCAAAACCAACACCTTGTTACAGTAATTGCGACTCTAACACTGGACTAGTCTCCGAATTGTTCACCCCCCTGAAAATCATAAAGTACGGTTTGGGCTCGTGTTTATGCCTATGTTTGTTATTCTACATTTTTTTCTGGCTGTTTTTTTTTTTTTTTTTTTTTGCTCTGTTGAAATGTTAAACAGCAATGTTAGATAGAGAATAAAAAAAAGAGCGTTTGAAACGGGAGATTGAAAACAACAATGAGCATCAGCCAGAATCCAAAAAAGTACCGAATCATAACACCACCAATAAACCGTATACAAACGAACAAACGTACGAATAGGAGAGGAAAAAAAAATCGTGATTTAGAGGGAAAACTCTGTTACGGAGTCTCCGTACGTTTGGGTAATTGTTATTGTTATAATATCAACGTTTTCCTACTCAATGGGGATGACGTTTTTTTTTCTATCCGCCACTCTAGTCATCGTTTGTGCCATCGACGGGTGATTTTTGTGTGTGTGTGTGTGTGTTCGTCGGTTGGTGATCGCGCGTGCACATGTGCCTAAAAAGTCACATCTTTTTGGTGCATTGAGGCTGGCTTGAAGTGTTATTTCATATGCGTAAAATGGTAATGAGCTACCCACAAGAGTGGAAATCTAATACTTACTTTTCATTCCATATATCCGTTTGCTGCTATTATTATACGATGGTTTTTTTTTCAAGTTCTCAGTGAGACTGGCAATAGAGAGAGAAAGAGAGTGAAAAAAAAATGCAGAATGAGAGCCGATTTTGTTATGCATATTTCAAATTCATAACAGTTTTTTTTTTTCGTTGTTACAATTACCACGGCCACGGTTGCCTCTTGCCACTCACATTACATTTTCTGTGCGATGCTTAATCTAATACGGAAAATGTGGCATATTTCATGGTGATTCTCGTGTGTGTGTGTGTGTGTTTTTTTTGCCTTCTGTCGATTTGTTTGGGACGCAATTTCAGTTTAAAGTGTTACCATTTATTTTAGCACTCACTGTTTATTTTTGAACGTGCGTGCGCGCGCATACGCATATGCACCAATTATAATTTGTTTGTAATTTGTATGCAGCATGACTGATTATAAACAAATTAAATGAGAGAAAAAAAAAATCCATTTTTTGAAATGGTTCAAATGGGGATTGAAATGGTTTCTCTATGATTGTCGCGCGCCGCAAACATACAATATTAAATTTAATTTGGGCAAATATGATTTATACAAACACAACTGGCCCTATAAGGTTTGTCGATGGAATTTTTTTTTTTGTTTTTTGTTTTTCTCAGTTACAATTAACTGGGCTGAGACGATATTGTTTGTGTGACGGTTTTTTTTTTCTTATCCAAAACACACCGAAAAAAATGCTTGGGCTTGCAGTTGTATAGGCGGCATATTATGGCGTGTTTTTTTTTTCACGGTTGGTCGTGATCAGCAACTGATCCCGATGTAATCAACCCTAATTTGTTTGTTTGCGTAAATTTAACCATTTCAATGGGTGACAAATGGAAATGTAATATCATCGGGTTGTTGTTGTTTTTGCTGTAAATGTGCAATGCTTCGTTAAACAGGTGCGAAATTGTTTGAATATTAAAACAGCGACTAAAACCAAAAAAAAAAAAAAAAAAAAACGAAACCAACGAATTATTGCAGAAGCAAATAAATTCCGTTGGTTCTGCCAAGAATGTTCGACATTTATCATGTGGTTGTGAAAAGATGTCACACAAAATGTGTTGCCATGAATATGCATGCGCGTTTAATTAACTTGGACGTTGTGTGTGTGTGTTTTCTTTCTCTTCTTTCACTGTAAATTTTTCCAGTTGTTATTGCTCATTGTTCGATAATCACGGTGCTTGGACAACAGAAAATGTTGAATGCATTAAAAGTCCATTGCAAATGCACACACACACACAGAGAGAGAGAGAGAGAAACACACACATTAATTTCATTTGGCCGCTTTGCTAAATGCTCAAATTCGACGATGACATTATCAATGTATTATGGTTATTGTTATGTTATTTCATTATAAAATTATCAGATTCGTCGTTAATATGATATTATATTGGGTCAACACACCGAGGAGACGTTTATTGAGCATGACTAAATACTTAACAAGCCGTTTTGGATAGTAAATCTAAATAATGCGTTTGGAATAAATTAAGACAAAAATGTTCAGATCGAGTGAAAGAGAAACGCAACGGCAAGAGAAAGAGAGCAGCAGAAGCAACAGCAGCAGCACAGTGGGCACGAAGAAAGGGAAACAGAACACATGAAATAACAAGATACACAAAGTCTTACACATGCTACACCGTGATGTGCAAGTCACACACAGATTGATAGAGAGAATAAAATAGGCAAAACGAATAAAAAAAAAGCGCACACACACGCACACTATCCAACCCATAGATAGAAATCCAATGAATTTATCGAACTATAAAACTTCAACAGAGTAACAAACAAACATACAAACAAAACAAAAAAACATATACAGGCAACCAGAAAATGATGGTGAAAAAAAAAATGTAAATAATTAAATTAAATGGATATTGAATGGCAATGTGAAAAAGACGTACAAATGCCTAAAAAGCCAGTGCGTTTTTATATAAAATTGAAGACATTGCATACATTGAAATTGAAGTTGGAACAAGAAATAACATTGTAATGCCACTGCAACTTGAATTGGTAAATACAGTGCGCTTGCACTGTGCAACCGACCGACCAGCAAATCAAAATCCAGCAGAACTAAAATGGGGAACGAAACTTAAATGCAGCAACGACAACAACAACAACAACAACAGCAGCAACCAAGTATACATACACAACAATGTTAATAATAATCCAACAAAAATGTAGAAAATGATTACGTTTTACCGGCATAATTGCAAATGAGTGCGAGCAAACCATTGAGCGACAGAGAAAGCACAACTTTTACGACAATTTTCACAAAAAAAAAAAAAAAGAAACAGAGAAAAAAATAGCAACATCAGCGTAGAAAAAAAAGTAACTAAACCAACAAATGAACGAATAGCACACAACTACGACAAAAACACAGAAGGAACGAAAAAAAAAAATAGTGAAACACACACAAGACATTCAATTGGTTCATTGTTTTTATTTGATTTGATTTGTACGTGCTTGTTCGCCTTATTCATTATTCCACGCAAAGCTGTTCGCCTGTACACACAATCTAATACAATTAATTTTCTTATTATGCGCAATTACACACAACATGAATAAGAAGCACACACATCGTTGTCGTTGCAGCGGGTATGATTATTTAATGGCGAATTTTGTGGCTCTGTGGCGAACGCAAAAAAGGCAACAAGTAAAAAATTGCCATAATGTTGGTGTTTGTGTTGGTGTGTGTGTGTGTTCATGACGAAAAAGAAATACGGCGAAATGGAAATAGGCTTAAGCCAGTGAGCCCAGTGGGGGAGAAGACAAAAACATTTTTTTTTTCTTTTTTGCATTTCGTTGCATTACATAGCGAAAAATAATAGAGTAAGCTCTGTGTCTCATTAGTTCATTTAGCATGGATTACTTTGGTTGCAGTTAACCAAGAGATACGATTTGAGCAAGCAAAAAACAAGCAATGAAAGAATTTAAACAACGAACAACAACAACAAAAATTGTCATTTCACTGCGATTCAGATGCACAGAATAGGCATACACTTATACAAGTTTTTGCGAAAATAGACGAAATTTACGCTGATTCTCTTCTATCTCTCACTTTAATTACTTATTATTTGCTGCATACTCAAAAGCATTAAATAAGAAGAAATAAACAAGAGTATTTGATTGGCTCGTCGAAACAAGAAAGAGCACCAAACACATGGAGCGATAGAGAGACAGAGACTGAAATAAGTGAAACAAACTAAGAAACAATAAAAAAAAAAAAACAGCTTAGAAACGACTGATCGACAAAGAGGGAGACAAACGCTAAAAAGTAGCAATTGTAACTGAAGCGTTCATTTTGCATAACTAAATGATAATTTATTTAGTTGTTCTAGCGTGTAACTAGACAAATTACAGAGCTCGAGCCAAGACAACAACAACAACAAAAACACACACGAATATACACAGAGAAATAAATGCATGATTTTTCAGTTATTCTGAGCTCATTTCTAAAACAGTAATTTAATCGGTGATATTTTTTTTTTGTTTGCTTTTCTTTTTTCATGTCTTTTTGTTGGTGCCGCCGCCGCTGTCGTTTGTCATCATTGCCGTCATTTTAACAGAATGTATTATTGATCGCAACCACGGAGTCGATTAAGTTCGACAACCGAGCTGTAAAGCTCGGTTCGGGATCGATCCCGATTCCATCTAGAATTGAAGCATTAACAAAAACCACATCCACGTCATCGGCCACAACGACAAAGAAAGGTAAGGTTCGGATTTTATCAACCGAAGAATATCTCTGCAAAGCGATTGAACACACGAAACGAAATTTCGTCGAAGAAACTTAACCAATTTGTTTGTTTGCTTGTTTGCATTGTCTGCAGATGAACAAGAACAAAATAAAAAACGAGCGATCGGTTCACCCGTAAACACATCACAGTCACAATTTTCTCCAGGTAATTTTGCAGCCACTTTGTTTTTCCTTTGAAATCAATCAATAAACTGCAGTTAATTTGATGTGAGTGATTTGTTTTTCTAATTGAGATTTGTTTTCGGGGCGTTAATTCATTTTCCAGATATCGAATCACAATCATTGACACAATACGAAGCCACACAAAACGATCAACAATCAGAAGGTGAAGCATCGAAGTCTCCGCCAACATTGTTTCACGAAGCATCAGCTATGCCACCACCACCACAAGACTCACCACAAACGGAATTGGCACCGCGAAAACGGCGCAGAAAACGTGATGATCCACAAAACTGTTTAACTAATTCGGAGGTAAGTGGTTTGAAATGTTTGCGATTTTTTGTTTGCTATCGATTCACGTCTGTACTTAGATTTTTTTTTTTCGGAAAATCTACACCACCATTTATGGTATTAACATAGAAAAATGACGAGAAAAAAAAAAACCAAATTGTTGAAAAAGTGCGTGCGCCCATTCAATTTCATTGGCAGCGAAACAAAAAAAAAACTCATCTCATTAAATTATGAGACAAAGTAGAATGCGGTGTTTCACTTGAAAATTCCAATGTAATAAAAAACATCCGTCCATGGATTAGCCATTAAAAAAAAAAAATAAGATGGAAAGAAAACTACGACAAACTGTTAGAATTGAGACGACAGAATTTGCCATTAATTCTTGAGCATGTCTTCGCAAACGGGCATTAAAAAAACGCATTTACAACGGCGACGACGACGACGACGACGAAAAGAAAGTGAAGAGAGAGCGAACAAAAAAAAAACGGCGAAACATTTTCGTTGGCCGTAAATTCTCGTTATTGTCATTGATTTGGAAGCTCAAACTCGTCGTCAATATTACGATCAAAACACGAAAATCATGGACTTATCCGAAATTAAGACACTCAACGTCGCTTTTAACATCGAATCCTCTTCACCAAAGCAACAAAAACCAACGTTCGCTTGGCGTTTTTAGCGTTTGCGTTTTTCTTTCTTTCTTCATCTTCGACACAACTTTTCCCTCTTCACAAAAATACAATGTGTATTTTCGGTTGGTTTATTCGATGCGGAAATAACCAACACAAATAGGCAAGCTCAGGGAGTGTGAGAAATTAATCACTTGAATTAATGGTAACATCATAAGCGCCCCGAAAAAACTTTCCGCATTTTGTCGTATACGGTCGTATATCACTGTGAGAGTGTAAAAGAAGTAAAAAAAAAGAAAAAAAAAAAAACATCAACAGTAACTAGGGTGGCAAGTTTGCATTTCGGCCAACGCACAATTTTCCAGCTTAGATGCGTAACGACTTTTAAGTCAATATCGAATTCGAGCCGACAGCCAAAAAACACACACACACACACACACACATTTGCCCAAAACATTCGAAAAATCCTGTGCAGGAATTGTTCGAAACTTTAATCATTATTACGACGCCTCAACAACAAAAACGATAGAGAGAGAGCAAAGAGTGCACACAAAAAAAACACATAAGAGAAAATCATAAAAAACACTCGTACACGCATTGGCACGGATTCATTTTTGACCGTGCTGATGACCGGACACATCTATTGATGTACAACAGCCAAACAAAATGTGTCGTGAAGTGTACACTACGAGTGAAATATCAAAGTGTGGAGTTTCCAATTGAAAATAGAGAGGACAGAGAAACAAAAACAAAAAAAAAAGAAAGTTTTCTCGCCTAAAGGGAGACTCCGGACCGAATCAGTCGAGTAACGGTATGATTTGTTCTTAGAACACAATCTAACATCAAAGTTCGATTTCATTCATTTTGATGTGATTCGATTCGGAATTGAGAAACTTTTACACAAATATTTTAGTTTGAACATCCCGTGAACAGTTAATACACACGATGTGATAAAGAAATCAACGTGTAATTGATGTAACATACCAAAATTCCTGTTTGTTGTTTTTCGTTGTAATCAACTCAAATTTCACCCAGGCTATACTGCTCTATTTTGTTCATTTATTGCCGCTTCATCACTTCAAACAAGTGGATCACACTGAATTTGAACGTGTGTGGGATTTTATTGCAGTGCATTCCAATAAAGAGGGGTGAATTGAATTGCGATTGGTCAATTTGGCTGTTGTTTTTGGCTGCTTTAAATACCAATAGAAATTAAAACATAGCCATTGTTCATTTGACAGGCGATCGTTTTATTGCAAAGCAATCAATTTCATTTTGTATAGAAAAAAAAAACAAATGAAATAAAAAATGTGAGGCTATCGCGGATATTATGCGAGAAGAGACAAACGAAAAAAAAAAACCAGCACGAGAGATAAAACTCGTCAATCGATAAAAGGTCAAGTTGACGTCAGCAACCGAAAGTAGTCATGTAATACATATAATATTCCGAAAGTGGAGTGTGAAGTGTGAAACGTGTAAAGGTGAAGTCAATCAGTTCAATACGAGATGTGACGAACGAAAAAAACGCTATGCAGTAAAGTTCGACTGTGATGAGAGGGAGAGAGAGAGAGTGAGAATCTCAATGATTGCAACGATAGACGTAGAGAATTTCGTCTCGTCCAAAAAAAATAAAAAAAAATGACCATTTCATGGCCTGTGTTACGGTTTTCAAACCGGCAACAACTCTATATACACATAAAAAAAGCAGCAGCAACAGCAGCGGCACACACTCGCCACACCATGCTACAAACCATTCGATGAGCATTTCCTTCGCACGTGTAACGGTTGCTAAATTGAGCAAATTTCTCGTGTGGATGCGTTTTTTGATGCTGCTTCCTCGTGTTCGAATGGGGAACCCCATTGAATGAACTAGATAGTCCGGAATGGCCAATGTGGCTGCGGTCAGTGGTAGTTTATTTGGCCAAATGTTTGCGTTTTATTTATCCAAACCCATAGTCATACGCTCAAACTCACACACACACATTACCTTAGCTCCTTTAGATTTTAGTGGCCGATGAAAGCCAACGATATGTGATAAATACACGATTGCATCGACCATTGAACATCGCCTCTATCGCCGATTCTGATGAATGTGTATTTGTGTTACGTTGGATTGCGCGTTACACCACAAATAATAATGTGCAACAAAGCAATGTTGCTTCAGCTAAACACCGGCAGACAACCGACCCAAGTGTGAGTGTAAAGAAAAAAAAAACACCAACAACAAATGCAATAATTTCGTTTCTGCAAATGTATAGTGTCTGGCTGAATGTTCAAGCAACAACAATTCCGAACAAACTATTTTATCATCAATAAAACAAAAATGCGCAGTATGTGAGTATTGAGTTGTTATATGTCTTTGGAATGCCATATACAAGCAATCCTCACACGCTTAACTTTATTCGTTAAGCCAGTGTTTTTTCCGTATTCAATTGATCCTTCTCACTCACTCTCTCTATCTATATCTTGTCCGTTCCGAAATCCACACGTATTTTCATTATCTCTTCGTATACGCTCACATTTAATAATAACATGTAATAATATAATTAAAAATACACCGAACGGAACAAATTCACGGCATATGTGCTGGGTGTTCGAGCGCTACAACACACACACACACACACACACACACAACGTGTTATTTTATCCAAACCGATTTACTGATTAGATCACAGCAACTGCACGTTCATTTTTGCACTCTCTTGTCGGTTATTCGCCAAGACTTGACCATCGTCGCGCGTCCACTACACACACACACACACACACACACACACACACACGACGCGCGCTATTTGGAGTCAGCAAACGTCCATTATAATTGTTGCTGTTCATATCTCTGGCATCGCTGCTACGTTTGTTTACATTTCATATTTTCAGCTTTAACACTTTGGATGCATTCGAATTTTATAGATTTCATCAATTCGATTGCTAGGTCCTGTGTGTGTTTGTGTGTGTGTGAGAGAGTTTTTTTTTTGGCTGGCTATACTGCTTTCCCCCTCACCTTTATCAGAAGCGCAATATATTCATCGGCATATGCAATTTTTCACTACGTTCAAAAAAACGTTCACGTTTATTTTCGTCAGTTTGTACAAAATTACGCCACATGCTATTCACCATCAGCAACTGCTTGCAGATTGCTCGGAACAGATCGGAAAAAGAAAATAAAAAAAAAATCATCCTAAAATATATCAAAATTTCTTCCATTCTAAATTAATCACTTCGAGGCTACATCGAGAGTGAAAATGAAAACAGAAAATGAATTATGAAATTTATTGTGCAACATGTTTAGCGTCATTCATGGCTTCAATTTCGAGAGTATTACACGTTGAATGTCTCAATTGATGATTGTATTATGGGGAGGGGGAGGGAGAGAAATAAAAACGAATGCCATATTTATTGATTCAACCAATGAAATGGAACACACTTTTTCTCCGTGTGCTTGTTGCACACACATGAGAGTGAATGAAGAATTGATGGCTCAGTGGCTATCGAACTATATACAATATGCACATCTAGGTATCGTATCACATCACACACCAATCAAAATGTTGACCACTTGTTGAATTGGACATCAGTGTTGTTGCTGTTTTTTTTTTTTCGGAAGCATTCTTTGCATGCTTTTTGTGGTTTTGGTTTGGCGTGTGAGTCAGTCCACCCGAAGTGAAGAACCAGTGACTGACTGAATGCGTATTTTGCTACTCACCACACCGACAATCCACTAGATTTCATGTTTATGCTTATCGTCCTTCATCGGCTAGCGATAAAAACCAGATACGGACACATTCCGACACATTACACCAAGAATTTATGATCAAAAATAAACATTTCTATCGATAAATATGAACGAGATGATTTTGAACACTTCTTTTTCAACGTTGTTGCTGTTGCAATTGCTCAGCATCGTCAATCGTGGTTGATGGTGTTGTTGTTGTTGCCCTTCTGTCTCTGTGTACATGTTCAATTCATTTATTAAACTTTCAATCAATGCTCACCTCTTGTATCTGGTTTTGTCGTTTTTTTTTTTTTTTTTCGTTTCGTTCTCTCGCATTACGATCTCTCAGGCCTTTGAATGAAACTGTTGTCATGTTTCAATATATCTTCCATTTAGTTGTTGATTTTTTTTTTTTTTTTGTTATTCATACCTTTAGCATTTATTGCTTCTGGTTTCCCATCCGAGCCGTTGCTCGTTCTTGATTGCAATTAAACAAAACACAAAGAATCGCAAAAACCAACGACGACAACGACGACGTCGACGATTTTGAAGGAAAAATCTGTCATCTGCTCAGTGCCTATTCGGTGTGGTTTTTTTTTGTTTTGTTTTTGTTTCCAATGGGCATAAAAGTTATTGCTGACATTCGTGTCCATTTGGTTTTTGTGCGTCGTTTGCGTGTGTAATACGTTGCTAAGCCCAGTGGCTTCAAAATTCTTTTTATATTTTTACATTTCTTCTCTCGCTCGTTCATCCAGGCCAATTGTTGAGACAGTGTCAACTGACATTCGCACAATTTTGGTTTTTAATATAAAACGATGATGATGAGGACGAAAAAAACAAAAAATGCTATACGGCCATGCATAGATTCCATCGGACAAAAGCAGAAAGCCGTTTCGGAGACAAAAGTTCTAGAAAAACAATGGCAAAGCCAGGCAAAACAATGAGAAAAATTGTTTAAGTATAGCATTTGTGCGAAGCGAGTACAGCTCTCTCTCTCTCTCTCTCTCTCTGTATGTGTACGGTAAAAATGAAAGAAGCATTTGTTAGTTGGGTCGGTTGGGCGCGCGCGGCAGGAACTCCAGTACTGTGTATGGGCAACGAATGACGATGCGCTCTTTCATTCAACATATGCCACAATCGAAATTCAATTCAATCCGGATTTTGTGTGTCTGTGTCTCTCTCTCTCTCTCTGTGTGTGTGCTAGTGTGAGTGTTTATATGCGTGTCTTTTGCGAAAAATAAAAACCATTTTTAATTATGATCCGTTTCATTTTGACTGTATACATGTTAATGTACCCCTATTTTTAATCGAAACATAAAATGCCCGCTACTGTCTATTACGTCGAAGCAAAAATCTTGTTTTGCTCGTTTGTTTCGTTTGTTTCGTTTGCTCCCGGGCCTTTTGTTTAATTTCTTTACATTTACTTTAATTTCCTCTCGCTTCGCCAATGTTTGTCGCATTTGTCAATTCCAGCGCCTCTGTGTGGCTTTAAACACACACGCACATTTCGAACGCCTTAATAAAAATGGTAACATATTATTACTGTTTTTATTCTTTTGACTGGGCCTGGACGGTTTTCTTCAGCTCTCTAGTTCGCTATCGAGTCGCGCGCGCGTGTGTGTGTGTGTTTGTGTGCGAATATGAGACGTTCTGTGAACGTGTTTACGGCGCAAGAAAACGTGCTATTGTTTTTTGATCGCGTTAAATGTACAAGTCTAATCCAAATGAAAGAACATAGGGACACAAATCACATGTACACACACACACACACACAACTACGTCGTTGTAGTTACAATAGAGCAGAGAGAAAAAACAATGCCAAAAGAATCAAGAAGAATCATGAAGAATCATGACTTGGTATTGGACACTTTTCACTTGGAATTTGGCTCATGGCTTTTTAATATATCGAACACATTTTCTCGATTTCTTCTGGGATAGTGTTTTCAACACACGCCACATATCGTGGCAAAATATGTGTGTTTCGCTGTTGCCATCGCGCGAACGCACACTCACACCAGAGAAGAAGCAACAACAGCAACAGCAACAACAACAACAACGAAACAACAACAAACGCCATAGCCATTTTTCCGAACGGCAAATGCAGAAATGATGATAAAATAGCGATGGGCTGAAAAGAGAGACTATTTGAAATAAATCACGTTCCATTTCACGTTGCATGTATTGTTTTCGAAACACACGTATGTAATTGCTGTGAATAGAGCGAGTGAGTGAGAGAAATCACAATGGGTCACGATTACCCGACCAAGTCAATGGTGATGCCTGTACAAAAACAACAGACTTGTCGAACTACTTACTATTGCTAAACATCAGGCATCGCATTTTAAATACGCTTCATCAATAAAGGATATGCTTTTGCTATGATATTTCATTTTAAGTTCCATGTTCAGTGCTGCTGCACAAACGAATTCACATCGAACACAAAAATACATCGTTTCACTCGCTCACTCTCTCTCTCTCTCTCACTTCCTTAGCTTCCTTAGCCTCTATCCACGTCGATATATCACACAAGCGATCAAATTCACTTCAGGAAAGTAAAAATTACAATGCTTGAATAAAGAACAAAAATCGGTTAAGTCTTGATGAAAATTAAAACGCGCTCTCCGGAAAGGAGTCGGAATGTCTGTAAGCTAAACAGAAAATTATTGTATTCGTCAGCAAAAAGAGAAAACTGTTTCCATCACGTTTAAAACTGTTTCCCCGGTTGTTCGACCATTGTCTGGGCTATATATTAATTATGCGAAACGAACGGTGTTGAGATTTTATGCATTGCGCCCATTGAAACGGGTCTGCTGAGGAAAATGAGTGAAGAGTGGCAAATAGGCTAGCAACAAACAAAAAACAAAACAAAAAACAAGAAAAGGTATTGCGTGTCTATTATTCAAAAGTGCGTATGCGTTCATTTATGTCCGTTCAGGTCATTAATATGGTGATGAAGACGATGATAGTAATGCCCAAGCAAATGGGTGATACTTATTTAACGAACAAAACTATTCAATTAAAACATGATATTTTTTTTTTTTTGTTATTATTCATTTGCTTGATACAATAAATACTTCCACATATGCCTTAAACGACTTTTACAAAATACGTTCGACGCTGCTCAACGAACTGTGGTATTGAATAGAATAAGTGCAACCCTTTTTTTTTATTAAAATTTCCTACGCGCAAACATAACACAGCGTCGAATGCACCCGACGACGTGGCCGATGAATGAAAAGAATTGAAACAGAGAGAGAGAGAGAAAGGGAGAGAGAAGCAGAGAAAAAAACAAATGAAAAACGCAAACAAATGGAATAAACAAACATTGAGCAACAATTGCAACCAAGTCCCAGGATATGCTGCGCTGATGTATAACGCCTATCATGCAGACAGGCAAATTATGGTGATAGTACATCAAATAAGTGGCACATTTTGTTTACAGCTATTATTAAATGAAATTCGACAACAGCATATTAAAAGGTGAAAGCAACTGTTTTCATCGTGCAAGCAAAACGAAATACCGAATGGAACATATAGTTTACTTCGTTCGCAACACACACACACACACACAAATCGAAAAATTAATTTCCACTCTTACTGTTCGAGACTAATTAAACACAATCGAGTGTTGCGAAAATGGAAACGATGCATTAGACCGACCGGGTATTCCATTACCAATACTAAGATGCAAGATATTTTGTCACTACTGACAACTTCAATGGCATCCAGACACACACGCACTCAACCATTCACACGTACACTGATCTAAATGTATATGCCAGTGCAACGGCTTACGTCGGTCAATCTGTTTGCAACGCACTGAAACACAATACGAGATGCCTACGTGTTGGAACTCTCAGCATATTGTGATTTGTCGGATTCATTTCGAACCAAATGTTGTCGAATTAGCAATTTTTTTTTACGCAAGAGTTCGATCGAACACTCTTTTCGACGCACTCCTTAATACGGAAATCCAAATCAATCGGAAAAAGGGCATCCGATTCACACAACTTGTTGATTTATTTGATAAACATTGTGAACATTAACTCACGTACCCAATTTGCCGATTCGATTCCGTGAAAATGAGATACTGTTCTATCATTAGTTTGACATCGAAATTCCTTCCGAATTTCTCATTTATTGATTTGCTTGTCGTTTGTTACGAACTACGAGTACTCATCTCAACTTAATGCGCCAACTACTTATGCATCTTTCCATAAAATGTTGCTAAACAAATCTGTCGATGAGCCCTACTAAATACTGTTCAATGTCATTTTTAGATCTAAAGCGGCATTTGTACGCATTTGCACGTATCTTCGTTATTCATTTCGAGAGACTTAAATTCCCCTATATTGCAATAAAATGTCTCCCTACCATGGTAATAGGTAGGCTTTGACTTCTTCACCGATGACAATTTTATCGGTCGATTTTCTACTGAACAACCATTTAATCGGCTCTCTCACTCTCTCGCGCTCTCTTTCTCTCGACCAAACTCTTCATGTTGATTAACCCCAAATGAAGAACAGTGGTGTGTTTTTTCACGATGTTATTTTTAATCGTCCTTTTTTTCAATTCCGCACATTTATACACTTTTAGTAAGACAACAGTGTGCGATCAAAACAACAAAAAAAAGTTCATCGTGTTATACATACATATGATCAAGTAATAGACATAATAAATGAAAAAAAAAAACTGTTTGAAAACCAGAAAACCCCTTCATCGTAGAGGATGTGTTAGCGCGCAGTAAAGAGAGTGAAAAAACAAACCAACGGAACTTGTATACACTGTGGTACATAATAGGTTTTTGGCCGATTTGAAATGTTTAAAAAAATAAAACCAGAAGTTAAAAAACAATTGGCTAGAAAATTCAGCCAACAACAACAAAAAATGCCCCGTGCATTTGACAACGAAAATGGCAAGAGATACTGAAGAGTCAAATGACTGCTCCCATGCCCATCGAACATGAAACCAATGAACAAACCAAGCATACGGTTTCAACGGTTTTCAATATGAATGAAAACGTTTCGATGACACCGAAGCGATCTTTTTTTTTTAAATTCTCGATTCGGTTAACGCAGTTCAGTATTTTTCTGTTCTCCTCTTCCATCGTTGTTGTGTTCATGTGAATCAAAAAAAAAAAAAAAATGCGACTAAAATTTTCGATTGTACATTTCAGTTGTTTGTTTATTATGAGGCGTTTAAAGTGAAATGTGAATTTGATTCGACTGATGGAAAATCGACACAGACCAAAAACCATCATCGTGAAATGATGGTCTGTTGTATATCGTTGAATGTTACACGAGTGATTTTGTTAAATGGTATGCAATTGAAATTATAGGTGACGATGAAAGAGCATGCAATCATGCCAATGTCTGACGATAGGGTTGCCGCGAACATTAAAAAAACAACACAAATAGATACAAATGAAAAAAACAACACACACACACACACACACTTTATCCACGTTTTTAATTTTCGTTCAATTTTCCGCATTTTTTTTTTCGTTCTCATTCTCATTCGTTGAGATTTACAATTTTACCGCCAACAAATCGATTCGGGAAAAACAGTATCCACCGCAACAAAAAAACCGATCTATTGAATGAAATGGTAGAGAATTCGTAATGAAAGAAGAAGAGAAAAAAAAATCCCTCCGCCAACAAATCACCAATTTTCAAACTGTGGTGTACTTGTGTGTGGTGTGTGTGTGTATGTGGAACAATTTTTTATTCAATGTGTAATTTTCGCACGACGAACCATTTTCACACTCAAAAACACAATTGGAATGCGTTGTAAGAGTGTAAAATTGGCGAGTAAATTCACCCATCGGCTGAAACCTCATAGCATTCAACAAACAACAACAACGACATGGAATCTACCCGTTGAATGGAGGAAAACGAAAATGAAAAAAAGAATGGAATGAGATAAACGCAGATAGATAGAGAGAGAGAGAGAGAGAGAGAGAGAGAAAAAAAAAAGATGCACACGAAGAACTCTCGCGCTCACTGGATTCCACTGTACTATTTTTCAATTACACGCTTTGTAGGAATAGCCAAGAGAGAAAAGTAATCCAATTGACACCACGCATATAAACTGAACCAATTAAATGTTTTCTACCATTTTCTTTTGTTTGCGATCCATGCATTTTTTGTTGTTTGTCGTTCACTTGTCGAGCACCGGCTGCGATTTCCTATCCATTTACCAATTTCAATGTTGAATTGCGGATGATTCGTTTGCATCGCACCTTCTATTCGAACAAGTTTACCATACTCGAACAAATCTCGCCCGAATGCCAATTGTTTCATTAAGATGAGCAAACACACTGGCTCACACGGTGTGTGTATGTGTGCGTGTTCTCGTCTTTGCTGGCTGAATGTTGAATATTCATCAATGTGGTGTTTACGTAGATTACATTTATTTCACACTTATTAGCACACGCTGGTCACATTAAATTGAGCTCCCGCAATTTTCAAATTACCAACCACTTCGGTATCGACACACGGTTGTTGTTTTTTTTTTCCCGTTTGCTCGACTATCTTCACTTGAAACGGTGTCGTTTTCTGTCAGTTTAGTGCATCTATCGTACGGTCGTAAGAGAGAAAAAAAAGAACGAAACAAACTGTAAGCACATTCTCATTTGGTCGGCTCCGACCATTGAACATTAAACGAGGTATTATCGCACCCTCTTAGTTTGTTTTTTTCTTCCTTAACATTAATTCCATTGCTGTACGTTTTTTTTTTTTTTTTTTTTTTGGCTGAACCATTTATTCGATTTTACTATTATTACTTAGGGCTCACTCTCTTTTGCTCTCGCATTCGATACTTCCATAATTAAAAATTCATATAATTTATGCATGATGGCATGAGGAAGATGTGCGAAGAAAAAAAAAATTACTTGATATGCAATATCGCAAGCTAGCTAGGGACTTATAACAATGGCAATAGAGTAAATGTTGAACGATGAAAGTGATAATGTGCCACAATCGTCTGGCCGATACGATCAGAGGCTCTCATTGCGAGAGCTATACAAAAATGAACTTGGCATTTTTAAAGTGACGCAGTCTGGACCTGGGTATCAATTGCATACCAATCTTTACGCCCAACGCATCGACAATGATTTGGGAGCAAGAGATTTTCTTCAGAGATTTCTTTTATACGCTTACGCCTCACAACGGCCAAATTGAATAAAGCAATAAATTGCAATAAGAGTCTAACACATCATTTATATTAATAATATATGAATTATAATCATTTTCCATTAAACACAATTCTTTTTTTCTCTCGTTTTTTTTTGTTGTTGTTGTTGTTGCTGGGTTCCATTTGTGTGGCGGGTTGATTTTCGGTATTTTATTACACACCGCCATCTCCATTGAATCGGATTTTGACTTTAACATCTTCGTTCGTTGCACACACGAATCCAATAGGAATTTGATTCAGACGATGCGTCTCCATTATCTTGTTCGGATGTCGAAAGTTTTCAAGGTAAAATTGTTTACAATCCGGACGGCAGTGCATATATAATTGATTCGGAAAACGAATCCTTGTCAAATATTTCATCGGCCGACAATTGTGCATCAGGTATGTAGACACATGACTAATTAAATTTGTTTTATCTTCTCACAAAAAGATCCATTTTTTTTTTTTTTTTTTTTTGAAATAATGTTAACAACACTTGGCACATTCCTGTGCCAATTTGATTTTTAATCGTCGAAATATAAAGTCTTACGTACGAAATAGTCGGGTTTTTATTTGCATCGAAAAATCAAGTCATTAATCATTGATTGGTTGGTGATTTTGAACGAGACATTTAATTACAATTAAAATACTGATGCTGTCTTTGTCTTCTACTCCATGCATCTCTCTTTCTCTCTCTCTCTCTCTCTCTCTCTCTCTCTGGGTCTCATTGCAGAAGGTGTTCATTTGCCAGTAACGCCAAATAATCCAAAAATTCATTCCTTTCGTGTTGTATCAGCAAGTGATGCTCAATGCATACTACCATCGAACGTTAATACGGACAGTACGGTAACGACGCTCAGTGGTGGCTCATCGGCTGGCAACAATTTGGATGCAAAGACATCATCAGCGGCCAAAATTACAAAACCAATACTTATGTGTTTTATATGTAAATTAAGCTTTGGAAATACGAAATCGTTTGGTTTGCATGCAAATACCGAGCACACACTAAATTTACAAGAAAACGAGAAAATTTTACTAAATCGAGAGTATTCGAGTGCCATTATACAACGGAATATTGACGAGAAGCCTCAAATATCGTTTTTGCAACCGCTTGGAATATCGTAAGTAACAACAAAAAAAAAAATGAATTTTAAAATCCCAAAGAATAAAACTTAAAATTATAACATTTCATGGCTACATTGTTGCATTAAATATATGGCAGACGCCAAACATATGTATATCATAACATAATGAACAACGGGAACATCTTTTTTTCTTGATTGGTTTGTTTTTTGTTTTTTTTTTATGTTTGTAGGCAACCACAAAAGGATATACAATCTAAGTCTCTTACGATCAATAATGATGCAGATGATTTAAGTGCCCAGCATCTGCATCATCAAACCGATCTAACAGACGAGCGGAAACAACGACGAAATAATCTCTCCGATAGTACTGAACTTTCATCATCAGTGGAATCACTCACTGACGAACAGCACAAGCAACAGGTAGAATATAAAACGCTTTTTTTTCTGTAGCGCAAAATGTGAATGATGATTAATTTCTATTCAATACAAATGTTGATATAACTTTTCAAACAGATCAATTCGATTCTTTTAACACAGCCACAACACACTTCTTCACCGTTGGTTACACCTCATTCGCAATCACGACAGCTCTTTGACGAATCACCATTAAAATCGTAAGCATCACTTCAACAGTTGAACCACTTTTTTTTGCGTTTTCAAATTTTTATTAATTAATCAAAAAAAAAAAAAAAATCCTCAGAAACAATAACAGCTTAGTCGGAATGTCGGTTTCAACGGCCAGTGCTGCCAGCAAGACGCTGAATGATCTAATTAGTCAACAACAACAGGTAACACCATTGATTCTAAGACTGTTATCCCCCCCACCTCCCCCCGCCTACTCCTCTTTCTCCTTCTCGCCGATGTCTGTCTGTTCATGACATGAAAAATGATTCGAGTGTCAAACAAAACAATTAATTTTGATTTGAAATTATTTCACACACAAAAATAGCGACAGCTTACCTCCTCATTACTCGCCACATTTCATCAGCATCAGCAATTAAATCAATTGAGACAGGCCGGTTGCCCAGAACATCAAAACGGTAAAGGTGTGGATTGTAAGACTTGTGAATTGCTGGAGTGTAGTTTTTATGGAATTGGAACTGATAGCATAAGATTGCCAAGAACTCCAAGCAAATCACCAAACGGAAACGGTAACATTACCGATTTTTCGCAGCAGCCAGCTCAAAAGCGTGAACCAGGTAAAACATCATTTCAATGATATTCACATTAATCAATTCCAAAATTTGACACATAATGATGACACCATTGTGATGGATGGATTCATTTGCAATCATTTCTTATTGTGAATTTTGATTGGATTTTTATGTGTTCACAGCTTCAACTTCACCACCAGACACATTACCATTAACCATATCACCAACAAGTCAACCAGCACCGAGTTTTACAATTGGCGCATGTCCTGAACATGTAAATGGACGACCATTCGGTGTCGATTGTTCAAGGTAAGTTTAGTTCTAGATTTTCAGTTTAAATTTTCCGATTTTCCATACTATTTTATTTGAAGCAAAATATTTCAAATTGGTTGACTATATTGTTGTTTTTTTTTGTTTGTTTTTTATTTCTTTGCTGTTTACCGTTTGTCTGTGCAGATGTGAGCTTATTTTAAATTCAGCTCGATTAAATACCGGTGTACAAATATCGACGCGAAATTCATGCAAAACACTGAAATGCCCTCAGTGTAATTGGCATTACAAATATCAAGAGACACTGGAAATTCACATGCGTGAAAAGCATCCAGATGGCGAAAGTGCTTGTGGATATTGTTTAGCAGGTAATTTAAACAGTTTCTAACACCATAACATGTGACGGCCAAAAGCAGCCATCATTTCAAAACAAAAAATTTGTGATTTTTCCGATTTGTGATGGTTTGTTTTTTTTTTTTTTTCTTTGTTACTCTCGTTCTTAATACACGTATTCAGGCCAGCAACATCCACGCTTAGCACGCGGCGAATCTTATACTTGCGGCTACAAACCGTACCGTTGTGATATCTGTAACTATTCGACGACAACGAAAGGCAATTTGTCGATCCATATGCAAAGTGATAAGCACTTGAATAACATGCAAGAGTTGAGTAATTCGCAAAATTTAAACAATAATTCGTCATTGAGTGCGACCGTGCCAAGCGGAACGGCCAATTCAGGTGCTGGTGATATTCGTGATAGTCCAAAAATCTTATTGCCAAACTTGCAACAGCAACAGCAACAAAATCAACAAAATCAGCAACAAGCTCAGCAACAACAACAGGCGCAGGTAAGCGAAATGAATTTTGGAAATGTTTTCACATTTGATTAAATTCATCCCGTCATCTCTTACGCAAGTACACAAACACACACACACACACACAAACTCACAACACAATATACAATATTACCAATCACAATACAACACCACACTCACACCAAATAAACCGAATGTTTTTTTTTTGTTGTTTCGTTCTAATTCGATTGATTCACACTTTGTTTGCTATATATTTGCAGCAACAACAGTTGGCTGCAGCTCAAAATCTGTCCAATTCAAATAAGCCAAAAGCATCGTTCCGTTGCAGCGTTTGTTCATATGAAACAAGTGTTGCACGGAATTTGCGAATCCATTGGACTAGCGAAAAGCATACACACAATATGGTAAGTGTTGTGTCAATTCGAAGTGTTTTCATCCGATTCCTTTCTCTTTCACTCTAATTTTTTGTTTTTATGTTCGCCTCTGTTTGTCTTCTTGTTTTTTTTTTTTTGTTTCTGACATTCTTCTCAAGTTTATTGCAAACAAATGATATGAATTTAAATCTTGTGAATTTTTGCACTCCATTAAACCAAAACCAAAATCAAAATCATGATTTCATTTGACACTGTACAATAAATATGAATGCATTTTGTATGATTTTTACAGGCTGTATTGGAAAACAACATTAAGCATTTACAAGCGTTGGGTTTCTTGCAGCAGCAAAATCAAGCGGCCGCTGGTTTAGCCGGATTGCCACAATTACCATCGCTACCATCGCTTACATTGCAACAGCAACAACAACAACAACAGCAACAGGTAAGTCCACATCAACACACATTATGTATGTTGATTAATTACGAATACGAATCTCCAAACAATGCACTTGCAATTCAAAATCTATCGTCTGCCACCCTATCGTCATCAACCACAATGTTACAATGTTTCCAATGTTCCAACATTTATCTCTCATTTCAGCAGCAACAATTGGCTGTTGCACAAAATCTAAGTAATTTAACGAATATGCAGTCATTACTACCAGAAGCGGCATTGGCCGATTTTGCATACAATCAAGCGCTTGTATTTCAATTGTTACATCGAAATCCATCGGCAGCCGCATTGGCCGCTGCCCAAAATCCGTTAGCCAATGCAAATACGAATGCAGCAAATGCAAATGCCCAAATTCTAAATCCAAATGGAAATGGCATTTCACCGGTACCAGCCGGTACAGCAAATAGTTCGAATTCAGCGGCGGCGGCAGCCGCGGCCGCAGCAGCCGCCGCTGCTGGGGCCGTATCAAGCGCTGGTCTTGAATCCGATTTTGGCTTGAATCCAGACTCATTTGAGCCACCAATCGAAACCGATTTATATCCAACAACAATGTACAGTTGTCTCATCTGCGCCAATTTTAATACCAATCAAATTGAAGAGCTCAATCAACATTTGCTAATCGATCGGTCGCGCACATCGGCCGCACAAAATCAACAGGATGTCATGTTGATTATCAACAATAATTATATATGTCGTTTGTGCAATTACAAGACAACACTCAAGGCCAATTTCCAATTGCACAGCAAAACCGATAAACACATACAAAAACTCAACTATATCAATCATATCAAGGAGGGTGGTGCAACGAACGAGTACAAATTAAAATATAACAGTAACAATACGGTGCAGTTAAAGTGTAATTGTTGTGATTATTACACGAATTCAATTCAAAAATTGAATCTACACTCACAGAATATACGACACGAAAGTATGAAAATCATTTTCAATCATTTGGTGAGCACCGTTGCCAATGTGTCGTCCGCGACAAATGACAGCGATGCAACAAAAGTGGTCACATCGAAAATGGTCGGCGGTGGTGGCGGCAGTGATACCAAAACCGTTGACGATACATTCGATTCGGCAATTGATAAATCAAATGACAACACCGCAGACCAAATGGAATCGACCGGTGAAAATGCATGTGCACAACAAAATTCCGAACAAACACATCAAATGGACGATGAACCAAATGATGGTACTGAACCAGTGACAAATCAAATGATCAGTGTGAAAAGTGCAGACGAGCTCAATGATACGGCCAAAGACAGTACGGCGACACAAATGTCGTCGATCAGTGTCAAAAGTACTGACGATTTAATTGATATGTCTACCAAAGAAACTACCGATACAAACAATACAACATCACAGAATTCAGCAACAACAGCAGCAGCAACAACGATGGCAAACACGAACAGTGACAACAATAACAAAGTGCTCATGTGTCAATTGTGCAACTTTAAAGCAACACACATTTTGGGAATGGTGCAGCATGTGAAAAGTTTCCAGCACATGCAAATCGAGCAATTAATCTGTATGCAACGAGCTAAGGAAAATTTGGACTCATTGGAATTGACGGATGTGTTCACCGTGGCCGAAGCCGGTAAGTGATTGTTACTAATTTTTTTCTTTTTTTTTCTTTTTTTGTTGCTTATTCGTTTTTATTTTGTAAAACGATGTCATGAGGTCTCAATCCACCTTATGCCATCGATCGTTCAACCATTAGTAGCATGCAATTTCCATCTATGATCAGTGTGTCTTTTTTTACCCAATCAAAAAATGATTTTCATACAATTTTTTTTCGCCTTTCAATTGTTTCGATTCATATATAAAATGTAATGATCTTTTGCTCTTACGGTTTATTGATTTATTCAAAACATATAATTTGAATATATTACTATATATGTGAATAATTGTTGCCTTTTTTTTGCCACAATGAAACACACCACACAAACACACACATGATAGAGTTTTCGAAAATATTGTCCAATTTCTCAAGTTGATTCCACTTCGGGTATTTCATTTTCCCATTGAAAAACAAGTAAGCAGCAACGACGATAACAGTAAATTAAACAACAAATATTATTTTGTGTATCGAATGAATAAAATGAAAAAAAAAAAACAAGAATATAAACAATTTTATTTCTATCCGATAATTTTTCGTTCGAGAGAAAACAACTTTGTGGTTACAACAACAACAACGAAACAGCAGTATGGGTTTCATGTAATGAAAAACCGCAGAAAAAAAAGCCAACACAACCGAAATGAATATGTTACATTCGTTCATGGTTTTTAATGTTATTATTGTTGTTGGCCGATTTACATTTTGGTTAGTTATAAATAAATAAATTCGAAAAAGTGGCTCGGGCTTGGTGGCTCAAGAAAATTAACCATATTTGTACATGCGAAGCCCGTGTGCGTGTGTATGTGAATGTTTTGCGATTTCGAGTGGTGTGTTTCCACCTTTGCGTCAATTATTTTTAAATAATGGAATAAAATGTATGGCCTGAGTCGTTGGTTGTGTGTTTGTCCACGACTAGCATCGAAGTGTATTGAATATTCTCGATCGGTGAGTATTCAGTGAAATGATAAAAGTCCATACACCTCACCTCACTGTCTTGCCCGATACACATACCGATTTATGTTCATTCAGTTCAGCTCAATCCGCATTATATCATTACATTCAATTTATTTTAATTCTCAAGATTCTGTGTGTTGTTGTTGCTGCTGCTGCTTTTTTTCTTCATTTCGGTTTGGATTGGTTCGATTTGGTTTTGGATTGTTTTGCGCGCTCGCACTTCATTCCTCGCGCTGTCTATCTCAGTCTTATATTCGTCCCGGTATTTTTGTGGGCTAGTTCATAATTTTTTATTGAGATTGATTTTGATTTGCGTATCAAACTGTAACGAAGTCAAGCATAAATGAATTTACATTGTTCGATTTGTGTGTGTGTGTGTTCGGGTGGTGTGAGTGATTTTTTTTTTTTTTTAAACACGTTTCATTGGCCCTGGCCCCGGCCCCGCAACAAACACACAAAACAAAATCCCAAGAAGAGAGTTGTGGCGAGAGAAAAAAAAATAAATTCTCATTTTAATAATTGTAATAAACTAGTATAATCTTCATTGGCTCCTGATTTCGTGTTTCATCGAATTTCTTTCATTCGCTCACTGTGTGTATGTGAGTGTTACCATCGATTCTGTGTACTTCACTTCTTTTTTTTTTTTTTTTCCTTTAAATCTTTTCGTTTTTTAATATTATTCCAACCGATATTGGCCGCATGATTGTTGGGCCATTCAATGAAATAATCTCATGCACGGTATGTACGTGAGTGCGATCCATTATAATTAGAACAGACCTACAAACAAAAAAAAACACAAAAAAAGACGAAAATTTTTCTCTCTGTTTTTCAAGCGAAAAACCGAGAAATACACACGTTCAATTCATCGGCCATGGAAACGAAAAAAAAAAAAATAAACGCTATTTTGGATTTTTCGATTAAATTCGAATATCTTACGCACACCAAAATCAACTCAATTGGATCCATATTTAATGAGTGTGGATGAGAGCCAACAAAACTGTTTTCGAGCTGCGAATGAATATGAGAATCCAAGACAACAACAACAACAAAAATCGGGGAAAAAAAAAGAATCAGAAAATGGAAGTATGGAAAGAGAACGACGATCGAGGCGCGCACATACAAAAGCAATATGTTAACAATTCCAAGTTAATCGCTTGGAATCATTGTCGCCTATCGAACCATAAATTTCTATGATTTCGAATTACGCCATGAAAATCCCAATGCGAAAATAAATGTGGTCGAAACTACCAAAGATGTCGTTGCTTTTGCGTATGTTGCTCTCATTGTTTCTGTTTTTTTTTTGTTTTGTTTTGTTGGCTTCGCCAATGAATAACTATTTTGTCGCCGAATAAATGCATCAATTTTCATTTTGAATGTGCCTAAAGTGACAATTTTCAAAAAGATAAACCAATTTTGCACATCGCATCGTTTAATTGGGGCGCGATATCGAACCAACCAAGCCAATTCGCATAAATTCGTCCCGAAAATTAACATTCTTTCATTTTTGCTTATTTTCTCGACATCGTTGGCTTATTTTGCCAAGACAACAACAACAACAACAACAACAACAACAGCATGAATCAACAAAATAAGACAAAAAAAAAAAAAAAAAACATTTCGCATTTCAGGCCATTCGCTTTGATATTTATCAATCTGAATAGAGAGGTTCGTTCGATGAGAACTAGAAACATATTGAAGTTCAAGTTGATTGCATTATCGCTCGCGGAGAGAGAGAAACAACAACAACAACAACAACAACACACTGCGAACACAAATGAAACAGCGGCCGTGGTGGCGGTGGCCAGCGCGCGAAACACAGATAATCCGAAAACATTTTACTCGCGAGTTCTATTATAAAAGTCAATCGCAGAACGAAAAAAAAAAGAATCCATCGAAACCCATCCATCAATTGTAGTGGAAATTATATAGTAGATATTGGTTAATTGTGCGATACTCATCGCCGATGGAAATCAAATTGCAAACTAGAATTTGCGATTGCACTTAAATGATTGAGATTGATTTTCGTTTTGTTCACATTTTGCCGCAGCAATTCACTCCAACTTATTCCATCTTCGTTCGTCCCTCGTTTCCTCTTGAACGGTCTGCCGCTCACTTTCTCATACCCGCAAACACATACAAACAATCTGCGTACGCTGTTGTTAATGGTTCGTGTGTTGGAATTTCGTAGAAAAATTTTCGCTGTGATTTATTTTCAATCAAATCAAATCAAAGAATACCAACAACAATGTGCAACAGAACAAACGAAAGAAAAAACGACTTGTGTAATTGTTCCCATCGATTGTGTGGGTGTACGATTCACAATTGACTGGAACTGGTTCAGACAAAAGAGTCCGCTGCCAATGTCTGATTTAACTGTTTACTCAACGTGAGGGTTCGTTTTTTTTTTTTTTTATTTGTTGGTTCTGGCCTGATTTCGGTGTGCTCAATCTCATACCATCCTAGTGTGCAGTTTCACTGCATAAAATGTCTTTTGAATTCGGAAAGCAGCGACAAATTAATGAAATTCTGCTCATATACACACGAACAAATCATAACAATGATGAAAATAAGTAACGAACACCAAGTACAGCACCGAATACATGGTATTTCAAGAAAGAATGAAAAGAAAAAAAAAATGGCTAGAATATGTGGAAAAGAATTCCGATCATGCTTTCAAACATGAAGAATGCATAGCACACGAAAAAAAAATACAGCGAATCAAGAAGAAATACGTCATGAAGCGCAACAATAACAACAAAAATTGTACGTACCCAAAATTGCCCCAAAGTCAAAAAAATCCAGAACAAAGAGAGGCAGATAAAATGAGAGACGGAGAGAGAGAGAGAGAGCAGAAGAAAAAAAAATGAGCACGCTCATAACGAACCAAAATTCTTGCACTAATAATGATAGCAACGGAATAAATCTGATCAAAATTAGCGATTCCACTTGGCTAATATTTTAATTCATATTCGCTTCAATCGCTGATATCGTCGCTGACGGTGTGTTTTGTGATGTGATGCGCATTTATAAGGAGCGAAAGAGTGCTGTGTGTGTGTGTGTGTGTGTGTACTGATATATGGATGAGTGTAAGAGAGTGACGAACGACGATTCATTTTTTTTTTTCGTTTGGCTTTGCTGTGCATTTATTTTGTTGTTGTTGTTGTTGTTCTTCTGTCTGTTATCGGTGTGCCATGGCTTTCATTTTTCATCTCATTCATTTCACGTTCTCGCGCTCAGAATTTCGCGCATATGCTGCATAAATGCATCCCGAAGAGAGAAAGAGTGTTTGTATTGATACACACCGGTGTTATTGCATTATTACATATTATTATTTTTTGGATTGAATTTATGTGTGTATCGCTCATATTTTTCGCTCTCTGTATGTCGTGTGATGTATGCACTTGGTTGGTTTTTTTTTCTTCTTTTTCCTCAGTGTTTTGTTGTTGTTGTTGTTTTTTTTTCATCTGCTCTGTAATGCCATTACGTTATCTGTGAGAATTTGTGCTTTATCCCGCTGTTTGGTACATCACCGTGATCACGTTGTTTGGTGCGAACAGGCCATTTTGGTGTAAAAAAAAAAAAACCAAAGAACATGCAAAAATACAATATGAACGCGAAACCGGGAAAGGTGAAAGAAAAAGGAACTTTTTTCTCAATCTACCGCTCTCTTGAAATTGTGAACCTTTATTGAGGTGCGCGCGTGAGCGCTTCATTCCAATCGATCGCACACAATGCACGTGGAATGTGTCTTGCCGTTGTTCAATTTACTTGTGTAAAGAAAAGTGCCGCGCAATGATACGATTCAAGCGCCCACAAACACTCACACACACACACACAACTATTGATATTCCAACGATCCCATGCCATTCGCCACTGAATGATGCAAATTCAATTAGAAAACACAGAAAAAGTGGTGCAGCTTTGTTGTTGCATTTGGAAAATGTCTTTCGTTTTCTAGCCACACGGTTGACAACTGATCCATGAATAATTAAATGCATCACAGCCCTCATAATGGGCTGGGGTAAAATGCAAAAATTTTCAATAACGAGAAGAAAAGAAAAAAAAAAAAAAACTAGACGCATTCTGATAGATTGGGAACGGAAAAACCACACCGAGAGCGGAAGAATGAAACGAATGAAGCTGAAAGAAGCGAACACTGAGTATTGAGTATATTCAATGTGAAGAAGAGCAATAACAACAAAAAAAAACACGAACGCTAGAACGAATAAAAAATTTAATTTATCAAATCATAATTGGTTGCCGTAAGCAGCGTGCAATTTTTGTTGTTGTTGTTGTTGCACACACACTACGAACATTGCAAAGTTATGGTATTCCACTCGTATAGAATCGCTTTTGTTGAGGCTCGCTGGGATCGCCCATGAAAGGAAAGATATTTATGATGAATTAATTTCATTCTGTGTGTTTTTTTTTCGGCCAGGCATCAAGTTCTCTTTTCACATGCAGAAAAACCTATTTGATGTTTTGCGACTGCGAAAAAAAATTAAACGTTCTCCCTCCCCCCCCCCCCCAAAAAAAAATATTGTGCTTTTTTCCATTTCAGTGGAAGATTCCAACACTTAAAATGTAACATAACAAAGCCATGTCCACAATGCGTCTGTGTAATTATATCGTTTCGTTGGACACAAAATCTCACGTTCATCGACGAACAAGCGGCATGGATGTGTGTGTGTGCGATTTGCGAATGCACAACACCAAAAATTATAGCAATCGAATCACAATAAATACACGATCGAACGATTGATGAATTAAAAATCATAGTTCCATTTTGTATGCAAAAACGTTTCATTTTTTTTTTGTTCTCTGTTCCTGTGTGTGTTGTTCAATTTTTTCTCCCTTCTTTTGTTGATTTTCACATTTTAATAGTCGATGTCAGCATTCCAAGCGTGTTGAATGGGCATTGCAGATAGAGAGGGGGAGAGAGAGAGGAAGAAATGAAAGAATGTGCTCTATTATGCATAAGTAACACACAAAAATATAATTAAAAGGCAGACAAGTGGAAGATGAGTTCGGTTGTGTGTATGTGGTGGAATGAAGCGTACAAATGCCGAACAAAATGAAAAAACAAAAAAAAAAACCACAAAATTTGTTCGACATTATACGTGACATATAATTTTGATTCAGTTAGTTCATTCGTATTGACTAGCCTAATTTGATGTTTGGCAATTTTTGTTTGGCCCTTTCATCTACCAACCATCTGCATGCATATTTTAGATAGAAATGTGTGGTGTTTCGTTCACGTCGCCTTTTTCACCATTGAAATTACCTCCCCCCATTGGCAATCTATAACATATTTGTCACAAGTGAACATTTTCTGGCAGAGATTCCACATAAAGATATTGATTTAATTAAAGGCTATAAAATGCCAATTTTGATGCACACAAAAACCGAAGTCAAATTTTTGACATGTTTCAAATTAAAGGACGCTTTTCTCTGCCATTTCATACTATCTGGGTTGTTTTTTTTATATATATTGGAAACCAAAAAAATGGTAATTTACGCTTTTCAATTCCGTTTCCATTTGCCATTTAATGGCTGCAGCTCAATATGATCAACAATACGCAGCAAATGCATGTGTATGAGTAAAAATTGAAACTGTTCGATTATTGTTTTGGGTTGTTTCTTTCTTGATTGTTGGTCGGCCATAAGTGTGCACAAGATATATTCGCATTGTAGCCTCTCAATATTCAAAACGATCCATCTTATGGGTGAGCAACATTTCCATATATCTCTTCATACTTGCAGCGATTTAGCATTGTTCGTAAAAGTATGAACACTAGATATTGTGTGTTGTTTGGGCGTTGAGCGTGAGCGCACGGCAATAGTCACTCACGTACACACACACACACATTCACAGCCACATTGAACGGCAAACACAAGGATATGACTGTAATTTGCGAAGGCGGCTACATTGCCTCCAGTTATTTATTAATGACCAGACAATTTACATACCAATCTTTGTACGCGGCTCAACGAAGAAAGAAAAAAAAACCATAACAGCAACTGTGAAAGCATTGCGATGAGAAAAGAAATTAAAAGTTAAAAGCATAAAAATGTACAAAGCCATAAGATAGAGAGACAGAGAGAGAGAGAGAGAGAGTACGCGAGTGAGTGCGATAACGTTGAAGAAAAATTACAGTCAACGAAACATCACAAAGCCAAACAAAAATCGCGCTATTCGCGTTTTTCCACCCATCTCGCTTGATCATTGCAAATGCCGTAGACGACGGTAAAGCTATATAAATTCAGTGAGACACATTCCGATGTGTAAATGGACGACGATAAAATCTAGAGCCATTGTGCGAGAAATAAGACGAACGAAGAGAAAAAAAAAAACAAAAACAAAAACCATCGCACACACCAACGAGAGGATAACTTTTAAAGCCAATATGGAACGGACAAAAGTGGCTTGAGATATAGTGAAGAAATTAAAGCGATGGAATATTAAAACAACGAGTAAAACTGTCAGTTTGCACTGCATCAATGCTAAAATGAGACGAAAATTTCATTTTGGAACAAAGAAAAATGAAACAGCACACAACGATTCAACCGAAAGAATGAAAGAGAGAGAGAGAGAGAGAGAGAGAGAGAGAGCGAGAAAAAACAATGATTCTCGTTGCTGCAACAACAAAAAAATTTATATATTTTTATCATATATATTTTCCTTTAATAACAAAGCATCTTAATATTATCGCAGTCCATCGTTACGAGAAATGGCCGTTGAATTTATCGGACGGCGATGCATTTTGGCGTGGCACAATAAAGGGTTATTGATCAGCTTTCAAGACGTGACTCTATCTATCACTGGTTTGACTATTGTCGAATAACGTTTGCATGACTTTAAAACATTGTTCTATATCATTCTGATGATATATGTATTAGTTGGAGGTATACTCCGATAGTGGCCTTCATCTCTCTCTCTTTCGCTCTTCTCTCTAATTCATAGCAAATTCAATGTGCTATATGGCCTGAATTGAAATCCTTTGAGCATACACTAATTGACATTCAATTATATATAGGTGATAAATATTCCATTAAAAATAATTTCAATTATAATTGAAGAGTATTTTCGATTGGGCGACATTTTACTGTTCGCCATTGCCATTTGTCATTTTGCCATCCATTGAAATGTTTCTATCGTTTCGATCTGTCTCGCTGTTTTATCTCTTCCCTCTCTATTGCTCTCTGTCTCATTCTCTCTTTTTCTTGCTCTGTCACAAAAAGAAAAGAAAAAAAAATCGTGCGCACCATTGACACGAAGAATAAAATTAATAAGCTATAATCAAATCTAAACATTCGATGGCATTTCTATATGTACGTTGAACATTAACATAAATTTCAATTTTCGCTTAAATGACCGAGAAATCTATTAACCGTACAAAAAAGCAGTGCGCTATTCTAATTGACGGTGGTTTGTATTCGGACCACTGAACGTCTGAATGTGATATGTGTGTGTGTGTGTGTGCTTGGATCACGAATGAAAAAAAAAAAAAAAACAGAAAAATTTACGCTGAGCTATGGAAATGCGACAAATAATCAGCTTCGCTGTGTCCGTATGTGTACAGTGTGACAATCAAATGACGTTAACAATAAACCGCATTGAACACACGAAAGATAGACGATACAGAGAAAGAATTGAGACGGAAACCCATGAACATGACCAACAAAAAGAGTAAAAACAACAACAATACAAATAAACGAGCTTCGCTGTTCATGTTTGGTTTTCAAGAAGTAATATCCAGCCACACATAGACTCTCTCACACACACACACACACACACACGATATGTGCGACATTTCGATTTTCTTTTTCTCGTAATTATTATATTAATATATATATATATGGTGGATTTAAATGTACTCGATTGTAATTATATCATTAATGAATGCATACGTTTGGAAATGATACGGCTGAGTAAGTTTGTGTGTTTGTTAAATAAATTCACAATTCTCGTATCGTATCGATACGCACGAACTTGTCACACACAGTGTTTTTTTTTGTTGTTGTTCAGTTTATTGAACGAGTGAACGAACGAAGTGCGATCCGAGAGGCTAGAGTGAAAAGAGTTATACCCAAATATTGAATTGAATAGTTTGGAACTGAAACGAAAAAAAAAAATCAAGTTGAAATGACAATTAACTGTGGAATTTTCAGCTTTTGAATTGTAATAACTACTTCGAAAGTGGTTCAACAGCGCATTTTTTCGTATTGAATGTGCGGATAGAAATGAAGCTATGGTGCGATTCAAATTTCGAAATTAAAAATTGAAGAAGAAAAAGAAGAAGAAAAAGCGAGATAGAGACAGAGCAACAGTAGAAAACAATGATGACGAATAACAATTTTTTTTTTGCCGTTAGAAATCATCATTATTGGGTGCACACACCCATCGGTGGAGGACAATCGAATGAATTTTTTTTTTTATTTGGAAAAGAAATTTCACCATTTTAACTGGTGTGTTTCTTCACGGTTTGCTCTTCACTTGAGCTATTTCATTCATTATTCGTTTAGCATTAATTAGCGAATTATTGATGTGAGATTTCGAGCAAATGAACCTTGTTACAAAATTACAAGTATTTCATCGTTTTCTGTTGTTGTTGTTGTTAATTTTTCAACCATTCGCTAATTATATATATAGCGAATTTGTTTTTTCGTCTTGCTTTTGTCAGAGCCACCACATATTTGGAATCTTTCAAGTGGCTGGATTTATATTGGAATGATGGAAAATAATGATTTGTAAATGATTTAAACAAAGAAATTTATCAAAAGAAACAAAGAACATGACATCGATATTGAATTTGGTTTGCAATTGTCAAGCGTGTGATGACCAATGGCTTGTTTTTGTCATGTTGAACAACTCAACTTGAGTTTAAAAAAAAAAAAAAAAAAAACGTCAACGCAAATTCCTTGAAACATTCATTATTGTGTTGAATATGTGATAATGAGAAAAATGTATGTGTCAAAGCTGTAGTAAAACTTGTCATTATCGACTCGACCACATTCTTAATTGCTTCTAATGAATTTCATGTGTTTTGTCATACGAATTACGTCGTCCGAAAATGTCCACATCAACCATATTGCCCATTGATCAGGGACAGGAAATGTATCAAAACACTTTACAATCATCTCTTCCTCCCTTCAATCGTGCACATCGTTCAATAAAAAGGTAATCGGGTGCAAATCGGACAACCGGCCAAACCAGAGAGAGAGACAGAGAAAAGAGCAAAAGCATAAAGTGCATACGATGAAAAATGCGATTGACTTTGACTTAAATCTTCCCCCTTTTTAGTGGGAAAAGAATATCACACACTCACACACACACACCAACCGTACCGGAGCTAAAGCCGGAGGATTTCTCCAGTTCAGAAAATTCAATTGAATGGCACAAAATGAGCATTTGGCCTAAGAAAACAGGAAAGGGAATTTTAATCTCGAAAACGAACAAGAACAATACACTTATGAGCAATACTGAAGAAAAACGAAAATCCAACCAATACACACACACACACACACAGACACACATAAAAAAACCAACAAGCGCATACACACATGAAATGTACAAGTCAATACAAAAGAAGTCCAGTCCAACGAAAATCCAGAAGAGGAACAACCGTGAAAAGAATGAGACAAATTGTCAAAAAAAAGGGAATTGGGAAGAGAGTCGAAAAAAAGAAACAACAACAGCATAATGCATGAAAACAATAGCAAAAATTTAGCGAAAAGGTCCTGAAAAATGCCACACATTACCAACAGCTTCGATGATTCCATAGCGAAGCCGACTCTCTTTCTCTCTCTCTCCCTCTCTTTCTCTTTCATCGATTTCTCGCTCTTTCCTTTCGGTTTCGGTCAATCAATGGTGTGCTGTGCACCCTTTTGTACTAATTCTGTTGCTATTTTTGTTGTTGTTGTTTGTTTGTTTATTCTTTGGTGTGTCTTTTCTCGCTTTTACTTCAATGAGTAACGATTGAGTTTATCTGCTACGGCAGAATCAGTTACTTGTGAAGGCGATTGTAGGTTACGTGGTATGTTTTTTTTTCTCTATTTCTGTGACTCTTGTATGTGTTTTTCTCCTCAGTTGTGTTACTTTTTTTCTGCCCCGTAACGCGTCGTCGTGTGTTGTTGTTGTTGTGTTTTTCACCTACATCTTGTGTTTGTATTGGTCAAAGCTAAAAAAAAAAAAACGTTTCATTCGTCGATTGTCCCGGTGTACATCGCCCTGCACAATTTTAATGTTTTTCCTCGTGCGTGCTCGCTGTTTGCCGTTTTGGTTGTTATTGCTGTTATTTTTTGTTGTTGTTGTTGCCATTTTGCTTTTCTTTTAGTTTACCGTTTACTTTGTACCTGCGGTTTGTCTTTATCACCGTCATACGGTTCAGTAAATACAATTACACAGTGGATGGCATAAAATTGTGTGTGTGTGTGAGTGTGTTTTTTTTTGTTGGGTGCTGTAAGCGGGTATTTTGTCTCCTCTGCCGTTATATCGGGTAGAGTGCGGTGAGTGTGTTCTCATCGTCAATGTGTTGTGTGAACATTCGTTCGGTTTGGTTTCTTGTGCAAGCCCTTTGGATGCATGTTTTCACATTTATGTCCGTTTTGCGCGTAAGTGTATTGTTGTTTCTGTTATATTTTCCGATTTTCGATTATTTTGATTCGGCCGTGTGAGTGTTTTGTGTTTTTCCGACGACACGCCGTGTCAGTGCGAATGAATAAAACCGAATTTCGATGTGACGAAATGCACTCATTTTATGGTCAATTATTTAGTTTTCACATTGTACTGTAAGTTATTTATTTTCGCCATCTTCAATTTGATTAGCAATATTCTATTTCTTTTTTTCTTATTTGTGTATGTGTCAAGGCATCTAGTGGCTCTAGCATTTTAATGCTTTGCATAGACCCAGACAAATAAATCGATGTCATGAGCATAGAATGAGAAATAATTTATGATGATCACTGAACGTGTGTTTTTTTTCCTGTGTTGTGATTAAATTAGGACAATGTTTAACATTCAATGATAAAACCAAATGTACTTTTTGTTGTTGTTGTTGTTGTTTACTCTCTTCCCATCGCACGAATTGAAGCGGGTCTAATGAATGACCCGGTAGTTTGTTGTCTCTTAACGCTTAAAACTGTCGCTCTCTGAAAATCTCTGAAAAACAATTACCGGAAGATCAATTAGTTGAAGCAAGATAATCACAATAATTGAGCAGGAGTATGACGAAAAAAAGCAATTATAAGCATTAAAACGACAATTTTCAACAATGAATAAATTTCGGTGGTTGTTTTTTTTTTCGTTTTTGTTTTGGAGACTAAAATTTAAGCGGACGTAAGCGCGCGCGCACACACACGCACAAACAAAGCAAATAAACCAGCGAACCAGCTAACTGTGGTCGTAAATCAAGATTTATGAGCTCAAAAAAAAGAGACGTCCGATGAAATTGTTAAATAATCGCTTTAAAGAAGTTGTTAATTTGAAATGTTGGCACAAATAATAATGGAAATTAAAAAATTGGAAATCGAATGAGCAAGAGAGAGAGAGAGAGCGCGCAATAGAAAGACAAAAATAACGCGAACAACGCGTTTTCAAATGTGTGACAATGGTGTACAGAGCGTTGAGGGGATACAGAGACGAACCGGTCATTTATAACAATTGAATTTTATACCCATAGACGCAAGTCGCATGAACTGATTTGTGTGTGCTCTCGCTCTCTCTCTCTCTCTCTCTCTCGTCCAACAAATACGATGACGACGTTTATTTCGTACGGATTCCGATTGTTTGGTTAAATTGTTGCTGGTTTCTCTTTGGCAAATGATTGAATTTTGTTGTTGTTTTCATTCCTTTTCTTCCTCACTCACTGGAATGAATGAGATGGAAAACTGAAATCTTTGTGCCATAGGATTAAAAAAATTGAAGAGAAATAAAAACGAGAAAATTTTTGCATTTGTTCTATTGCTTACGAGATGATTTCATTGTCTTTGTGGAAAGAATGAAGAAAACAAAAGCAAGAGCACCCAACTCTCGGCTCTGAGTACACCAAAGCCAAAAGGAAATCAAGAAAAAAAAACAACATACAAGTAAAACCGATTGTGAATGTTTTGTAATAAGCGCGCACTCGCCGAAAAATTCTTCGTTTTTTTTTCGAAGTGAAAAAGACAACAACAACAAAAAACAACTGTATGTAATGTGAGTGTAATGAGTGAACGCAAAGAACGTAAAGAACCCAAGAAAAGAATCAGATTTGAATTGTTTTCGATATTATTTTTTTTTTGTTTTGTTTTGTTTTGTTTTCGAAAATTCTATTTTGTTTGTCAAAAACTTCTTAAATCTCTTTTCTGTGCTCGCTTGTTGGTTTGTTGTGTCTCGCTTGCGCACAACACCATCACCCATTTCGAGATGAATCGAATGAAAAGAATACACACACACACAAAAAGCATCGGGGCAACAAACATAAAAATTGTGAATTGAAATTGAGCGAAATGGAATGAACAAAAACTTAAGCCAAGCAACATCCAAATAATAACATGAACCGATAGAGAAAAATAGAGGCAACAGCATCAGCAGCAGCAGCAGCAGCAACCAGCAACACAAAAATAATATATTTTTAAATTAGTAATTATTTCGGAGCGTATTATTTGTATTACTTTTCATATTCGAATCGTTTTCCATTGTTATTGCTTGACAAAAACGAAACTGGCACGAAAAATGTGTGTGTTTCGGTATTATTTAAGATAGAGAGAAAATCACAATTAAAATAAAGTCGAGGTGGAAAGAGCAACACAAACATAAATGAAGAGAATACAGATTGAAAGAGAGAGAGAGAGTTCTATAGTCATTTATCATTTGAATAACATTTACAATGACAAAAACCACAAGCTGAAAAAAAAAGATCGAATAAATCCATGAAACAATGAATGAAAATGCTAACGAAAAATAACACCCAAAATTAACGATCAATCTGGCCAAAGTATTTAGATGATGTGGTTTTTTTTTGTCTCTTCTTTCACTTAAAATTATGCACATCGAATTAAATCACCAGCGATTGTCAATCAGTTTTGAAAATTCAAGGAAGTCGATGCCATGAATATGGACGACCTGAATGTCCGATTTTGGGTGTATCTGTTGTTCAAAAGCACACGTCGAGCACATTTTGTTTTTTCTTCTTCTTCTTCTTTCAAATGTGTGAAAAAAAAACGCAACAACAATACATAAACAATCAACCGGCGTAAAATTGAAGATCAATGTTTCTAAACTGTTCGAAAATGATCGCATCAAACGAAATGACGATTCCAATACATAAATCCACGCTCAAACGTAGCATCATGAAGGAAAAAATGAAAAACATCTGAATCACTGGAGAAAAACAAAGATGAAAAAGTATGAATGAGATAGAAATATGCTCACAAATCAATCGACACAAAACAAAACAAAACAAAAAACAAAAAATTAATAAATGAATTTTTTGATGGAATACCTCAAACAGAAGAGAAGAATCATGACAGAAAACAAAACAAAAGAAAAGAAAAAAAAAACATTGAGAAAATGAAAAGAATTGTTCTTCGTCTATGGTTTATATATTTTCTTTCAATTTTTTTCCTTTTGTTTTGTGTATCGAACATAGAAAATTCCGATTCGGCATGCTAAACATATCGATATTCCACTTTGTCCAATTATGTGTCGTTTTTATGTGTGAATGTGAGAAACAAATGACGATGATGACGAACCGAAGCCCAGTTTGTGTACATTATGCTCTTGCTCTCTCTCTCTCTCTCTCTCTCCCTGGGATTTTTCTCTCTTCTTCTATTCGACTGTTTCTCTATCGACTGTGTCGTTCAATTTTTCTCGAAAAAAAAAAATTTCAATTTTCACGGTGATGAAGCAAAAGATCTACTCATTTAGGTACTTCCTTATTAAATGTACATTTTGCCTCACCCATTTTATATATTTATACATTACATGGAAATAATTAAATGAGTTTTCATTTTTATCAATGTGCTAACAGAAAATCCTCTATGATTGATTTATATTTTTGGTATGGGAACTGGTGAGTGTGCTGTTGTGCTGTGTGGTGCATGCGAACCACCTTTTACCAAATGAGTGAAATGCAAGCGAAAGAGGAAAAGGAGCGGAACACGAAACAAGAGAAAGAAGCCTTTTCTTTTTCACAGATTTATCATTTACCATTCCTTTTATTCATCTGGCCTCTAAGATTATTCGAGTCATTTATTCAAGTTGAATTTTTCTAGCCGACATTTTTTCTTCTTCTTCTTCTTCTTCTGGTTTCGTTGTGCATTGTTATTGCTCGATATGAAACGAAGATGAAATTTGTTAAATTCAATCAAAATCAACAGTGGACTTGGACATACTACGGCTCTATCAATGTCTCTTTAGCCAGAATGCAGCTCGAATGGTCGAATCAATGAGAGTACATTTCAATTGTGTTAAAGACAATATGCGCATCATTTGTGTGCCATTTTGAATTGAGAATTGCATCGATTGCAAAAGTTCCGTTTTTGCAAAAATGATCCGGTCGAAGCGAATGATTAAAGAAAAGAAGACTATCAATGCCAACCACTTTATTGAATCATAATTCTCAATCTTTTTTTTTGCTCTCTCTCTCTCTCTCTCTCTCTCTCTCTCTCTCTCTCTCTCTCTCTCTCTCTCTCTCTACTGTCTCACTCTTCATTTGTCGTATTCACAAATGTTTTGATGAAAGAGATAAATCCGCGCGCGCACGCTCTCATTTGCTCAAACAAAACGAGCGCGCGAATCTTAAATGCGAATTCATTATTTCAATATGGAAGTGGTTTTTGTTTTGCTTGACTATTCTTTCAGTATTAATTTCGTCGTTGCGATTCATCTTCACCATAACAATGAAACATGGTAAATAATTCGTGAATTGATTTATATTATATTCGGGAAACGTGAACATCTTTTATGCAAAAAGAATGAACTCCCAATATAAAAAGGAGCAAAAGAAGTAGAAGATGATGATGATGATGACGATGATGATGGTGAAAACAAAAAAACCAAAACTATTCGCTACTCATATAAATGGCTTACCAAATGAACTAAAATGCACCCAAAGAGAAAATAAGTAGAAATAATTGTTTGTGCTGTGCCTAATTATACCATAGAATCGGTCATATATAAAATCAAAAGGAGAGAAAATGGGATCACACTGAGTGAGATAGAGATAGAAAAACAGATGTGAGGCTCATGAAATCAATTTTGTTAGTCGCAAATGAATTAATAGGAACGTGGATGATAGCGTGTGTGTGTGTGTGTGTGTTGGTGCCCATTTGCCTGGTTTTATGAATGCAGTTATCATTATTGTTATTATTATTATAATAACATATTTATGTCATTATTTTATTATTTTTGTTTGGATTTAGTCGGCTTTATTGAGAATATCCGGTATATTTCGTAATTAATACCATTCATGTTGAATGGTTTCATATCGTTGCGTCTCTTTATCTGGGCTCAGTATCAGTGCACTCTATCCTTCTGTCTCTGTCTCTCTTGATCATTTTGGATGCGACACTGTGAGTGTGTCGGTTGCAGTGTGTCACGGTGTGTCTTTAAACGAAACATCTCTTATGCATACACACATTTAAAAGGAAGAGAGAGAGAGAGAGAAAAAAAACGATGATGATGAAACAAGGAAAATAATAGCCATAGCAAGCGACCGGGTACAATATGGGTGCTTCTTTGGTGTGCTCTTTTGCCAATTGTCGCATCGTTTAACTGCTTGGGTGCTGGATTCTGGACATATCAATGCCTCCATATCTTAATATAAGCACCATATAAATTTCAATGCAAACCGCCTTCCTCCCTCCCTCGGCTTCAATTCTTCTTGCTCTTGCTCTTGCTCGCTCTCGCTCTCTCCCTCTCTCTCTCTCTCTCTCTCTCTCTCTCTCTCTCTCTCTCTCTCTCTCGCAACTCTCATATTAATTTCGAATTTCATTTTGCGTGTTCGTGTATTTAGTGCACATCAGTATTACCATTAAAATGAATGTCGGTGCGGTGGACGGTCAAAGTGTTTTCGTCGGTCACAACAATCGGCACGATTCACATTCATACCGAAAAATCAAATTATATTATATTTATAGATAATGTTCACCGATTAATAGCTATATCTGTGTAAAAAAAAAAACCAGTGGCCATAAGCCTTCGTCGAGTTAAGCACACATCAAATCACACACAGGCACACACACACACACAATCTAAACAGTCATTTAAATACGCCGTAATCCATTTGTTGACGCGCGGTTAATTCTTCTCAATTAACTAGATTGTTTGTGACTGTGACCGATTCGGTTACAAATCTCATGTATTTCACTCAATCTCTCTCAGTCTCAGCCTCACTTCTCTTATGTGGCATATCCATACAAAAATAAAGTTCTTCCATCTTTATTTTCTTGTTAATTTGTGTATTCATTTGAAAATGAATACACAAACAACAGCAACAAAACAACAACAAAACTCAGTCCAATGGCTGAATTGCCCATGCTGCGAGCCATACCATTTAATGGTTGTTAATTTGTAATTTGAAAATGTCCTCTCAATGTATATCGCTCTCCATCTCTAATTAAATGTAGAGTGATTCTTTGGGATCGGACTACTGGAATGCCAAATTGAAAACGGTCGTCCCCATCATTCGTTTATATTTTGGTATTTTCGTTCGCATTTACGCTTTACTCGGCATATACTCCACAAACCACTATATCCGATTACCATTCACAATTCTGCTCTCTTTCTCTCGCTCATATAAATAAATCAATGTCTAATTCAATTATTTTAATTTAATTGTAATTTAAATTGACCCAAAAGACGTTTGCGTTTTGTAACAATTTTATGCGAGCGAGCAGTGTTCGCTGAGCAGCCAAAAACTTCAAAATGATTGTTAATGAACACAAAGTGAAGTGCGCTGAGAGAATTGAGTCTCACTCTACGTATTGCTCAGTCTCTCTCTCTCTCTCTCCCTGTCTCTTTCTCACTTCTTTTCTCTCGTTCAATGATCATACCAATCGTACATACACCCAATCGAGATAAATTGACGTACCAATCGAATAGTCGTGCACGGGCGTCCAAATGGCTATTGTGCGTTTGTGAATGTGAAACAGAGACGCAACGATCGATTTGAAACAAATTCAAATTGAACCAAATGGAATTTGTGTAAAGTTTGAAAATGGATGTTGCAAAGATTCAAAATTAAGGTAACTTGGTAAAGCCATTTTTCAAGCATTGCCAAAACCAAAACACCGAATATCGAATGCCAAATGGTTGGGAGGTTGAGTTCGAGCCAAAAAAAAAAAAACACAAAAAATCGTTCAATTTAACTTCTTGTGAAGTAAAATCGGTGGGAATTGAATTGGTTGAATTGGCTAAAAAAAAATAAACCACCAAATCTTTTCCAACTATTCAATGAACATGACAATACCGATTTTTGTCGAGATTATCGAAAAGTCAGGGTGAGAGAGTGTAATTCAAGATATCACCGATAAATGCCCATAAACGATACTCCAACCGAAAACCGTATCCATGTTGTATGTGCAACACGTTTGCAAACGTGAAATATATAGACGAAGAAGAACCGTATGAAAATAATAAATTTTAAAAACAAAAATAAAAAATAAATAGTTATAATGATATATGTAAGAAATTAGTGTTGTTGTTCGTAGCGAAAACTGTCTTGCTATTTGCGAAATGTGCAAATGGCGTAGAACAAGCAGCCCAGAGAAATAGATAGAAAGAGAGATTGTTAACGGGTTTCAATGACATATTATCACATCGTGAGTTGATTTCAGTTGTCTTTTCAACCAATGTGTTTGGCTTTTGCTTCAGCGCACTCGTGTGTGCATGTGAATAAATATCAACAAATAAAAAAAAACGCTTTAGTTTAATGATGATTTTTTCATTATATTAGCTTGTTGCTCTGTTGCACGTATCATCTCATCACTATGGACTTTCCTCTCGAATTCGTTCATTTTATTATTTATTTGCGAATTTAAACACACACGAAGAGAAAAAGAGAGAGAGAGAGAAAGAGAATCAAAACCCGAATATTTGTAGGCAAGTGGACGAGTTTAATTAAACACACTAAATGTCATACAAAAGATTATACTGAATTCGTTCCCGAGTTGGCGGGACGTTGTCGTTGATTTGTGGATTTTCGTAGATTTTTCATTGATAATATTTATTGTCATAGTTTATGCCATTCTGTCTGCTGCTTACCACCAGCTACTGCTACTAAATACTACTACTCTTTTTTGTTGTTATTGTATTGTTGTTCGTTGTACACACAATGTACACGGCGAATGCACACACAATGGGTGGAGCCTTTTTTTCCGTTGTACAACTCTCTCTCTATTGAATGTACGAGAAATATGTGTATGAGAAGCGCACACTGTGCTGCTCGGTGTGTTGCCTTTGCAACGAGCGAAAGAGTGGCGAAACACAAACAGCACATGGAACGATTAACCATTTAGATTGGAGCGAGAGTGTGTTGTGTTGTGTGGTGTGTGTGTGTGTGTGTGAGTGCTGAAATGGGATAGCGAGCTGTGTGCGCTTGATGGTAAACCGGTGGAGTGCGGGTGAAATAGCACAATCACATCATAGCAACACATTCGCATTCGCATAAGCCATTCAATGAATGGGATGGAATGACAAATCAAAAACGACAACAACAATAACTACAATAATAATAACTTAGAGAGTGGAAAAAAGAGGAATAGTATAAGCATTTGAGGTATATATGATGTACTCTCAGTCTGCCATACAATAGATGCACATACACGTTGTTTCGATGGCATGGCACATTTGAATGGTGTTAGTAAACAGCAAATGAATGCGACACAACGATATCCTAACCGAAGAGCAGGAAAAAAAAACACACACACACACATGAATCCAGCTCAGTGTCCAAGGACTCGTGCGTTGCATTGCAATCAGTGTGTTTTGAGTCAAACAGAGAGATCGCTCATAATTTTTCATCAACTCCATACATTTGTTGTGTGTGTACGAGTGCGCACACCAATTTTGCCAAACAAAATTATCTCACAAAAAAAAAAATTGAAACAGAATTAAAAAAAAAAAAGAATACTAAATCGTTTAGCGCAAATAAATTGTGAGAAAATCTAAACATTTTAACAAAACTGATTCTTCATTGTTTTTGTTGTTCTCGATTGTTTGTATTGTTTTATTGTTTTGTTCGATTTTGGCAAAATCATCCAACGAACATTTCGAGTTTAGTAATCATCTGAAATTAAGAGCGTACGAGCGGCAACTATCTACTTATCCATCTCATGACTGATAATAGGGGCCGAGTAAATGATCAAGTACATGAGAACCGAACAAATTAATTTTAACGATTTTGATAAATTTTTTTGTTTCTCGCTCTGCATTGAAATAGATATACACAAATGCATGTCACATTTATTTAACATTTGGTTACAGTAGATTTTAATTTTCTATCAATTTTCGTCATTGATTCCGAGCAACAACAAAAAAAAACTAAATCCAAATATTTTTCGATTAATTTTTTTCTCTCCAGATTGTGGCACCGGCGAAACGAACACGCGTCAAATGTTCTCAGCTGCAGCAAAAGGTTCAGCGGCTGGTGCAACATCGGCAAACATTTACAAATGCAATCATTGCGATTGTTTGGCCGAAAACAAATTCGAAATCACACAGCATCTAGCCGCGCTGCATCCACAGAGCAACGAATCCGATTATCAAACCATATCGACTGGTATGAATGCACGGTGGGGAGCGGATGAAATGAATTTACTGGCTGGCGCTGGACGAACGGTCGATATATCGACACCAACACCCACCGAAAAAGAGGATGACATCAAATCGGAGCGCATGGATGCGGAAAATTCAGAAGATGATTTCAATATGGGTGCAAATGATATGGAAACGGGCGAAAATGTGGATGGTTCAAGTGAATTTACTGTGCTGTGTCCACTGTGCCAGGATCCATTTGGCGATAAAAAATCATTGGAAAAGCATGTAATGACCATACACAGTGTGAATAGCGATGGTTTGGCGCGGCTGCTTAATTTAGTCGACACTAGTCATTGGTTGAATAGTAATAATGGTAGCAGTGGTTCGTCGATTAGTGGGAATGCATCGATGACGGCAACCAATAAAATTGGAAAATCACCCGGCAGCAGTGCCAGCAGCTGTGCCGATAGCTCGGATATTGAATGTGTCACCTGTGGCACCACATTGAAATCAATGTCCGAACTATTTATGCATGCCAATGAATCGCAACACTTCCAATTGACGGGCGGCAATAATGAATGCATGTGCATATTGCGTGTGTGCCAGCAACAGTTTGCCACAATCAGCGGAATGTTAAATCATTTCAAAGATTGTCACATGAATGCAGTGATCTCGGAGCGTCATGTTTACAAGTATCGATGCAAATTGTGTTCATTGGCATTTAAAACACAGGAAAAGCTTAACGTGCATTCGCTGTATCATACGATGCGTGAGGCCACCAAATGTCATCTGTGCTCACGTAATTTCCGTAGTTTGGCATCACTGCAAAAGCACATGGAACAATTCCATCAGGGCAATAATGCAAACGTGTTATCGACCAGCAGCCCAATTACATCACCAAATTTAGACAAATCCAATGAATATGACGATTATCCGATTGCGGGCAGCCCAGCATCGAGCACCAAACAAGATGAAAACGAAATGATTGATATGCCACGCAGCAGCAGTGTTGCGGCCGATGACCAATCGTCCATTTCCACCGAATTGATCAGCGAAACAACCGATCTCGATGAATATCTCAATTCACAATCGATGGCCGAAGAAGGCTACAATGATCCGATGCGTAAATTTAAATGCACCAAATGTAAAATGGGCTTCACCCATCAAAATTACTTGCAACAACATTACAAATCCAATTTGCATCGTCGCAATGCCGACAAAATGTCCAACTATCCATTGGAAAAGTATTTGGATCCGAATCGTCCGTTCAAATGTGAAACATGCCGTGAAAGTTTTACGCAGAAAAATATTTTACTCGTTCATTACAACAGCGTTTCGCATTTGCATAAGAAAAAGCAAAGCGAAAGTATTACACCATCGACAAGTCCAACCATTGCAGCAACAAATGCATCTTCATCGGGCGTTGATTTCGACCGACGTAGCGTTGAATTTGATCGTAAATCTGTGGATTTTGATCGAAAATCGGTTGAATTCAATGAAATCGAGGGTGAAATGCAAAAGAGAAAATGCAGCCCGGACAATGATTATGACAGTCCAAAGAAACGTTTCAAATGTGACATTTGCAAGGTGGCTTACGTGCAAGGCAGTACACTTGATATTCATATGCGCAGTGTACTACATCAAACACGAGCTTGCCGTTTGCAGGAGCAACAACAATTGCAACAATTCCAAAGCCAATTGCAGCAACAGCAACAAACATCACCGAACAATTCACAATTCAGCAGCGTGAGTCCGACACCATCGAATATCAGCGCCACTGGAAATGCTGATTTGAATGAAAGTACTGTGAATGCGCTAAAAGCGGCCAATTCACCGAAATTCAACAATCCAATTTACAAAACGCTGTTGGAAAACTTCGGATTCGATATTGTAAAACAATTTAACGAAATCAATAAAACACAAGGAGCTGATGCAGCTCAACGTCTAGCTGCCAATCCAGCGCTGTCAAATTTCCTATTGAATGAGGCTGCATTGAATGCCAATTTGAATGCGCCGAATTCTGGAAACAATGAGAAATATTTCTGTCGTCATTGCAAAAAGACATTCTCAAGTGTGTTTGTGTTGAAATCGCATTGCGAAGAAGTGCACAATGAGAAAGTTCCCGTCGAATTTCTCGAAAAGTTTGCCGAAAAATTCAAAAACTACTACATGGAAACCGGAGATGGCGGTAATGTTGATGGGCCGGACAATGAAATCTTAGATTTCTCAGCAAAGAAATCAGTTTCGGATCTACCAAAAGTCAAAGCTGAAACGAATTTAGCACAACCGCTTGGCGCAACATCACCAGCATTAGCCAAATTGGCCGAACAATCTCCGCAAGCCTTGCAATTGGAACAATTATCGCAACAGCTAAACATTGATCCGGCAACTCTTGCCCAAAAGATGATGGAACAAAATCTGGCCGCTGCCGCCAATTTCCCACAGGCATTTGGAATGGCAGGTGGACTACCTGGGCTACAAGGTTTACAAAATTTACAGAATCTTCAAGGTTTATCAGGTAATGTTATTGATTAATTGAAATTATATATTTAATATGAATTCACACCAACCATTTTCATTTTTTTGTTTGTTTGTTTGTTTGTTCACATCACCTTCATTCAGGACTCGGACTTCAAGGATTGCAAAATTTGCAAAACCTACAGAATCTACCGAATCTCACCGGAAATCCGCAGCTCAATCCGCTCGATATGATCAATCTCATGCAATTTCATCAATTGCTTTCGTTTAATTTCATGAATTTGGCACCACCGTTGATATTTGGCGCAGCCGCTGCTGCCCAACAAACAACCACCAATAGTGAAGCCAGTTTGAATATTGCACCAAATTTGGGCCGTTCAACGGCTAGCATGAGTTCGGTATCGAGCAATGCTTCGGATATTGCTGTGAATGCAAATCCAATAGCAGCCGCTCAAAAGGTTCAATTGTTACAGCAACAAGCTGCAGCTGCACAACAGGTAAATTTTTTCATCTTTGATTTCCATCGAATTCACTTAATTCAATTCGCTCTTTTTGGTTTTTTTGTTGTTGTTTGTTTTCAAAAAAGGGACCAAGAAACAAGTCATACTAACCCTTACTCCAAAATTTTAATTTTTCCATTTCTCCATTAGCAGGCAACGAGTAATCAAAAACGTGCACGCACGCGAATTACTGATGAACAGTTGAAAATTTTACGTGCTCATTTCGATATTAACAATTCACCCAGCGAAGAAAGTATCATGGAAATGTCAAAGAAAGCTAATTTACCGATGAAGGTAAGCGCATCACAAACATCTCCCCCTTTTTTTTTGTTTCTTTAAATCGCAATTTTAATGTGCGAACAAATAAATGTTAACGGGGAGATTCATTTCGTACTTTATAAAAAGAATGAAACGATAAGGAATGAATAAATCGACCATTAAAGGTTAACGGACCATAAATGACAACTAATCTCAAAATTGGATCAAATACAAAATGTCACGATGTTTTACCCAAATCATAGCAATACGTGATAATTTTTTAAACACCATTTCGACTGTATTTGATTTAAAATGCATGTTTATGAGGATCCTTATCTTCTCTCTCTCTGTGTGTTTTTTTTTGTTTGGTTCGCTACAGCGCAATTGCGCATTTAAATGACATTGATATGTCGAAACCATTCTCATGGGATGTTTTAAAATTCATTGTTTCAGGTGGTTAAACACTGGTTCCGAAATACATTGTTCAAAGAGCGTCAACGGAATAAGGATTCACCATACAATTTCAATAATCCGCCATCGACAACACTCAATTTGGAAGAGTATGAACGAACGGGTCAGGCAAAAGTGACCGCATTGGGCAGTGAATTGAGCAATGCCATACAACAGCAACAGGCTGGCAAACAAAATCATATTGCTCAATCGAATCAAAACGATAGTCGGCCACATTCACAGCCGTCAAGTATCGCATCAACTGATCGGTCGGAGTATGCGCAAGCAATAAAATCCGAGCCAAATGACCTCGATGGTAAGAAACAAGCTCGAAGACTTTGCTCAAATTACACACTCCGTTAAATGGAATTGCACGGGATTAACACACTGATTTGTCTGTTTCTGTTTTGTTTTTTTTGTGTTTAGAATCACCATTTCATCATCATAATCTAGCGTTGGCAGCAGCAGCAGCTGTTGCCGCACAACAGCGTCACCTTCAACAACAACAGAAACAATCGCAACAAAAAAACTCCGTTGACCACCACCACCAAAATCTAATGGAACAGGATGGGAATAATTTGCACATGTATTTTGAAACGAAATCGGAAAGCGGCTCCGAAATACTGTCACGGCCACCAACACCAAACAGCAGTTCGTATAATATCAATGACATGATCAACCAACAAATTGAGAGTATTCCAATTAACAACATTGCGAATATCAGTGGTGGTGGTGGTTCACAAAATGAGAGCAGTAACAGAGGTAAGGAAACGGAACGGAACGGAACGAAACAATTCGAAGGAGATGAATCATATGAAATGTTTTGCCCCTCGCTATCTCTCTCTCTCTCTCTCTCTCTCTCTCTCTCTCTCTCTCTCTCTCTAATTTTAATGAAATGAATGTGTGCACCGTAATTTAATTGGATTTTGTTTATCCATTTTTTTTGCATATCCGAATTAGAAATGGGTCCGCCAAAGAAATTCCAACTAAATAAAATGTTTGAAAAGAGCTTCGATGCCAATTCCAATTCATCAAATTCATCTACCTCGAGTGGCAAACGTGCAAATCGCACACGATTCACTGACTATCAAATTAAAGTGTTGCAGGAATTTTTCGAAAATAATTCATATCCAAAAGACAGTGATCTGGAGTATTTAAGCAAATTGCTGCTACTTTCGCCACGCGTGATTGTAGTTTGGTTCCAGGTAAGACGGCATCATTCACCTCATTCAATATTTCTGAATTTAGACAGTAGCTAATCCAAATTCCATTTGAATACTACTTTCAATTTGTATTCAGAATGCACGTCAAAAGCAGCGTAAAATCTATGAAAATCAACCAAATAATACGTATTATGAAAGTGAAGAGAAAAAATCAAACATTAATTACACATGCAAAAAGTGTAATTTAGTGTTTCAACGATACTATGAATTGATACGCCATCAAAAGAACCATTGCTTTAAGGAGGAAAATAATAAAAAATCGGCAAAAGCTCAAATTGCAGCCGCACAAATCTCAATGGAACAACAGCAACAATTGCAACAGCAAGTAAGTCATCTTATCAATCGATTGAATGATACACACACAAATGACTCGTTCTATATTAAAAAAAAAAAATCGAATCGAATCCCTCTAACGAATCGAATTGTTTGCTTGCAGAATTTGAGCAGTGAAGATTCAAGCTCGAGCATGGACATAAATAACAGTGTCAGCAGCAGTAATGCTCAGCAACAATCCGAGCAACAGAATACACTTGGAGGTACGTTATTTGGTGGTGTTGGTGGTGGTTTTGGTAATACACAGGTAAATATTCCTCAAACAGAGTACACGCGCTTTAGAGTTTTCGTTGGGAAAAGTGATGTTTTTATGAGTAAGCATTATGCAAAGTGATAAACCGATGATTCCAGTCCAAAGGAAACATGGAAAATCCATTTTAAAGTGCACATTCCCAATTTTGATGGGACAATAAAAAATAAATAAAAATAGTCACGGTTTTACATAATGTTGTGCTTATAGAAATCTTCTCTCATCATAGACTTGTTTATTCACGTTTTTTTGCTGTAACTGTATTAATTCACAACTGATGCACCATCCTCCCTATCTCTCTTTCTCTCTCTCTCTCTCTCTTTCTCTCTCTCTCTTTCTGTCTTTCTTTCATTCTGTTCTCGTCCACAACTCTGTGTGTCTGTCCTCCGATTGCAGCAGCACAATGATAGTCCTAGTAATGCAACTAGTCCAAATTTAAGTTTGTACAAAAGCACCCTATCACCTCAATCGTCCACGGCACAACAACAGCAATCATTCCTTCAGCAGAGCGGTGGCTCAACAACACCCTCGTCCAATTCACGACACGATCAATTCAAAGAGCACCAACTAATGAATCTAATCAATCCAAATTTATTATTCAACCAGCAATTGCTCGGCCAAGGATTCGGTGATGCGACACCATTTAATTTACTACAAAATATGGCGGCCGTTGGCAGTGGTGCCGGTCTAATTGATACACACAATTCAATGGATTTAACGCAAAAAAAGCGCAAATTATCGGAATCCAGTGACAATGAACTCAACGATTTCAAATCGATGAACAAAAAATATAAAAACGATCAATTTGAATTTTTGTACAATTATTTCATGCAAAATGAACAAAATGAAGAGCTTAAAAAACAGGATAAAAATAGCATGGATTTTGATGTTCTATTTCAATACTATCAAATGAATGAGCTCAAGAAAAAAGGCGGCAATTTTGATTATTTGTATCAATACTACGTACAAAATGAGAAAAATCAAAAGCAACTCGGATCACCGACCCTGCACAATTCCAAATCACCGGGATTGGACGTATTTGGCGGTGAAAAGCCAAGCTTTGACTTTTTATTGCAATACTATCAAGTGAATGAATCGAAAAAATTCTTACAAGATAGTGCCAGTCAAATGCAAGAGCCAAAAGCCGATCTAAATCAAACCACCGCCATTATGAAGCAAATGCTCAATTTAATTCAGAAACGTTCGGTAGCCGCACTGCAAACGAATGCACATTTTAAGCAACAGCCAAGTGAACAGCAACGGCCAACATCCGGTTCGTTGGCATCAACGGCATCCATGGAATCGTTGAACGAACAAAATGCAGAAGTGTTCAATGCAAGTGCATCGGGCATATCAAGTGGCCGTAGTCCAGATCGTAATGCAAGCGGTGCAACACCAGCCACCGAAAAACAGAGTAACAAACGCTTGCGAACAACCATTTTGCCCGAACAATTAAATTTCCTGTACGAATGCTATCAAAATGAATCGAATCCAAGCCGAAAAATGCTGGAAGAAATTTCGAAAAAAGTCAATCTGAAAAAACGCGTGGTTCAGGTAATTGTCACTTGTTTTTTGGATTATTTTTTTATTTTTTTTTTGTTTGGTTTTGTTGGATTAACAATTAACAAATTGCACTTAGTTTTGTAGTAGAGTTTTTTTTTGTTTGGAGTGTGCAAGCGTTGAAAACGTTTCGTTTGATTTAATTTTGTTTTTCTTTTGTTTTTGTATTTGTCATTTTAACAAATTAGGTTTGGTTCCAAAACGCACGTGCCAAAGATAAGAAGAGCCGCAATAGCCGTTGCTATACCGATGACGATAGTCTGCATCAATCATCATCGGTTGCATCGCCCGACATTCAATTGGACGATTGCAAAATATGCGGCATCCAAAAAGTCAATCTACAGGAGCACGTTTATTCGCGTGAGCATTTGGCCCAAGTAAAAACACTACTTGAAAATGGTGGCATCAATTGTCTCACCGATCCGATGTCGACCACATTTGATAAATCTCCACCCGTAACGCCAACACCACAACAACAACAACAACAACAACAGGTACAAATACAGAATGCAAGATAAAAAAAAAAAAAACACTCACAAACAATCTCAATCACAAACCGAAACACACAAATGCCAATAATAAAATGAAATGTAATTTGGTTTTCTATATTATGTTATTGCCAATCACCATAGATGAATTCGCATTCATCGTCTGAACCAGATTATTAACCGCACAAAATTTGTTGCTCTCCTCCTCCCTTCATCCTCCGTTCTCTGCAGCTTCAGCAAACCAATCCAGCCTTTTTAACCGGCCTCTACAATCAATATCTTCTGCAGCAAAATAGCGCTCAACAACAGTTGAACACCTCAAATGGCGGTTCAACCAACGCATTTTCCGATAAATGCGACGAAAGTGGCGATCAAAAATCCGACGATCTACATTCAAATCAAGCAACCAGCGCATCGCCAATGGAAAATAATTTAATGCTACAAATTAATGCCGATAAACAAACCACAACACCATCGACTGCAAACAATGAAATTCTACAACAACTGTATAATTATAGCCAAATGAGCGGTGAGTTAATCAAGTAAAACAGTTGAGGTGTGCACAGAGAATGAATTCGATGAAACAAGAAATAAAACGGAAATTTGGCAAATTGATTGGTTTCATCCATCGAATGGGCCGCAACCATCAAACACAAAACTTTGACACGGAATTTACACATTTCTTCTAATTAAAAATAATTTAACAAAAAAAAAAAAGAAAAAAAAAACAAACAAGGCTAAAAAAAAATAATTCGCGTATAAGAAAACAATTGTTCTGAATGTAGAAATTAGAAGAGAATACGAAAAAAAAAATGAATATGTTGCTCAAATTTGTAATGAATGAAATATACAAACACAACAACGCTGTCATTTTCAATTTATATTATTATTTTGTCATTTTATTAGTTATTATTATGCATAATATTTGTTATTGTGAATGGAGCAATTTTTAAGGTGATTTAAAATTCTGGCTGGAGCCAAATCCAGATCCTAATGTCCGTTTCAAATTGTGTTGCTGAACAGTCAAAAACCATTAAAGCATACAATTTAATGGACAATTCACACACAAAACATTCACACACACACATACACACACACATTAAAATCTGCTCCATACATTTTATTTATAAATATTCTAAAACAATTTATGTTCCATAAGATAAAAACATATTGTATTTGTGTAAAATGTAAATTTTTTTTTTTGTTTCGATGAAAATGGACAAATGTAGACAGATAATAAGTATTTTCAATCGAACTAAAACGAATGATTACTATTCGAACAATTGTAAGCGACTTGAAGAACAAACACTATTCAAGAACCAATTTTTTGTTTTGTTTGTTGGTTTTGACAGAGAAACATGAGCAAAAAATTCAAATAAACAGCAAAATCTCTTCCTCTATTATTGGTTAAAAAATGAAGGGGACAGAAGATGTTTTATCTTCTGAAATAGAAGATGAAACTGATCAAAATGCAACAAAATAACAAGGACATGTAAATAAAATTCAATTGCATTAAAACAAAACAACAACAAAAATGCGATAAAATTTTCGCATGAAAAAAAACTGCCGTGCGACATCGATGTAAAATCATTCGATTAGCCCCCAAAAAACCCTAAAAATAAAACATTCCAAAAAAATGTCGCTTCTCAATGCTGAAGTTGGAAAATCTTTTAGCGAACAAACGAAAAAAAAAAAAACATGAAACAATATTCAAACATCACATTCCAAATATCGAATAGACTAGCATAGAACACAGATTTAGTGTAATTAAACAACAAAATATTAAACTTCTTCTTTTTTTTTCTCTGACAAACAAACAAAAAATAAAATTCAAAAACCAATTTTTATCTCGATCGAAACTTTGAAAAAAAAAAATGAAAATACGTTTTTTTTTAGTGATAAGAATTTCGATGCGAATACGCAATTTTGATTGTAAACAAAGTAAATGAATGTTTGTTTAAATGGCAAGGCATTGCTTTGATCGATAAAAATAACTTCAACTATTCAACTGATGAGCTCTTCTACAGCGAATAAACCGTTTGCTCAAACACACACACACACCTAATCCAGCCAGAAATTCTTGTTATCTTTCTCAAGCATTTCAAGTGTGAATCCCACACGCACTTCGAAATTCAGCTGGAGCTGGTTTTTTTTTTGATAAAACTGGAGCAACAAAAATATGAATCAGCATCATCATTTAACATCATATTTGTATTGCTAGAAGGAAGAGAGAGAAAAAATATTAAATAAAAATAAAAACACTTAGACTGCACTAGTTCCCAAAATGATAATTTTTAATTCTTATAGATGTAAATGATAAAATTGCCAAAAAGAAAAAATAACAACAACAACAATTTAAATCACCGACACAAAAATGATTGCACATTTTAAAAAGACTAGATAAAAAAGGAAAAAAATGACTAAAATGCTGTTGATGATATGCCCCGAACGAGATTTGATCCGTTACATTTCGGGATGAATTGAATTTTTTTTTTTTTTTTTTTGGAATCGATGATAGGTCACACTGAAGATAAAAAAAAAACTGATCGAATTTTCCGTGCTGTTGCATATTCTGTATATTTTAATCGATTTCTAATGCTATTAATTAAATGGAACGTAAATTGTGACCACAAATTGTTACATCACACACACACACACACATCCAACATGGACGTGAACAATTATTGAACATGAATTTAAAATTTAAACAAACAAACAAAAAACTAATAAGAGATTGAGCACCTTTGAACACCATCTCCGAAATGATATGATTGATATATGATGATAAATGGCAAATGCAAGCCATTGAAATGTCCAGCAATTGTTTGACATAATATTCCATGGTAAAAACACAAATGAGAGAGAAATCGCAGATGATATGAATTCCCATTGAATTGATTGATGTGATTTCGTGTGCAGAATTTTGATTGTGCACCCGAAAAAAAAATGATGATAATATAAACGCAAACAAAACAAAGTTATGCAAGCAGCAAAATGAGCAAGTCCAAAGTGCGCGTTCATTTTTTACATATTTAACAAAAAAAAAATAATGTATTTAATGAAAAATAATGAAAAAAGAAGACAATTGCACTCAAAATATATCAACAACAAAAAAAAAGAAGAGAATAATGCAAAGCAAACCAGCTTGTGAAATCAAGAGAGTTGAAAACAAATTAACATTGATTTAAAAATATGAAATGAATTAAAACCAGAACAAACAAACAAACAAAAAATTTATTATATAGAAATGCAGAGTAAAAATTATTTAGAAATTATGTACTGTGTACTGAGGATGCACTAGCAAAGAAATTAAACGAAAAAAAAAAAAATTAAAATTAAAATTAAAAATCACAAAAAATATTGACGATTTGAAAAAAGAGGAAGAGAGAGAAAAAAAAAATAAAACAAATATGCGCGCAATATCGCTGAATCTGTGTTTAGCGATGTTTCTGTCTCACGCTGGAGTTCAAGAGACATAAAGCAATATACGAAAACAAACAAACACACACACACACACATCCTACAAAACATGATAAAAAAAAACAATGATTTAAACAAAACAAAAAAATACGTCAAATTTAGTACATACTCAAATTGAAATGAAAGACAACAACAAAATATGTACGATATTGGTATTGTTCCTAATAAAATATATAAACTAATTAAAAAGTAAAATAATTAAACAAATAGTAGATATTATACTGAAACAAATAAACAAAACACAAAAAAAAATGAAACAAAAACACGGGCAAACAAGTGTACATCTCACTGAAATTGGTGGTGGAACAGAAGAAGTGGATATGTGCGTGGAGAGAATTGTTCTTCATTTTTTTTTTCTTTAAGTGAAAAGAAAAAAGGAGAAGAAAAAATGAGAAATAAAATGCAAATAAAATCGTGGAAAATCATAAAGTAAATAAACAAATGAGAAAAAAAGACAGATTGAAATCGTATCCGACTGAAGATTAATGGTCAGTTTGATTTAATTGCATGTATTAATTTTTAAATAAACAAACAAACATAAAAAAAACCAATTTCAATGGGATAGAGAGAGAAAAAGGAAATTGATGAATCCGATAAACGGTTTTTGCTGGAATAATTTTTAGTAATTTTTACAAAATTATTCGATAAGAATCTGATGTTTTTTTTTTTTTTTTTTTTGTAAGAAAGAGAAATGTGTCCGTTTATCGACCAACCAACAGGATCAACTGTTCGCCTTTCAAATAATGGTTTAATTTTTGAGTCTCAACATAAATCGCGTAACGAATATAGTTTTGGTTTTGTGAAAGAGAATATTAACCGAAACAACAAACAAACAAATGATCCAGAGTAAGGAATGAAGACATGAATTTTAAGTTGATTTTAAATTTTAAAACAAAACAACAACAACAAAAAATGCAAAACAGTAGCCGATAGCATCAATATTAGTTATGTTTTATCATTATCATTATTATTTTTTTTTGTCTCTTTATTTTGAATAGATTAGCTATGTTATTTGACAGTAAAATTGCATTTCAAGAATTATGCAAACACCGCAACACAAACAAACATACACAAACACACATGTATACAAGAAATATGCGCTCAAACGTTCGTGTGCTTGGTTGCCCAAGCAGCAATGTTCATAAACAAAAAAAAAAAATGTTTCTTCAACAAAAATATCTGAATTGCATTGTTGAAAAAAAAAATGGGTATAGAAATTGATGGAATGGATTTCAAATCAATTTAACGGGATGGGAAGTGTATTTTTGCTCAGCCAAGAGCCGATCACCTTTCCATGTCCGTTTTCAACCGTGGTGCTCAGTATTCCAAAACAATTTTCAAACACATTTTTATGCCCAACAATTAAATTTACCATGAGCATGACCCGGATCAGCAACATCAGTACAATACGTTTGATGCGCACATTTCAAACACACACACATTTTTAAACAAATGAAGCAATTCATCGGTAGTTGTCTCAGTATTATTTCAAACGTGAAGCTACAATTCTTTGGTAGAAAACAAAAATAATAATTTAAAAGAAAAAAAAAATTAACTTTTTGGCTCAAGACCATCGCGATTTGTTCATTCGCATTCTCAATATTAAATGTTACAAAGTGCACACTAAATTATAAAAGGCGATAAGTGGTGTATTTCTTTAACAAAAACACAAACAACAAAAAAAATTGAAATATCTCTGTCGTTTTTGGGAATTTTCGGATGAACAAATCACACTGGCCGCCGCAGTCATAAGTCGTTGTCTTTATTTGTAAACAAAAATTTAAAAAAAAAAAAAAATAATTACAGATGGAAACTTTGACAAAAAATATAAATTTTACTTTTTGTTTTGTTTTATTTTATGATTTCCCCATTTTAACATTTTTGAGTGTTTTCTGCTTTTGTTTGATACTTCTTTTTCTTTATGATTTTCGTTTTGGTTTGTTGCTTGGTTGCTTCTGTTTTAGACTTCGTTGGTTTTTCGATTTTGTTGGATTCTTTATCTTTCTGTTCTTTAAAATTGTTTTGTTTTTCTTTTGTGTTTGTTAGGACACCTGAACCGGTTGCCTGTTCGTTGATTTGTTTGATTTTTTCTTTTATAGGCTTCTTTTGATTTGCATTTTATCTGGCGTGAAAACAAAAAACAAATGGTAAATAAAAGTAAGGGTGGTAATTTGAATGAACGAAAGATGCGATTTAGAAACACTTCATAGTTCCTGTAAACATTTTAAGAGATGACAAGTAGCGATTTAAAAAATGAAAAAGAAGACATATTTGATAAACGTAATTATTAAAAAAAAAAAAATGAAATCAAAACAAAAAGTTAAAAGACAAACAAAAAAACAATCGAAGTCACAATGAAATATGCCGATGAACTGAGTGTACTCTTCTTTGGAATAACTTTTGGAATATTAAAAAAATGATTGCAATGTCACTTTATTTGCTTGAAAAAAAAAAACACAAAAACAAAAATTGTCGAAGCATTTTCGCAAGTTTCGTTACCAAATTTCTCTTCATTCTCCTTCTACTCCTTCGCCACACTGACTCCCACACCTCAAACCGTGACCATTTTATTTATTTTCCAAATTCGGTTCAGTTTGGTTTGGTTTGGTTTGGTTTGTGTTCCACCCAAAACGAAAAAAGAACATCGCCAACGAAATTCTTTTTACCGCGCTTTTTGGTCATCGTTAATTTTAGTGTAATTTTTTTTTGCATGCGTGCAATTTATTGGTGAAAATTTTGAAACAAAAAAAAAAAAAACTACGCAATTAACTCGTTTTACTTCCGACTTTTAAACCCACACAAATTTGAATAAATAATTCTCCTTTTTGTTTGTGAACCAAAATGTGTTTTGGATATTTCTGAATGATTTAAATGACATTTCATTTTAGCTCTTAGTTACTGTGAGAATACATATTCCATTTAGTGATAAGTGAACAATTGTGTAGGGCACGAAATTAAAAGAAAAAAAAAAAAAAATCATGAAAGACAAAAAATGGCATGACAAAATGAACACATTTTTATTCGTGTGACTTTTAGACAAAAAGAATCGAAGAATGGACGGTCAAAAATAAAACGGTTCAAATTTTAAAAATGAAAATGAATTAGAACAAGACTCACGTACTTTTTTTTCGTGTACAGTCACTTACGAGACGGACAAATATACCCAGAGTACAGTTTCAATACATTTGCAATTTTTTATTTTTTTTTTCTGTTGCGTCATTTAGTCAAGCGTAAAATTATTTTAGCAAATTTAGTGGACGCGCAGATAAGACTTGAAAATAAATTAGAATAAAACACAGTGAAGAAAATGGAAATGGAAATTGAAAAGAGATTTAAAAAAAACACATTAGATTGATGAGAAAATCCCACGTATACTGCACAAACACACACACACACACGATTGAGGGAGATTAGATTTTAAATCACAACTGAAAACTGACACAAGAGAACGAATCAACCTAAAAAGGGTTTAAACTTGGATTTTTTTTTTTTTTTGTAAGTTTAAGGGTGACGTGTAGTGAAAATTTGAGCCGAGACCTGCAAAAAAAAATGATCGAGAATACAAAAATATGTTTGGTTATTCAGCAACGCCGATTTCAGGGCACTTTAGAAGGAATCGGTTGCGATCGATCATTCACGGCTTCAAATGTTCAAGCTAACATAATCACTACCTAGCCAATCACATCAAGTTAAACCCCTTTAGAAACACATAGAGACTGGATTAGATTGTGCATGGAACAGTTAAATTTTAAATGTAAAATGAAAACAATCAATGCCGACAAATTTAAGTCGACAATTGCATTTGTTGAAGTGTTTTTTTTTTATTTACTTCAACAAAACAAACAGCAAGTAATAATTTTAAAGTGAAAAAAAAAACAAAACAACAAAAGCATGGAATTCTTTCCTGGAGAGGTCATCAATCAATTTCAGAAATGCATCATTTGATTTATTTGAACATAATTTTCCGCCGCGGATGATTTTATATCCGGATGAAAATATGACGAGAAAGAGAAATTAAGCTTAAAATTAATTTCAAGCAACAAAAGAAAAAACGAATCGTAAATGAAACAGAGAACATATTCCTCGCACTAAAAAAAAAACAAACAAATCAAAAATCAAAAGCAACAAAAAATGACATGACATAAGCAAGACGATGAATTTAAAAAAACGAAGAAGAAGATTGAAACACTTTCAATATATTTAAAGCAAATGCAAAATGCAAATCTGAGCAAAAAAAAAAATACTAGAGAAAAAAAAACATAGCAAATTAAAATTAACTAAACGATGAAATTGAAGAAAAGAAATTGAAGGTCTAAATCTGGTAAGATGATGTGAGACTTAAGTGAGAAAAATGGCCAAATCTGCGATTTTAAAAAAACTCAACCGAATAATCGAAACAAAACAAAAAATCGATCACACTGAATATTTATAAATACTCAAGATTTAATGGACAAAATTGTGCTAGTTTGGCCAAAAATGCAAACTTCACAATTTAAGAAAAAACAAATGAAAAAGAAACACGGTCATTAATGCCATACATGCAAAGTAGCAGCAAAACTAAGACACGCAGGCAAATTTAAAATGAGAAAACAAAAAACAAACTACAACTACAACTGCAAATAAAAACAACCAACCAAAATAAATAACATGATTTAACCATGATGAGAAAAAAAATGATGAGGTGGAAAGCATTCAAAAGTAAAAGTATATATATATATTTAGTTCTAATGAAAATGTTCCTATTATGTATTAATTGAAACAACATGAAAACAAAAACAAAAAAAAAAAAATTGTGGACAAAAAAAAAATAAGTGAAAAAATAGTATCTAGTTGTAAGTAGCTTACTTATTGGCTGTATGTATCGGAATCGATGGGTCATTTTGGCTTGTAATGTAACCGCATTGCATCCGAATTGCACAAGTGTGTGAACACATTTTATGTTTTTGGATCATCAATTTAACGGCACCTAAATAATCATTTAAGCTGTTCAGCCATCACACTCGACACCGTCGATTCCGTTGCATACTGGCACACTAATAAGTGCGCGCAGTAATAAATTTACCATTTAACAAAAACAACAACAACAACAACAAAAATCTATAAATATTATATTTGTGTAGCTATGTAGGCGTAATACATATATATAGAAAAAGATATATATGCGTTCTCTCTCCCCCTTCTCCCTCTACGATTCGCCGTCATTGCACGGCCATTCGGGCGGGGGTGGACATAAACAAAATCACAAACAAAACAACACACGTGTTCACGTACACATTCATTTCATTGACACTTTCACTCAGCCCGAATCACTATTTTTCAATTTCCTATTTTATTTTTTTTTTTTTTTTTTTTTTGTTGGTTCCATTGATATACAATGAGTGTCAATCATACATTCGACGAATAAAATACCAAATACACACCATTTTTTGTTGATGATTGAAAGCACCCACAAAACAAACTGCCAATAAATTTGCCCAAAAGAACTTGTAGATTTCAATAGATCCGTTCACATTCATCTAACAATGAAACACACACACACAAAACCGATTGAATGAGCATTCCATTTCTCATCAACTTGGAACAGCCGTCAACCGTATTTATCTGTCCAATTGAGAAATTGAGTGTTTCATTTTAGCCAAACATCGTCACCCGGTGCATATATTATCGATTTTATTTGGCATTTCATGTATTGCACCTTGCAAATTCGTTTTTTCTTGATTTTGCTTAATTTGTTTTGATTTAGCTTTTTTTTCAAAACATTTCCAAATCTAGTTTCCTCTTGCCACAGCACAGCACAATTAGATTTTTTTTTGTGTGTGTATCGCTAAAATGTTTCTAGTAGACATTTTTTTACTTGTTTTTTTGTTTGTTTTGTTTTGTTTTTGTGTTTAATAAAATTTAGTTTTTATTCCCACATTTTGTCGTTAGTTGAGTATTTGATTTGGTTTCGCTTTTGTTCATAAGCGAAATTTCAATTTTATTTAGACATTTAGTATTTACTTTTAAATGCATATGTAACAAAGAAAGAAAAGAACACACACACACAAAAAAAAACAATTGAAACCTATAATCTAATGAAAAGAAAATACATACGTATTGTCAATATTGCCAAATAATGTAGTGAACTCAAAGTTAAAATGACAAGAAAAATGACAAAAACCAAACAAAACAACAACAACAACAAGAACAAAATCGAATCCACGGAACCACATTTTTTGACGAAAATTTGGGGGTGATTCATACACACATACACACCCAAAAGATAGGAAAAATCGTAAAAATCACACATCAAATGAGCAGTGAAAGAAAAGTAAAAAAAAAAAAAAAATGAAATGAAATGAGAAAAATGAATGAAACACATGCATCTCGATCATACACATGAAAGAAAGAAGAAAAAAAACACACACACACAAACACACATTTTTTGAAACTATGTGCAATCATTAAGAAAAGAAAAAATTGATAGACAAAACAAACAAAAAATACATTCTTCTTTTTTGTGCGAATATGTTACCTACATTGTAATCTGTAATTTTAAAATGCGAGCTTTTCGAAGAAACGAAATACACACACACACACACACACACACACACACACCACATACATACATACAATGGGATGGCTCCAAGAAATACAAAACAAAAATACGATTTTCAAAGTCAAAATAAAATGGAAATAATAATTTTTGGTTTTTTCAAATTCCTTTTTTGCGAGTGATATACAGAGAATATTACAGAATGATCAAAAGAGAGAAAATATATATAAAAAGTATGAGATTCGAAAACAAAACAAAAAATGGATGGCTGAAAATTTCAACTTGAAATTGATAAAATCATCCTAAACAACCCATATAACATCTACACATCCTCTGGGCTGTCTCATAATGAAAAAACCCACGAAAACAAAAAAATTATCCACAAAATTGCACCAGTAATTTTTAGAATGCAAATTAAAATGAATGAAAAATCCACTCAAAGATAAACCGCAAATGGTTTTTTTTTTTGGTTGCGAATCGCTCTCACTTGCGTTGAGGTTGTAGTGTACACTGTTACAATGTGCACGAAATTCAAATCGAATCTACATCCATTTATTTTTAAATTAAGATTCAAATCAATTGATTGAACCAAAACACATTTTAATATCTATTTGCTTCACCACCAACAACAACAACAAAAGCACTACTTGATTTGCTTTTTAAGAGGGATATTTAGATGGGTTTCTAATCTCTGATCCAACTTCTAGACACAATAAATACACATGTCACCATAATTAAATAGCAAATAATAATAGTAAAGACATTTTCAACAAAAGAGAACAAACAAAAAAAAAACAAACACACAAAACACACACAGGAAAAGAAATGAACTAACGACGAATTAAACATAAATAAAAATGAATGTTCACTTACCACTTGCAAAACCAATTCCGTAGACATGTAATTATTTACAAAAACCAAAAAAAAACAAAAAAACACACAAAAAATAAAAGGTCACACAAGGAAAAGAGAATACGAAGAAGATTTAAAAAAAAAGACACACACACAAAAGAACCTACAACTATATACATATAAATATAAATACGTATGGTAAAGGATATTAAAATACATACCAATTACTAAATTTATTAAGAATAATTTAAAACAACAACAAAAATGCATACCAAGTAACAAAAAAAAAAATTAATTTAAAATACAAAAAAAACCAAGTATTTTCCAAGGGTTTCGAGGTTATTGAGAGAGTTCATGAAGCGCAAACAGGGCTTTTTTTTCTCTCTATCACAATTGCAGATCATTTTAATTTGTCCATCATTCGTGTTGAATTGAATTTGAATGTCGATTTGATGAAAGCGAGTGCAAAGTTCGTGTCAGCGGTATAAAAAAAAAAGTTAAACTGGGCCACGCCGATGACACCAATCGCACTCGTAAACAATCCCAATTTTAAAGCAATTTAATAATGACAAAATCGTTCCCATATCCATTCGATTCAACACAAACTAGCTATCGTATGTCACAATCTTCATTTGTTTTTTTTTTTTTTCATTTTCCATCATCATCATAATGCAATTTTCTTCTTATTTCTACCGGACATAAACCGTTCTTACGGTTTTATTTCGCGCACACACACACACACATCATTTCATATATGTTATCACAAACATTCGAACCAACTCTCATCACATCTCGAACACTCTTGGAAAAGAAATATAGTTCCTATTTCTTATCAAAAATTACTTGAGAGAAAACAAAAATTTTGAGAAAAAAAAAACCAAACACAAAAATATTATATTAAGTTAAGTCAAAATGAATAAAAAAAAAAAACAAAAAAGACGAGAAAAAAAAACAACCATTGAAATCAAGAAAACATGAAAAATGGATGAAACCAACATACTACTTATAAAAAAAAAAAAAAAAATATGAAACATTATTGAAAACATTTATATTTTACCGTAATTTTAAAAGGTATTACTAATGAACTATGTTTAATAATAATAAAATTAATATATAAAAACAACTTCAATCGAGTTTCTTTCTTTATGATTTTTTTTAAGGGCTAATTTTTTTGTTGGTCTGAAAAGTGAATTTTTGACATTTTCAGATTTTCAGATGAAAATAAAGCGCGACGAAGGACCTAGAAGATCGATTAAGCAGAGACACAGAAACAATGGGTTTTTTTTTATAACTATTTACGTGTTAAGAGGAGCAGGCGCCAAAATGCTGAGCATAAGTCCCAGCGTCACTTTTATTTCAACATCTTTTGCTGTTTTTAGTTGGAGTATTGTTTTTATTCTTTGATTTCTGAAACTTGACTGTTTGAATTTGGTTGAATTGAGTCACTCAATTTAAATGTGCAGGTTAATTTGCCAGCTCAGCGTTACCAGAGCATTAAATACAATTTAATTGTACGCAATTGTGAATGAGTATGCATTATTAGTAACTTATCCAACAACAACAAAATCCGAGACCATGTCACAATAGGTTTTCTGTTACCATGATTCTTCTAAAGCTAATTATTAACTGTAATAATTGATTAATTTAAAAAAAAAAAAAAAGTTTAACGATCTTCTTTAAAAAGAATTTGTTTCCTTCCACGCAATCTCCGATTTTCCCTCTTTAGATCTATACAGAATCTCTATGAGAGAGATTTAATTCTTGGCCCAACAAAGTCTTATGTTTAATTTTAGATTTATTTATGTTTTTGGTTTTTATTCTGTTATTCGGAACATATTCCAGTGAGAAATCAGCAAAAACCAATAAACCGTAAGCTATTCCCAATTAATATAAATAATAAACTCTCACTTAGCTCTGTGCTATTTATTAAAAATATGGTGATTTATTTGAAAATCATCTTTCCAATTACAACCAATTCAATTTTTCGCTTAAGAATCAAATTAATCATTTAAAATGTATCGTATTCATTTTACCGATTCCAAAGGATAAATTTCGATGCCTTATGAATTGAGTTCAAATGCGTTTTTTTGTTTTTGTTATTGATATTATGTTAAACAGATTATGTAAATAAACATGTTGCAGAAAATATCCATCAGTGCAAATGCATGTTTATTTTTAAAAATGTAAACAAAACTGAAACACGATGTTTAAAGGTTTGTTTTTTTTTTACACGTCCGAAGCCATTTGTGTATTTCAAATTGAATATACTGAAAAGATATATTTATACAAAATTAAAATTGGAATGTTCTTTCAACACTCACCACGCACACCGATTTAACGGAATGCACAATGATAACATCGGCATTACATAAATTTAGTCCATTTTTTTTTTAAATCACGTTCAGGTGTTAGCAGTTTTATTACACAATTCGTCTTGTATTTTCGTTGAATGTCGCTGAAAACTGAAACATTGGCATTGAAAGTTGGTTTTTTTGTTGTCAAGTTTATTATTTTAATTGATTAAAAATAAACTAAAAGGGATATTTATTAACTTCCTGATTCAGTCTGATATTTTATGATTCGATTTAAACGTGAAATTTCTTTGATTGATGCCCAAGTCGATTTTAACAAATTGCTTTTTGATTTTAAGGTAAATTTTATTCGAAAACCTTTCAAACAAACAACTTTTGAACTTTTGGAATTTTAAGTAGGTTTCATGCTCAATGTTTTTTATATAGTTAATAGCTAAGCCGTAGACTCAAAGCAGATTCCATTTTAATTGGAATGATTGGCGTATAACCTTCTCAGAGAATTCCGTCCTTTGGTCGATCATTTGTTTATGAATAGTTTTGCTAAATATGATTCAAGAAAAATCACTGATTTATTTTCTTTTTTTTTATATTTTAAAATGTCTGATTTTCCCTCCCAAAGTGATGAAAATTTAGGACACAAAAACCTCGAACATATTTCAGGATTGGTAATAATGTCGTAAACATTCGAACTCTCGTCTAGACTGATTTTGTGTGTGTGTGTGTGTGTGTGTGTGTGTGTTCATTTTGCCAAAGGAGATTGCGATTGTTTATTTGCACTCGCTCTCGCTCTCTTTGAAGCAAAAACAAAAACTATTTAGCCAATTTCAGTGACTGAAACGAAAGTGCCGCATAATCGAATCATTATAATTTATTTTCCATCGTCAATAATGGGTGTGTGTTTCTAGATGAACACGGTTTCGCATTCATGAAAACGAACGGAAAATATTAAAATATCGTCTTGTTGATTTTGTTTTTTGTTTTTGTTTTTTTTTTTCGGTTTGAATGATCCTACGTACGATCGAAACTGGTGGTGTTGGTTGCACTCAATCGACGCGTATACGTGCCGTTTTCTAATTCGTTTATTCATAGCGCCAGAAAATTCGAAAGTATTTTCACTTATTCGTATTCGAGAAATCACGATGCACAAACACTAAAAGCATTTTGATTTTGCCGACTTTAGAAAATATATATATTTGAATTGAGGATTGGTTGGGTAAATAAAAAAAACAGCAAAGCCACTTCAAAATGGGTGTGAAAAATGTGAATTTTCATATTAAAAATAGCGGTGTTCGCGTTTCATGCGTGTTTACTGTACGTAGCAAGTGGATTGAGACGATTCAAAAACAAAAAACAAAAAATGAGCTCAATCAAAATAACCCGAATTTGAGAGAAAGCGATTGAAAACGCACCAGAAGCAAAGAAATAAAACGGGGATATCATGAATTTGGAGTAACGAAAAGATATATAATGGGATGATGATGATGATGATTTTAGTTGTTGTTGTTCGGTCGTTCATCGCCACAAATCTCCTCCACTTTCCACGCATGGTGCATGCATATGATGTAAAAATAAGACAAATGGCCGAACAAAAATATACACACGGCTGTCGCCTATGGCATAATTTTTTAATCGGGGCCTGTTGGTGTGAGACAGAGAGCGAGCGAGTGCGCGCGCGTGTTTGTGTGTGTATGTGCATGGCACTCTAATTCAGTGCCGCCACTGCCATCGTGTATCATGGTGTGTGCGCGCTTGGTTTCGGTATATCTATTAATCGCTGAGAAATAAGGAGCAATTCTAGGTTGTCGCTCTCATCGACGAAACACACATATAAGCAGCTCTTTGTGTGTCGTATGGCAGCGAGCGCTCACAAAATAGTCAACTAATCATTTAATTTGATCTGATTCCTGATTTTCTATTGCTTGTGAGTGTTGATTCGATTTTCACTGAATTTGTTGTTTTTGTTTTTCAGTTTCTTTTGCTCTCTTCTTTCAGTTTATTTGTTGTTTTTCCGTTACTGTTTTCGGCTGTAATTTTTTTTTTTTTCTTCTTCATTCGAATGTGTTGTTGTTTTGCATTTCAAAACGTTTTGAAAAGGCGCACGGACGCACACGACACAGAGAGAGAGAGTGTCTCTGATGCTGTTTTTCCACCATTCATGCGAATCTGAGTTTTTAATCATTTTAAGATCGTTTTCGAAACCGTAGTGTAGTGCGCGCGTTGATTCTTTTATACATCATCGAGTTGAGATTGACTCGAATTTTTTCTGTTCGCCTATTTTATTTTGTGTGTTAAATTTATTTATTTTGAATTTTCTATTCTTCCGAAGTATATATAACATTTTTTTTTTGTTTGTTCTGTTTTGTATTGTTCGCTGCTGGGTGAATTTGGTGGCACTGAAAGGAAAATTATTACATAATATTTTTTCGTAGAATTTTTGCCAAAATAACAAGCGAGCCAGACAATTGACCGAAAAAACCGAAAAGAAACACGACAAATTTCAATTTGAGAGAGTGCGACTGGCGATCGAAACGACAAATTTCAAGTTTATGAAAATTTTGGCAAATCAGTTTTAGCGTGTGACAAAAACAAAAGGGACTGAATACTGCAAGTTTTCATTTCGAAAAATCAACATCAAGTTTTTAAAGTAGTCTCTAGAGACGTTGGGCGTAGCGCGATTTGTTCGAACAAAAAAAAAAGAAGTAACAACAAAAGAGAACAAAACAAAAACAAAAAAATATCGAAAAAAATAGCCAAACAAAAGAAGAAACGTTCGTCTTACCTAATAAAAGCGACCGTTTTGCTAATTTTCAAATAGGAAAAACGGACCGGTTAATTCAACACCAAGTCGAATACAACAAGTGTGAAAATTGTCATTGATTGAACACAACTAAGAGAACGAAAATGGAAGTATCGGAAACAGGCGCTGGACAAAATGTGCAAAAATCAACATCAAGCACATCGGAATCCGTGAATGAGGTTAGTTTTTTGTAGACCATTCTTTTTGTCTGCTCATTAAAATTTTTGGCTCCAATTTTGCATACAATTTTAACGCCAATACGTGACATTTTTTTTTTTTTTTGGTTTGATTGAAGTTTGAAACAAAATATACCGCAAATAATTAAACAAAACGCAACAACAAAATAAAAATGTAAAAAAAAAATCAAACAATTAACGAGTTTGCTGGAAATATGCTTCTTAACCTGTATATTCGATCATCAAAACGCAATGGATTCAATGTACAAAAGTGAATTTTATTTTATTCCAGCTGATTTTAAATGTACTGTTGCTATTTTATTTTTTTTTTTAAAATGTGTTTTTTTTGTCATTTCTTTCAAATCGTTTTATTTGTGCCGCTTCCACAATTGTTCGCTATTCACTTTTATTTCGATGTATTTTCAACAAATCTTTTGACGTAAATAAGAGTCGCTATACTTTCATTTCCTAACTCAAAATTTTCATTTCAAAAAAACAAAAACAACAACCTGATTTTTCAGGTTGCGTGGGATAATGTCATCGAACTAATTATTGGTTGCGGTGTACGTGCATTCTACTGCAAAATGGCTTTTCATTCAGCCAAAATTCAGTTGTGTGTGTTTGTGTGTGACCAGATAGCGACAAAATTAAATTATGTCTAATTAATAGTGAAAGGAGTATCGACTTTGCAATTACGTTTGCTTGCTTGCATAACACGCTTCACATTTTGCTGCTCGCCCGACTACCGTTCTTTTTCTTTTTTGTTCTCGGCTCGGCGAAAAAGAAGAAAGATGAGAAAGTCATTTTGTCGGCTTGAAGTTGAAGGTCCGATTAAACTGATGTATGCGAATGGAGGACATTAAAATATCGCACAAAATGTTGCGCGACACGCCACACAGCTACACATTTTCTAATAATTAATCCAACCCAAATTCGCAAATCGTCGGCCACACGCCCCGGTCACTGTGATATCAACAAATATGCGGGGTTTAGCTAGTCATTTTTGTGAACATTTGAAAAGTCCCAGTTTTTTTTTCTCTCTCTCTCTCTCTCTCTTTCTCTCACACACACACACACACACACAATTATATAACTTTGAAATTAAATTTTACAATTCACAAATATTTCGTTTTGCACTTGAGAAATTTTTCCGTTGTGTATATTATGCTCAGTCATAAATAAATTATTCGGTTTGCAATTAGCGTATTTAGTATCGGAAAAAATTTACCATTCCATTTATTTTCAAATGATTAACATCGAGAAAAATCGTTTTATTTTTTTTTTCTTGCATTTTATGGTGCATCATTTTTTTCATGCTTTAATTAACACACAGAAAGCAACTGCCAAAACATGTTCGGTTAATTACCGAACAGCTATTAAAGGTTGCGCCCGCGCTCAAATTCGTTTTTTTTTTTTTTTTTTTTTTAATTTGTTTTGATAGTAAATTGGCGTAGCAAATCGAAGCAATCAAGATTTTGTCAACTGAAAAATTCAATTAATTTGTATTTTGTCAAGCTTGTCAATTAATAAAAAGCAAATAAATTGGAATTCATTTTGTTAAATTAAGTGATCAAGCTGTCATGCGACGAAAAATGCAATTCAAACATTTTGAAAGGCCTACAAATCACCATGTTAAACAAAAATTGGTAACAAAATTAACAAAATCTCAAAATAATGTGCCAATTTTATAAATTATGTTTATGCGTGGCAAAATCACTGTCTCGCATTCCCAATATTTATGCCATGATGCCAATCGTGCTTTGTTGTTTATTTGTTGTTATTCCGTTGTTGATCGATGAGTGTGTTGTGATCTATTTCGAAAAGGATAAACAACAGAAGCTTAAAAGTGCCCAAACCAAATGTGATATCATCATCGAATGACAAATACCCAAAATGAAAATATTGCTCGGCCATGTTCGGCCGAAGAGAGAAGCCACCAAATGATGATGTCATTCGAATAGCATCCGATTTCGGTTGTTTTTTTTTTTTTATTGGTGACATTCAATCTGTTTTTGTTGTTGTGTCGGTCTCAACGCATTTAGTTTTGACATTTAATTTTTATTAATAAAACAAACAAATCAAGCTGTTTTTCATGTAAATAGACTCACGACAAAACAAACAATTATATGGACAACAAAAAAAATGCCTTGAACATTTACAACGCGCTGTCTCGTTGTGAAGATGTGTGTGTATACTCAATAGAATTGGATATTTGAGGTTTGTAAATTACGAAACGAACAGAAAAAAGCGAAAGCCGCAGGAAATCATACATCAGCCCAAACAAAAATGGCCCATTGATTTTCCACGCGTATTTTTTTTTTCGGCATGAAAAATAATACATCGACTCGAATTAATGTCGAAAATGCTTCCAATAGAACGAACCATTGATGACAATTTCGTCATTTGTGCATAGTAAACTGAAACAAGGATGTTGTTGTAAATATGTGAAAAATGTTGTTGTGTTGTGGAATAGGTTCGTTGTTCTCTGCATGTTGTCCAATTTGCCGAATCAGATGCGCTTCCGTACAGTTATGATTCATACAATTTTAGATGTTTGCAAATAGTTGTTTTTGATTTTCTCTATTTATAGTATAAATATTGTTTATTCCCCGTCCCCCCCATTGAGCTAAATTTCTTGTAAATGCATCACCTCATTTGTTTTTTTTTTTTTTTTGTAAATTTTATTGGCGATCGTATCCGCATTCTCCATAGATATTGTATCAAAGCTCATGTACAGATGGTACTAGCATGTGCGTATGCGTGATGGTGTCGCTTCAGTACCTGAAGTGAACATATATAAATATACGATCAGTTTCACCATTATGTTTTGAGATGTTCATTGAATTTTCAACACACACAAAAATTCTTTCTTTCTCTCTCTCTCTCTCTCTCTCTTTGTTTTTTTTCTCTTTCTTCATGTATAAATCCGCATCGCCAACAATTGGTGGTGATGATCATTTTTCAGATGAGTTTCGAAAAATTGGCTCATGGTACCGTTGAAAGTAAACTGCAAATGCAAAAAAGCTCTGCCCAAAGCATTGAGCAATCGGCAAATTCAACGACATTTCAATCGATGGACGTTGCAAAATCACACCAATCAATGGAATCCGTATCGACAAATGTGGTAAGCACATCGCAACGCACCGTCAAAACATCATCGATCATGCAGAGTCACGCAAAAGTCAGCGTTTCAAGTACTGAAATCACCGAATTTGAATATGAATAGTTGTGGCGACGCGTCATTCAACACATAAATACACACACACACAAACAGACAAACACAACACACATTTTAGCCTGGCTTTATGTCAATTATCCGATTGTTTCGTCATTCTTTGTATGACCGGCAAATTACAATAAATTGTAACATCCTAGTAGGATGATTCATCAATGTTTAAGATTTAAAATTCTATCAACGCAAATTTTTTTAAAATTGAATTCCAGGCAATTTTCGACAATGCGAACAAATCCAAAATTTAAAGGACTTTTTGTTGTTGTTATTTTGGCTTTAGATCAAGTGAAAGGCACGTGTGCGAATAATATGTTTCAATAAAGGTCATTTTCACCAAATTCGAATTTGAGTCTATTTTTCTTCCATATTTCTTTTACTTTGACAAATATTTTAGCGAATGCAGGAAGTGAAACCGGTGATGTTTCATCTGTGAACACTTTTATTTGTTGGTTGTTGTTGTTGTTGATGAATTATTGAGTGTGATTTCGGAGTGCGTGTGACCGCTGAAATGTAGAATTTTCGCAACCCAATAACATTTATGAAGAACATAGAATATGATGTGTTTTTTTTTATTTTATATTATCGTTTCCATCGATGAGGCAAACAGTGACTTTTCTGAATGACTTTTCTCTTACGCAATAAAAACTGTTTTATTCAAAAGAAAACAGAGAATAAACAATAAATAAGCACTGAAGCATTTGGGTAGCAAAGCGTGGAAAATGATAAAATTTGATATAAATAAATTTAACTAGGAGTTGAACTAGGGCGGCAACATCACAAATAATAATTGATCGCGAATGTCACACACTAGCAAGTCAAAGAGACAAACAAGTTGCTGAATTCGTTTGTCGTTCATTTATGAGCAAATAAACATCGAATGGCGTAAAGTATGAAAGTATTGTTCTTGCTGTTTGCTCTGTTTGGGCCATTTGAATTTGAAATATGCTTTGAATTTCCTCTATTTTTATGTGCGGTTCGTGATTTTGGTGATTTTGCGCGCGCTGCTCTCTCCCTCTCTCTCTCTCTCTTTTTCCTCATGTTAATTGGTATCACATACATTCCATCGATCAACACTCAAATATTCTCTGGTGGGTATGAATTTTTTTCTGGATGCCGCGCTTTTCACACGGCCGAATCCGTTTGGCTAGTACATTTCGCCTTCAATCAACGTTATAATGGCATAAAAACAATTTTTATTGTGTAGGATTGTGCGCCACCAAACATTTCACAAAAACAACACACAGCAGACATCATAATCCATACGATTTGGTATTTTGTGAGAAAAGTCTCCTTCTAATTTTTTTTTTTTTTTTTTTATTTGTTGAAAAACGATTCTCTTTTTTCTTTTGAAAAAATCAATAAACCAATTATCATCGTGCGCACAGACACACCAAAAAGCCATAATAAAAAACAACTAACTGAACGGTGTACGGATGTCTGGTGACCACGTAATGCGATGAAATCCGAACGAGCAGCAGAACGTACATTTTGTGCGAAAAACTCGAAATGAATCTGATATTAAACGAGTTGACAGCTGTTCGGCTAAAAATAAGCGAATATTCAAATTGTAAAAACGATGAGAAAGAATGAACTCGAACATTGGGCGAGCACTAAAACTGATTCTCTTGTGGAATATATGTATATGCAATTCACTAAAGGCAACCACTCATCATAAAATTCGATTCGAACAAACAACATTCATTCATTTAAAATAATCTGCATCTTAATTGATTACCGTTATTAATTTCAGCTTCTTGTTAAGCCATTTCAATAAAGATTGAATTCGTTTTAATTTTCATTTGTTCTCATCATTATTATTTGATTGTGGTTAAATTGTTCATCTAAATAAAATCGCATATAATGCTCTGCCACCCATAAAAATGTATTATATTTAGCACTCTGGCTTCGCTTGATTCACACAATGAATGAACTTAAATCGTTCAACGATCCTTTTATTTTAATAGTCGCTCGCTTGCAGTTATCGTTGTTGTTTCTTCTTTTATTTATTTCTTCTTTTATTTTTTTTAAATGTTCGTTTATAAAAACAAAAATCTTTCGTCCAACATTTTTTTTTTTTTTTTTTTTTCAATTTTCCAACAAACAATATCTCTTTCTCTCAGCGATTGCTCTATCGTATCGCGTCTAATATGCAGCCTAACAAATAAAATCGTTTATGACCAAAAATAAAACACTATGAAAACTAGCCACAAAATATGACCAAATGGTTTGCTGTTGTACATTTATTTTGATCCGCTTTTAAAACTGGAAAAACTGCTTGGCTCTCAGCTGAAATAACCAAATTTGATTTATGGGAATTTTGATCATTTCAATGGGATTTTCCATTTGAATTTAGACGGTTGTGAAGACTGAAGAAAAAAAAGTCGTTAATGGTGATGGCAGTGAAACAGTAACTGTTTCGACTACTGTATCGGTTAAAAAGGCGCCAACTGAAAATGGAACTGTCCAGAAACCGAACGAGAATAAAGAGACTGAGGAGGTGGTTGAAGTGATCGAAGTCACCGATGACGAGAGTGGTGAAGAGGTCACCGAGGAGGTCATCACAACAACCACTAAAACTGTGACAAAAGGTCCGGTGGTGACGAAAGGAGTATCAATCGATAAATCAGCTGAGGAAGTGAAAGTGGAGCCAAAAGAGGAACCTAAGGTAGAGCCAGCAGCGCAAGCAACAATTGTGAAACAAGCTACGATTGAAAAGCAAGCCACGATTGAAAAACAGGCCACGATTGAAAAGCAAGCCACGATTGAAAAACAAGCCACGATTGAAAAACAAGCAACAATCGAAAAACAAGCCACCATTGAAAAACAGGCTTCGGTGGAGAAACCAGCTGCAGTTGTGAAGCAGGCTACCGTTGAAAAGCAACCTACTGTTGAGGTAGAAGAGGAAGAGGAAGAAGAAGAAGAAGAGGAGGAAGAAGAAGAGGAGGAAGAGATCGAAGTAAAGACCGAAACGAAGACTATCAAACAGGTGGTCAAGCAAGAGAGTGTTGCAAGTGAGGCTTCAGAAAAGCCAAGCCATGCTGTTATCGTTGAAACAAATCAACAAGAGGTCACCGAATCAATGTCTCAATTGAAGATTGAAGAAAGTCAGCCACCACCAACCGTAGCTCCAACAAGTGAACCGGCCAGACGTGTTTCGATGGCTGACCAGCCCCTGCAACGTTCAATTCAACAAGCCGTGTCAATCCCACAAACGGCACCAATTCAACAGACTATTTCTATTCAACAAAGCGCTTTAATTGAGCAAGCCGCCCCACCAACTCAACCGCAGGCTCCTCAGCCATCACCAGCTACATATGCCCAACCAACCGCTTATGCTCAACCAAGACCAGCACCGGTACCCGCACCAGCACCAGCTAATTATGCTCAACCTGCACCGACAGCCTATGCTCAACCACCATCATCGGCAACGTACGCTCAAATTCCGCAGGAAAATATTCGCAATCAATTGCAGGAGATTGTGTCGGACATTGATCGTGCCGTTGAAGAACATAAAATGTTTGGTCAAGTGCCACCGCAACAAACCCTAAAATCATCTGTCACTTCACAAAATAGTACGACCGAAATTTTCAAGCATTCGACAAGCAGCGCAATTTTACAGAAACCCAGCTACTTCTATCAGGTATGTTGAGTGCACTGCGAGAGCTTTTTTTTCGCATAATCAATCATTTTTGTTTCGCTTGAGGAAGTTTTGAATCAATTTTTATTGATAAATTTTGCTGCTGACAAGAAACATCCATGTAAAATGCCATTACAGTGGCGAATCGAAAGGTAATCGCGACCGCAAACAAAGAAGAAAAAAAAAACAAATTCAACAAGTTGTCTTTGCTGTTGAGAATTCTGCATTTAAAAACTGTTTGATATGAACCATTTTAAATTTGAAGCAATGAGGAATTGTTGATTTCACAGATTTGTTCGCATTTTTGCTGTTCTCAGCTACACATTGATTCAGTAGCAATGTAGAATTGGTGATGATTTATTTGACTATGTAGAATAAAATACACAAATTTTGTATGTTTACAACTGTCGAACAGAGGATATTGAGGCGATTTGTGAGTGTGCGCCTCCGCCGCCGGTATATTTGTTTTTTTTTTTTTTAGTTTTTGTAAATCACATACACACAACATTTATTTATAACTCACAGCGCCAATGGACACGATCAAGCACAAATGAAACGTTTTGTAGCGTATTATTTGACTTTAATTGATTGATTAGGGAATATGATAGTTAGCCGTCTTCGTTCAAAACACATATTTTACTCTCTTGATAAAATTGAAAAATGCAAACGAAAATGAAAATCATGAAATTATATGCGATTTGAAATGTAATCTATCGAACGTTAATATGATCAAGAAAGATCAATAAATAAGCAGCCAGAGAAAATTTCATATGAATATGAAAATTAAAGACCAAGGCAAGTGGAAACGTCAATGTCCAAGCAGACTATTGATCATTTGTTTATTCGACGATGACGCAAAGACTTGGAAAATAATTAAAGGAAAATTTATTGTTGGATTTTTTTGTGGCAATCAATATGCATATTTTTTCACCTCGCATTAAATTCTCTGTTTGTTGAAAAAAAAAAAAAACCTTTGTGTTTAAAGAGAAAACAACCAAATGTTCATAGTTTGACTGTGAAAACACGGTTACAGCAAATGCAATTTTTAGAAAAATCAAGAACTGCGACAGTCCGAACAGTTGTAGCCGCAGTAGCAGTCGAAAAGCAGGAAAAAAGACAGAAACGAAGACGAACTGCATTAGCGCGCCCATGCCCAATCATGAGCTGTGTGTGTGTTTGCTTTTTTGTTCACGCTGTTGTTACTCGTTAACGACACGTTCTACTTACAGTCTTTGCATATTTTTCTCTCAGTGTTTAATTTTAGAACGGAATTTGTATCGGTCGGTATCAGTGTGTTCTCAACTGAACATAGACTTATGTGTGTATGCGTGCGAATACGCCACACTATTTCCACTGAAATCTTCTATACACAACATTTTATAGATTCAAAATACATGTATGGGATTTTGTATTGCATATGCATATTGCTTTGCATCGCCAAAATCACAGCGAAAAGCGTGGTTAGTTTACTTTTCCGCACACATTGTGCAGACAAACTATTGGAATCAGTCCAAAAATTGGAATCATATCAGACCTGTTCTCTATCCATGGATGCATTTAAATACACAAAAAAACCTGTTTAGATGTTTGTGTAAATGTGTCGAAAGATTTGAAATTTTCTTTCAATTTCAAAATTGATGACCCTTTCAGGTCCTCAGCAAAAAAAAAAAAAATTGGAGGCAATTGATAGTGAATGTCAACATTTGTACCATTTTGTAGCTCGATAGAAGAAATTATGCAGTTGAATGGTTATCAACCATAAATTTGCCAAAGTCGAACTTTTCTGAGAAACGCAAATCTTGCATGGGAAATTTTGCAAGTTTCAGTTCCAGCAAGAAATTAACCGAAACAATAATTTCATTAAAACCTATGTAAAAAAAAAATCAATGGAAAAGGTTGCACCACCATAGATAATACTTTAAGCTGTGATTGGGTTTTTGCACATTTTCATTCTGATTTTGGTAGGTTTTCAAGCAAATTCATGAGAAGTTTTATGTTGAATATAACCGAGAAAGAAAAACGCCATTTGGTTATTTGACGCCACTGTTCCCGTGACAATGAAATAAATACCTTGTGAACTCAACCGAAACAATATGAATTTCGAACAGTATTTGGCTAACTTAATTTGGAAAATCTCTTGTGAAAGATAGTTAAAGATGCTCCAAAAAAGTTTGATTTATCGAATTTGTAGTCGATAATTGTTCGAGTAAAAATTCTACCATTGCCCGAACTAGAATTTTAAATTGTTCAAATCCATGACCAGCCCCACACTAGCGGTACACCTCCAATTAATTAACGTTTTCGATTTTATTTTGTTTCCTAATCACGAAAATCTCAAAATAATTCATAAGTTTGCGAAAAAGTTCGACTTTCGTTCGTAAGCCAATATCTTTTTTTCTTCATCTTTCGATTTTGACTCTACAACGTTTTCACAATAGTTGAAAGAAAGAAAGAATGAAAACCAAAAGAAAAAAAAAATCAACTAAAATAAAAGAAAAAATGAGTAACCAACAGATGATGACGAGAAAATAACGAAATATACATAAAAATGCCCGCACACTCTTCGTCAAAATGAAATTAAATGAGCTCGAATTTTGATCGAATCTTCATCTCTCGCCAAAAACCATATGCTATAACACAACACAGAAAACTCTATTCGCATTCAACTCTGTCTCTCTCTCTCTCTCTCTCTCTCTCTCTCTCTCTCTCTCTCTCTCGCTCTTTCTCCCCTTGTGATGATGACTCGCAAATGCGAGGCAAAATGAAAGAAAAAAAAATGTGTGATACAAACCTTATGTTATTAAAAGTATGTGAAACCACGTAAAAATGTGAATAAAATGTTAAAACAGCAATTCATGCTGAAAGAGCGAAAGAATAAAATCTAGCGCAAAAAAAGAATGAGCGATATGAGAGAAATTCGAATGAAAGAGAAAAGAATTTTGGGCGAGTAGCAAAAAAAAACAACATCATCATTAATTTCGAATTGGTCCGAATTGGTTTTTCTCAAATGAGAAAATTCTTATTTTGATTCCGTTTGGCTGACGTAGCCGTGTGGCCATTTTTTTTTCGCTGGTGTTTGCTGTTGCTTTCCATTTTCATGGGAAAAACTTTTTCTCTGGCACACCGTTGACTTTTAACGGGCTGTACACATTGTGCAGCAGCAAACATCAAAACCGCAAAACCCAGTGAGACCAGTACAATCCCGTGTAGTATTCGCTTTCGTTTTCAGCATTTTAGAGTTCGGTTGTTTCGTCCAAACGGTGTAACGGTGTGTGGAAAAATTGGGCGACGAACGATTGCCGTCTTTTTTTTTTCTCTCTCTCATCTCGTGTTGAGCTCGCCATAAAGTGTGAGCCATTTTTTAGCTCATCACCATACAACTATATGTGTCATCATTGAGCCGCCTTTTATTCGACGAGGATTATTGTCTTATGGGCATTATATTTCTCCCTATCGTTTTTGCTCCCGTCATCGCACATTTTTATCATCTATTTCAGTTGTGGACACTTTTAGTATTACTACAAAACAGATTTGAAGAAAAAAAAAACAACAACAACAGAAAACAAAGTTTAATTGTTATGTTTTGTGTCATCTACAAACAAATTCAAGTGATAAAAAAAACGAAAATAGCTAAGTAGTGTGTTGAGGCAGTTAAAAAAATAATTTGAGATTCATTTGAACGGAGCGAGAAAAAAAAGGAAACTTCAATTTAAAAATAACAAAAAAAAAACAGTGACATCAAAATCATTATTTGACCAATTTTATGGTTGGCCATTTACCGTGACGTCTACGACAAAAAATTATTGCAATTACAAATTTCCATTTTGCTTGTTGCACATTTGCAATACAAGAAAAAAACAAACGAAGGGAATCCTACGTGTTTTTATTTATTGCCAAATAGTGCAAAAAAAAACAACAAAAGTCCATTTTCGCAAAGTGGCGAAGAGATAAATGATAATTACACATTGGATGAAGACACTCTGACGTGTCATTTGTGTTGTTTATTTTTAATTTCGAACGATTCATGTTGGATGTTTTATTTTTTATCTCGTGCGACAAGTGAAATAAATTCGAAACTTATATCTACATTCGTTCCATAAAAAAATCCTTGTTAGACACATTTCTTCACGTTTTTTTTTTTTTTTTTATTATTGTCTTGTCACACGGAGAGACATAACACGGATTTCAGTACACGTTCATGCAATACCATTGAAACGTGTATTTCAAAATTGTAAATATTCAAAAATGCAACGTTCATTCAGCACACCCGCGCAAAATGCGACCCGATTCAATCGAACATTTAGTCAGACGCCAATATTTCAACGACGTCGTTCGAATAGCACCAGTAATTGTGTCATCGAGAAAAAGCGCGGCTTTAAGCCATCCGATCGCTTTGACCCGGTCAAACGGGAATTTTTGGTGCAATTAGGAAAGAAATTTTGGTGCAGACCGGTAAGAAATGTTCTCCAAATAGAAAATCTTGAATTCTACCTTGAAACCGTGAAACCGAATTGTTAATACTTTTATTGGCGTGTAGAAAGCTATTTATAGAGCGAATGAAAAATTGTTCACACCAAATCTATACCGATAGATACAGAAATGTCCCGTCCTCTCCCCTGAAAAATAAAAAACCACATTCTCATCGAAAACATTAATAACTCTTCCAATATCTCGGCGCTCTATGCAGCGCGCACCGCAATGTGTCGACAAAAACAACGACAAATGAGTGCAATCGCACATCATTCAACGTTTTGCGCAATCGAAAACACGAGAACTGTATGTGTGGTTTTTTTATTTTCATTCTTACTTTCTAATAATACGTACAGCTGCAAGCGGCCAGTTGGCGTGCGAACAGATTTCGAGATTTCGTTTACTAAATGATGATTTTGGACCAAATGGTCATATCAATCACAGCCGTTTTTCGGCAGACGAAAGATTATTAATAACAAAAACATTTTCCACAATTTATAAATCGTCACATTGAATGAAAAAAAAAAACACAATCAACACTTCTATGATAACAAACACACACACACACACACGCACACATTGTACACAAGTACACAAGTCAAGGGCATTCTTAATTTGTCTTTGCCACGCAAAATCAAAACATCTTAAAACAGTGTTAGCGTAAATCATCTGTGTTCAATTCAAGTGTTCCGTTCGTAGAAAATATGTTTTTTGTTTTTCATTTCGATTTTCTTATTTGCTTTTTAGATTTTCAAGCAAAAACGAATCGAAATTGTACGATTAAAGCCAAACAATGTGCACGCTTTGGATAAAGGCCACCTATTCAAATCAATGGATGGAAAAAGATCGAACGAATAATAAAAGCGAACCAAAAAAAATCAATCAGAAATAAAAGCGTTTGTGTTTCCAACCATCAGAGAACACATGCTAAAATTAAAACATTTTGTTTTGCCATATGGTAGAAAATAAACCAAAAAAACCACACACAAATTCCAATATAGTCTAATAGAAAGAGATAGAGAGCATGAAACATAGTACACTCTTTACAAATTGTTATGTCATAAATGAAGTTGTAAACGAAGATGTTTGTTTAATTGATGCGTTCAAAATGTGTTTTAAAAACACTGAAATCAAATCAAATCCAATCAATAAATCATAGTCAATCACGTAAATTTGATATTGAAATAAAAAAACAAAGAAATTAATGGGAAATTGGTTCAAACTACAATCAAATCGGCAAATAATCTAAGCTATTGTAGCTCCCCTCCCCCCAAAAAAAAAACAACATACAAACAAATATCAAACATTTTCAATAAATTTGCGGTTTGCATCAAACGTTTTGTAGGAAGATAATGCCACGTCCACGACATCTTCCTCAAAACCAATCGATTTACAAAAAATCTTTACACCGGCCACTGATGCAGAAGTCATTGTACCTAATAAAAACCGTAAGTATTGACCGAAAGAAGTGTTTCACTTTTTTGTACCACACCTTTTTTCCTCCCACCATTTTTTTTTGTTGGTTCTGTTGATTCGATATTTTGCATTTGGCTTGTTTGTCTTTGTTTGGATTTAATCTATTGGTAAAGGGCTCATTGAAGTGTGTTCATTTATTTAATATTCCCATTTTGATTTTCCCTCTAATTTTTGGTTTCCTATTAACTGAATTGGCTGCACTTCAAAAACTTGTGGATGCAATTTCATGGGCTCAAAAAAATTATCATATATATTCATCACTTAAAAATTGATTAAAACAAACAAGGTCGAATTAAATCATTTTTTTCCCAGAAATATTTCGCACAAATTTGTTTATTTATTATTTTTTTCCTTTTTTTGTCCTTAATTCTATTTTTTGACCTTTGTGAAAAACAAAATGAGTGCCAGCTAGGCAACTGTTAGACTATAGTCGTTTGATTTGGGACAATAGACGGCTGAAATTGTGTTTGAATCGATTGCTATGTACTTTAGACGGTTTCAGTTGAACTGACAAATGACTGGCAATCGATTGCCAGTCATTTTTAATCGATGGAAAGTCATTTGCTATCCGATTTTCAAACGATTTTCAGTCACCTAGAGTCGTTTTTTGTTCCAATTCAGTCGTTTGGCAGACGTTTTTTTTTCACAAGGGGAGTTTCACTTTTATGCGATTGAATTTTCCATTTCAATTTCTTTATGTTAAACTAATGAACACAAAAAAAAAATTAAACGATTTCTTTGTTGATGTTTGTTTCTTTACAAACTGTGTACAAAAACACCGAATGCGCCGAATATATTTTGTCATTGGCGTGGTGCATTCAAAACGACAAAATTCACGCGGTGGGATCGAAACCCATTTAATAAAAAAAAACACACACAAATTTTATCCATAAACCAAATCAAATATAACACCCAATCACAATCCGTGCAATGCAGGAAAATTGTATGCATCATCGGCATTCTTTACGCCTGGACTACATCCAACGGTAGAAGATCAAGTGGAGCTGGCACGTCGCATCTCATCATCGCTTAGTGATGCCAACAATAAGCTATCCAAAGGACAAACTATGTACACCAACAGAAAGAAGCGTTCCGTGAAATGGGTACACGAAGGAGAAGGTATTTGTTTCCATTTGATATGTCAAAATACAACATTCAAACCAAACCAAACCAAACCAAACACACACACACACAGACACAAACACAAACACAAATATCATTGACCATTTTTGACGCCATTATTTAGCCGGCTAAAGGTAAAACGAAATAAAAAAATAATTGCAAGAGGAAAAAAAAATCTCTGGAGATTGCGAGTTCCTCAAAAAATATCCAAGATCATAATGAAGTAAGGTTATGAGAATACAAGACAAATTCATCAATTTCAAGAGAAAAAGAAAACCATTAAAAATTCATAAATGGCGATATTTCTGCGAAAATTTCATTCACTTCGATTTCTTGTTATTTTTTTTGTTTTTTTTTTTTTTTTTTTTAATTTAATTATTTCACATTATCATCATTAGCATTGCTTTGAACATTCGCGAAATGAATAACAAGGCTCCACCATCATTCGAGTTGTGCGAGCAACCAAATTGCGATGTTCCATTTCTGCGCCAGCTTTTTTTTTTATATCTAGAAACTAAGAAAAAGTGTTTGAACGGGAGGGGAAAAAAAGGAATCGATTTTTGGCAACGAGCCAATGAGATCATTTCGTTGCTTGCTTTTATGAAGTTTTACTAAATTTAAAAGTCAACAAAACCAAATCAAATACGCGCGAAATAATGAAAATGAGCAATGCTTCATGTCAGCTACAATGCTACATACAAAAATCGACATATAACAATAGATTCACATTAAATTTGCTTCAGCCGATCGACTTCTGAATTGTTGTTGTTCCTTTAAAATGGCTTGTGTTGCGTGATTCTTACGCTTGGTGTGAATGAGCCCACGCGCAATTAAAAAAAGAATTAAGAAAAAACACAACAAAACCAAAAAAAAAAAAAACAGAAACAGATCTTCCCTCCAATTAAGCAATCATTTAAAGCAATTTTCATTTAATATTTTTCCTTTCGATTGGAATTACGCAACAACAACAACAAAAAAATCCAGGCAAAAACGAAAATGTAGGCTTGAATGGGTATGGCCCGGCCGGCCAATATAGCGAAGAAAAATCGTATTCGACTCAACGATACGAATCGAAAATACCATTAAAATTGGTTATGGATCCGCGAGGCGTTGTTCAAGATGTTCATACACAAGGCATTACCTATGATCATAGCAGTGGCATGCTATCACCAGATAAATGTGCCGAATTAGTTAGTGCTTTGCACACAGACGCACCAAAAGGAAAAGGTTTTTATTTGTTTTTAATGAAATATCAGTTTGAGAATCTCGAATAATTGTTACGACTGATAAATAATGCGTTTGTTTTTTGGTCTGTGTGTGCAGGTGCTGAACTCTTTGCCAAAAGACGCAAGCGATCCGAAAAATGGATTGTTGATGAAACAACACGATCGGCCAGCAATCCAGCCGCTACATCGTATTCAGCTGGACCAACACAAATTTACGACACCAATCAATACAATCAAAGCAGCTACCAATCGATGGATAATCAAGTAAATTGAACACTATTGTGATCATGTGAATGGCCATATTGCTACAAGCAAATCCATTAAAATGCATGACATCTTTTAACAGGCTAATTATCAAGCACCGTGGGAAACTCAACGAAAAGAAGAATACTCATCAAATCTCTATTCATCAACACCAAGCGGTTTTAAACCACAATACCAACCGCCAGCACCAGCAACAGCGCCACCATCGTTGGCTCAACCATATTCGTTGCCCAAGGTGAGTGACTGTTTGATCATTTATTCACTTCACCAAACCGAGATGGGACTTTAAATAAAACATTTCCTTTTTTATTTGAACAGCAATCGTTGCAGCCATTGCATAGAGCTTCAAATACTCTACGTGACTTGGCATACAAGCCAAGCATACCACAAGGATGGAATGCACCACCACCTAAACTACCAAATGGTAACAATTGCACCAGTTGTTTTTTTTTCAAATTATTTCTTTTACATTTAACAAATGAAATTGATAAAATAAAAATACAAAGAGCAAAACAAAATATTGCAAACAAACACAAAATTGGCAATTAAAATGAGCACGTGTGTCTTATTACACAGTCAATTGCAATTTCAAAATAATTTTGCACAATTGCTTGTCACGTAATGGTTTAAAACTTGAAAAATTTGTTTTTGTTGTTGAAATTAATTGAACATTTTAATTTTGGTCACATATTTTCATATTTAAAAACCGAATTAAAACGAAACTTTAAAAAAAAAACTGATTGATTTCGATCTGATTAGTTTTGAGCAATCAAAATGATACAAAGTTAGAAACGGAAGAGATAGCAACTGATTTAATGTCGGCTATAAAGGAGTTTGAAGAAACCACCGCGAAAATAACATCAGCCCATCAAAAGCAAGAGATACAAACACAAGTCGAAGAAACAACATTGAGTAGAACAACAGATGAAAAAGGTCCAATTGATTATTTCAATCGTACTAAAGAAACATTGCGCCATGTTCAGCAGCCACAAATTCAACAAAATCGAAATAATAATGAACATAAATCACGGACCACAAACAATCAAAATGATAGCGATGACAATGAATCGGAAGATTCTTATGTGAAAATTCCAGTACAGCAATTGATTAACACATTTGAAAAGCAAATGCGTTCAATAATCAAGCAAAAAATTAATGAAAATATTCAATTGAAAATGGATGGCACAACAAATACCAAACGATTGTCGGCAACATCAGTAAACAACGACAGTAAATATTGCGTTGCTGAAAAAGAGAATGAAATAAAATCGAATGAGCAATTTTTGACGGTTGCATCAAGGGGAAATGGTGACATTGAAACAATGGTGTCGCAACAGCAAACCATCAATCAAATTGAACGTCAAGTATCACATTCAATAAATGAACAATATGGATGGTCAACACAAACCACAAGCTCAAACACACAAGTGCTCGATGACTGCAAGCAAAGCACAATTCTTACATCGGCCAACAATCGATTTAATAATTCCAATGAAACACAACCGGATGATCATTTCGATGGAGGCAAGGCCTAACTATTTTATATCCTATCCAAGTTTGCATCTATTGTTCGTTGTGGTCTCTCTCTAACGACACTTTTACTACTCTTTTTTTTTGTTAACTTCTGGGAATGAATTAATGTCTTCTTTGTCAATCGTTTGTTAACGTTAATTTGTAGCACCAAAAAACAAACACCAACAAACAAAAATCTACTACAAAATAAAAACCAAATAAAAAATTAAACCCTCAATGATGCCGGTCGTCCAACACCACCTTCTAAACCAAAATTTTGACAGCCAACACAACAAAATAAGCCCAATATCCGTAATACATAGTCACACAATAATGCACAAAAAAGCACTTTCGTATATAACCGTTATGTGTCCTCGTATGGTCCATCAATATTTATGTGCATGAGAGCGAATTTTATGTAGAATATGCTCGATTCTCGTGTTCGTTCGTTTTTTTTTTTCATTTTCAGATTCAAATTAAAATATATATTTTCTTTTTCTGTTTTTTTTTTTTTTTTTTTTAGAAATGTTTACACCCCCAGAAATCCCGTTGAGTGGTTATACTCCACCATCAACAGATGCCTATTTACCACCATCGTTAAAGACATCATCAATGTATCCTCATCAATATGAGAACACGTATGCACCTCCGCAAACTGATTTCTATCAACCACCACAATCGAGTGGACCAATATCGACGGGAGCACCACCACCACCAAGTTTCCGAAAGATTGATCCATCGCAAGTGTATGGTGCACAATTTCCCGTGCAAAATTTTACACCAAAACCATTTACACCATCACCAATTGCCCAGGAGAAATTGGCCATTTTCGAACCGGAACGGCGATTACAGCAACCGGTTATTCGTCGTCCATTGACCGTGCCAAATCAACGTGTATCGAATGTATCACCGATCCCATTCAGTGGCAGTTCACAATTTGATACGCATTCAAGTGCTCAATGGTAAGTGTTGGCATGTTCAATGCATTGAATTCCACCCCTCCCCCGCGGGGAAAAATTAATTGATAAATTGTTTGTTTGCAGGTCACCACCTCAATCGAATCGTTTATCTGGATCATACGGTTCGTCACCATCAAACTACAATGCGCCACCATATTCATCTCAACAAAGTCCACGCGCTTCATCATACAAGAATGCATCACATCAAGAGAATTTCAATCGTGCTGCACGTGGATGGGGCAAATCAAGCGATTTCTACCAACCAATTGCCTTTGGTAAACCACAACATGTTGATCTTCCGTACAGCGATTTTTAAACAAAATTCGAAATGTTTTCTATGCTGATGGCCACACACACACACACACACGTGCCATCACATTTGTAATATTTTCAACTTTCTTTCAATTTTTCTATAAGTCAAGCAAATTTTAATTTTTACTTTATTTTCCAATTCTTTGTTTTTATCGAATTAATTTGTATAATAATAACGTACGATACTATCGATGATGAAGAGTGCTGTACGCAAGTGCGCACCAATAGAGATTATTACATTTTTAATTGCAGCTTTGAAAATCAAGAGTAAAATTTAAAAAAAAAAAATAAATAAAAAAAAAAAAAAATTTATTGCTGAATAAAGAACAACAACAAAAAAAAATGACAAAATAAAAACAAAAAATGTTTTGAGGAGTGTAAAATTGAGTTTAACGCTGGAATCGAGCAGCTTTCGCATCATTTTCCTGGCCTATAAGAATAGGCCAGCACAGAATTGATGTGTGTATTTATTGTTATTTTATCTGTTTCTCGAATAAAATAGATGTTTAAATCAATTTCAAATGATGTTTGAGTAAAAAGAAAAAAAAAAAAATTAATAAAGAGATTACCTTATCATATTTTCGAATCAAATTTCATTTTCTGGCATAAATTTTTATTGCCATTTCAAAAATGATTGAAGTGTGTTACCGATACAAATCTTCATAACGTTTGCACCAAGGGAATTCGATTATACTGCCTTCAAGCAAAGTTATAAATTTAAAGAAAAAAAATCTCCTCAGGAGTTGACCCCTGAAATTTACTCCAAAAGGGTCGAAAATAACCCTGAATATAAAAATCGATCAAAATCGATTTTCTCGAAATCTAGACGTGACAGAGTCACGAGGAGTTTTGATGGGCACCGTTGGATTCAGACCATTTCCAGTCGGTATAGCAAGATTCATAACTGTAATCAATATGTTAACTTCATTCCTAATTCGTCGAGGAACTTAAAGAGAATTTTTTCCCCAGAAAGAGAATTTTTTGAGTTTGCTTTAGGCATGGTAATCAACTAATAAATTCTTTTTGAGCATTTTTATGTCCAAATACAGAGAGAATGGGATATTCTGTCTCTAGTTTAGAAGAATGTAGCTAAACTCTGACGTCAAATAATGACTGTTCATGATTATGGCTTAGCTCATTATCAGTGATAACTTAGTCATGAATAGTCATTATTCAGAAAATCAGCATTGTGAACATTTTAAAAATACAAAAATTTATTACATTCTGTTTAATTGTGTGTTTAATTTAACAAAATAGAGGACTGAAAAACAAATCTCTAATGAAAAAACAAAAACAGTGCATTATGTAAAAAAGTAATAAAACTTCAAAAACAACCACCAAGCCATTAAACAAGCGATAAAGCGTTATTTATTTTTATTATGTGAGCACAACAAGTATCCTTCTGTTTGCACTGGCCAAATTTGACTACGAGCATACGATAAGCTGTTCATTTTTATGATATAAATACAGATTTTCTAAATGTAGTTAAAATACTTACTATTGTGCTTGATGTATAACAGCAAAGATTGCGTAGATCATTTAAAAAAATAAAAGTGAATAAATTTAAAAAAAAAAAAAAAATGTCGTTCCACATTTCCAAAGTTGAAAATTCACCACTTCTTAGCAAAGAAGCCAACGAATTTTTGGGTAAACTGTGTTTCAAAGTAACTCCAAGCGAAAAACATCTTTCCGGCCTACCTTTGCCAAAGAATTTGGAAATAAAACCATATATTGGAACGAAAGCCGGATGTGAGTTTTTGGAAGAACTTTCAAACTTCGACGTTCGTTCAGACGATGTTTTCGTATGTTCACTGCCAAAATGTGGTTCGAATTGGGCTCAAACTATTGTATGGCTGTTGACACATAATCTGGACTATGAAACCAGTCGGAACGTCGACCGCGGGGAACTAGGTGGTAATTTCGATTTCTTTTATAACGTCATTGCTGCCAGTGGAAACGCCCGTGAAATACTTTGTTACGATGACTCAAAATCAATGAGTGAAAGTGCTGCATTTAAAATGGCATGGAATGAATTTCACAATCGTTTGGAGTCACCGCGGATTATCAAAGCTCATACCCCAGTTTATTTTCTGCCGAAACAAGTTTGGTCAAAAGGTGCCAAAGTAATTTATGTTGCTCGCAATCCAAAAGATGTAGTTGTTTCCTTCTTTCATTTCAACCGAAACTACTTTCACACTGATTTAAGCATGGATGATGTTGTGAACGCAGTCACGAATGATATGTGGATTTTCTCTCCATATGGGAATCATGTTTCTAATTTCTGGAATTCCAGACATTTGCCCAACGTTTTTATTGTTGCGTATGAGGATCTTGTTACCGATTCATTTGCGACCATCAAAAAGATAAGTGAATTTCTCGAATGTAACTACAGTGACGAACAACTGAAGGAGCTCACGGAATTCGTTTCATTCGATAATATGAAGAAAATCAAAACCATTAACAGAGAGGAGGATGTGGTCCGAATGGAAAAATTGTTTGGAAAAAAGCGACTCGATAGAGAATTCACGTAACTCAATAATGCGCTAAAATATTTCGAAACAAAATTAATTTATGTTCTTTTTTCAGATTTCTTCGAAAAGGAAAGGCTGGCGCATATCGCGATGAATTGAATGAGGAACAGATCCAGAAAATTGAAGATTGGGTCGGAAAAATTGAGGAAGAAACGGGTTTTCAATTTAAAATGTAAACAACTTGAATATAGTAATGATCACTCATATTAGTATATTTACTCCAAGCGGAGGAAATTTTACTCCAATTTTATTTTGGTGTGATGTTAAATAAAATTTATATTCAATTTCGGAATTTTTTTTATTTGAGTCCCAATTTGCTTAAATTGAATGAATCTTTAAGGTATTTTAGGTCATATATGAACGAATATTATAAAGTTTAACTAAATGTAACTAAACTCCGAGTGAAGACAGTTGAAGCATACAGACATGCTGGACCAAATAAAAACATAATAAAAAATAGTGCAGACACATACACACGATGACGATGTATTTGATATTAGATCGAGAGCCGTGGAACAAATTACTTATATCTCTGAAAACGGCAGATTTTCATAGAATTATTATCGTCCCGCTTTTTTCTATCTGGAATGATTCACTTTTGCAATTTTAATTGGGTTTTATTTGCGCGACATGGAAAAGTATACTTTTTTTCTCCGAAATGGCAGATTTTATTATAAAGAGAGATATAAGTAATTTGTTCCACGGCTCTCGGTCTATATTGAAAAACCCGCCCGAATGGAATTCCGGTCTTCTGTAAAAATGAAAACGGCATTTGAATAATTGTATGGCGAATAGTTATGCTTTTTGAGCTGCCGTTTCGAAGCGGTCAGCATATTCAGATAGAATCGTATACCACATTTAAGGATGGCTTTGATGCAAATAATTGATTGAAAACAAAAATCAAACCACTCGGTGTTAGCAGAACGTTCTACCAAACATCCCTACATAAACTTCGGAACAATTCAAAGTTTGTTTGTGGCTCCTGATTAACCTCCGCGGAATTATTATCAAGCAATTACGAATCAGTCATTGGAACAACAAATAAAAAAAATATCCCAAATGAATATCGTCAACAAAATTCGGAAAACCTCTTTTTTCGACTGATACGAACCTAAAATTGAAGTTTTTAACATACTGAATTTCAATTATATAAAAACCAAAAACAAAAAATGTTTCATCCAATGAATGGTTTCTTCTAGGCTTAACGACTACTGAATGACTCCGAACCACTCTACAATAATTCAGATGTACTGCGAAAGTACTCTGAGGTACTCTGCGGTATCCAAACGTATTGTGACGTTTCACAGATATAAATTCTTCACAAAAATAAGACCCGAGTTCAATCCTTACTGCGTGATTTCTTTTTTTTAAGTCACGCTAGATATTTTTTTTAATACAAATGTAGCAAAATTATTGATAGCAATTTTGTGACGCTCAAAAATTAGTATTTTTTTCATTTTAGTTTGTCGATAAGCAATTGATATCAATAATTTTGTTACATTTGTATTTAAAAAATATGTAGAGTAAATTAAAAAAAAAAGAATTCACGTAGTATGAATTGAATTCTGGTCTAATTTTTGTAAAGATTTCCTATCTGTGAAACGTCTCAATTCGTTTGAAAAACCGCAGAGTACCTCAGAGTACTTTTGCAGTACATCCGAATTATTGTAGAGTGGTTCGGAGTCATTAAGCCTAGGGTTTCGTCATTTCGATTTTTTTTTTTAAATTTCATACACAAATATTTTTCGGAAAAATAAATTCGGGCGACGAAAAAATAAAATGGGCGACTAAAATATAGTAGAATTGGCGACTAAAAATGTTAAACCGGGCGACTATTTAATGTGAAAATTAGCGCCAAAATATTTAAATATTTCGGAAATTAAAATAATCTGGGCTGTAATAAATTCAATTTGTAGCGACTCAAATTTGATAAAAAACGCTAAAAAAATGCAATTTTGGCGATCATAAATTCAATTTAATTCCCCGAAATAAATAAAATTGGCAACATTTTTTTGATTCGTTTAATTTTTTGTAGCCACCATTAATAAGGCCAGTCAAAGCGCGTTTTACGATAAAATTCTTCAATTTGCTTGTTTTAGCAATGACAAAATGCAATTTGAATCGAGCAAACGATTGAGTGAATGAGGGAACGAAGTAAATAATTTTACCATAGTCGTCACCGAAGGAACAATAGAAATTACACCGATGATTGGTGGCGCACAACGACTGCGGTTCACTCAATTCCATTTGAAAATTGGAGTGGCGGTTTCTAGCCGAGAATGTTGAATTACGCATAAATCCATGTAATTTGCTCAATTTTTTTTTTGCTGAAGATTGCAAAGTGATATTCGTGATTGTTCACGAGATATAGACCAAAATCTGAATGCTCAAAAATGATGAAAATCGAAAAAATGGGCCTGGAGATTCACTGATTCAATAAAAATTTTAATGACGTGTTAGAGAAAAAAGCACGCCGGATTTTTTTTTCTGGGTATCATTAGGTTTCAAACGAGACTAGTCCCAAGTCTGCATTATTCCTAAGGTCCAATTTTGTTGTACAGTGTTATTCATTTTGGCGAAATGAATTGAATTTAAGATCGCCAAAATTGCACTTTTTTGGCGCTTTTTATCAAATTGTAGTCGCCACAAATTGAATCTATTACAGTCCACATTATTTTAATTTCCGAAATATTTAAATATTTTGGCGCTAATTTTCACATTAAAGTCATTTTTGCAGGAAAAATGTTCTAACATGGTCAGAATTTTTTGATATATTGAGACCAGTTATACAGAAAAACTCATAAAATTTATTTTAATACAGATTGTAATTTAGATTTTTAGCCCAAGACCTTGAGGGATTCCGTTTTTATTTAAATCTGACTACAAACACTATTCCTTTAGTGCATACCGTGCATACCATAACAAATGTAGCGAACATCCAATACAAGCCTTAACCATTCGCTATTTCATAAACAAATGATGTGATTTAATAATCGTTCTCAAAGCAGGTTTTTATTACATACACGAAACATCATTTCAATGATCCAAAGAACAAAATTGATATATCGCTAGAACTGAGTTACTGTGGTGAACTGTATAAATCGTCTGGAGTGCACGAATCCAAGTTACTGAAATTAAATGAAAAAGTAACATGTTGTTAAGACTAACGTGAACAAATAAATACCTTTCACGGTATGGCTGCTCCATTGAATTTCGATATTCACTTCGAAATTCATAGCTTTTAAGAAAATCATCCGGGAATTGTTTAAGCATGTAAATCCAACATTCATAAGTGTTTCTATACGAAGAATAAAATAATAATAATTTAAGATTAATAAAAATTACGAAAAAAAAAGAGTGTGAAATGAATTTAAATTGTGTACGAATTCTCCATCGATAACAATATGGAGCAAAGTTCACACGATATTTCGTTTCGATCAATATGACAGTTCATCTGTGTTGAATGTTTTGAATATGACAGAAGCTAGAAATATCGAAGACACAGAGCAATTGTTGAGACTCACCCATCTGATCCGTTTATATTGAATACATTTCGATCGTACAGCTTTGGATAATCTTCGAGTTCATCTAAATTGGCAAGCATCATTTCATCCACTGAATAAATTTCACCGCTTACATTGTGACCCGTTTCAGGTACATTCAATAGAAATGGAATATTATATTTGCTGGCAACAATCAATGGAAATTTGGTTGCTGTTTTTCCATCACAAATGAATTTTGCCAATCCATTTCCTTCAGATGTTAACCAAAAATGATTTGGTTCGCCTTTTTTTAATGTTCCATATACAAAAACTTGAAACAATTGTTTAACTGCACTCATTGTCAAACGTTTCGTTTTTTTCTTTTTTTTTAATGAGTTTATGGTTTTTGTGGTTTGTGACTTTTATCTCACAACTAAACACTTAGTTATTAGTGCTTAAATGAGGTTGATGCACTTAAAATATTGATATAATTTCACAGATAGCATTGTGGACATTAAATAAATTGTTCAATTATCAAATCGCAAATAGCACAACAGCTGATTGAAGACCCATTTGAGATTATTTGTCTCACTTTAACCAACAAATGTGATAATTCATTGAGTTTGACAAACACTGCAACCAACTTAAATGCATGTAAATTTTGTTTTTGACACAGTTTCATTCTATTGTTTTCAATATATAGTGATTTTATATCAACAAAAGTCATTTCGCTGTGCTTTCAACGAAATTAAATCCATAAATTGTTTGGATTAGTTTTACAACAAAATTAGACAACAACAAAAAAACCACGTCTGATTGATGTTTCATTTCAATAAATTCATGTTTATTTCTATTCGATTCGTGTAGATCAAAGTCAAAAAATTAAGCTGTTCACTTGTGTCACTGACTGTTAATTTAAGCAAACAGATAGAACCCTCCAAATGGATTGAACTACAACAACCGAATCACCGATTTTTATTAGGTATTTTTTGTTAATTGTGATTTAAAATTGATGTCAATTTCATTCGAAAAAAAAAAACAAATCATAACTGAGAGTCTTTTGCAAATCTTAAGCACGGTTTGGAAAGTGGTTTACTAAAAGTGTTGAAGCTATTCTCACCTTGAAACCTAAACTGCTGCCAAATAAAGTGATGGCAATGCTTTGATGCTGGACTTAAGAATATTCCATCAAAATGCTTATTTTAAGCTAGATTTTAAGCCGTTTTTTTGGTGAACAGTTTCAAATCATTCCATTTTACCTATTCATCACTAATTGTGCATGTGTTCCTTTCCACATTTATTTCAGCGGAAGAACGATGAAATCAAATTCAATTGCTCTGAATCAATGCTGTTGTAGATGGTGTTTTTTTTGTGGAAGCGCCGTCTTCAGTAGTCAACTGCCAACTGTTGTAATCTCGGCATAAATTGTGTTCAACGCGTGAGCACAAAACAATAAATGCAACACAAATATAATCGAAGGTGTCATTTGGGATACCAATAAGCGAAACCCAATACAAGACATTGAGATTGAATGAAATAATCCAATAAATTAGCTACACACACACACACAAATATGTTCACCGAAGAACTAACCAAGCTCGATACATTGGCCGATGTGGTCAACCTGCGAGGCCACCATGCGTTAAAAACATTTGGTGAAATGTGGTATCACATCTTTTTGTGGAGTTTATTTTCATCGGTGTTTGTGCATACGTGTGCTGCACTTGTTGCATTTGTTACATTGCGCAAACATAAATTCGGTCGATTCTTTTCGATATTAATTTTAGTAATTGGTGTGATATCGCCGGCAACCAGCGGAATCATGAGCAGTGCAGCAATTGCATTTGTTCATCGTGCATCCAGTTTACAAATGTTACCGGTGTACGCACTCATTTGGGGCATCGGACAAACGATAGTGGCTGCATTTGTAGGCTATACAAGAATATTGGCAACACTTTAATTGTGTGTGTGTTTTTTTTTTTGGTTTTGTTTTGTAAAATACACTGAATCCAATTCCAATAATAATTGTATTCATTTTTTTTTTAAATTTAAAACAATAATTTTTTTTGTTAAATCTAACTTAAGTTTTAGTGTTAGAAGCAACATTTAGCACAATTATGAAACAATTTAATGCTCTGTATTTTTCTTTTTTCTTCAAATGTCATATGTAAATATTCATCAAATGAAATTATTGATTTCTAAATGACACTCTAAATGAAATAAAAGAATGAATGAAAATCATGTGAAAATGCATATTCACACGTTTTAAATTGTAAATTTTATTTTATGATTTTTCTTGTTTGTAACTATAGTTGTATACACAGTAGGCTATGAGAATTCGAACGAAAAAAAATCACTTAACGTAATTCTGGGTAAATATAGTAAGTCATTTGTCTAGTCAATGCGATGCAGGTAGAAGACATGTGTGGAATTTGTGCACCACTGTTAAACCAGCAATCAATTTTATTGCAACCGAGTGAAATCACCAATAAGTTGCTAAAGTCAATCATCAAATTGCTACCGAGGAATCAAAATGGGGATTTTTGTAATGAGATGCTCAATTTTGACACATGCTCAAATCAAATAACTGATGTTACGTGTAATTCGAAGCTATCGAGAAAACATTGAAGTACTTCAAATGTGCAGCTGAACTTGAAATCACATGCACATTTGTGCTCATCATCAAGTGTATCAAAGCACACGGAAACAATAAAGCGTTCGATGACCGTTTATCAACCGCATTGCATGTGTAACAAACTCATCAGAAAAATCGTTGGCAAAAATCTCCTCCACGGGAACATAAACTTCAAATCATTTGTAATCGCATACATCTTGCGACTGAACAATTTTCACATCAAAACACAGCACAAATGTTCATCTCAAAGAATGGATTCCAGAATCACAATTTTCATGTTGGTGAAATAGTTTACGCTCAAGTCAACAGGAATGATTGTTGTTGCTGGGAGAAAGGGATTATCGTGAATCGAGTTTGCGATGGTCATTGGTTCAAATGAAAGATCAAAGCATTGTTCATGTGAATAATTTAGAGTATCAATTGACTAAATCAGTTTGCGATTTGAATAAGTTTTCATTCACCACACTTCATGGGCATTTCAACGAAGAGTATCAGAAATCTACGGCTATGTGTGCAGATCGTAGGATTTAAACAGGTAAACCAATCGACATTGATTAATCGGAAATATTCGGTGTTCGTTTAACTTCGAAATCAAATGCGGAAAGGAACCAGCTGGAATTTATAATCAATCATTATTATAGCCACCAAAACACACAACTTGTTTCTTTTCAAGATAATATCAACAAGATTGTCGCATCTTTGAAAATGTAAAGTCCATTTTAACGCATTATTGTCAATGCATCAACATTATTTTGCTTTTGAAATGTTGCAAAACAACAACAACAAAAAACTTTGCATTAATGTTGCAGCACCATGAATGATTGTACAACACTTTTACTTCTTCTTCAACAATTCCAATAGATGGCGCACCAGAAACTCAGAAACAATTTAAAAATTTGTTTGTGTAAAAGATATGTGTGCAAATGTATGAGGTATAATGAAATTGACCATTCAAATGAAATTCAACCAAATTCATGTATGTGGCCAAAATATAAACTATACGAATGAAATAACTTTTAAAATTGTTCAAAAGCAACGCGTCAACAATTTTTTATTTGGAGTTTTCCGATGATGCGAATTATTGCATTACATAAAATGCACATCTGTGTACAATATCAACGTATCGTTGACAGTTTCGAGCATCGCTAGTGGTGCCCGCGCGCACACAAACTCTCCGACATATTATTTTTTTTTTTTTCATATATATATATATATATATATTCTCTGTATATCTGTGTGTATCTGACCTTAGTGACAAGCCAAACGCAGTTTTTAGTTTGCTTTGAGACGTGCAATCAAAAACTATTCAACAAAAAAAATATCATAAGCAAGTCAACGAAAAAGCAAAGAGAAAAAAAAAAGAAGAACTTTATTCGGATACATAAAATTTGACTAAATGTAGAGCCATAAAATAATATTGTTTTTTTTCGCGTATACAGCAGCAAAGCGAGTATCGTGTTTTTTCGGTTTTTCATTTGAGTTTTTTTGTTGGTATTACAATAAAAAAAAAAAAAAAAATTGTTGCTTGTTTCCATTGACTGACATAAAAAAAGTGGGAAAGAAATATTTGTAGTGAAAAAAAAAGTCACACACAACAACAGATCAGAGGTAAAATTCACTAACCAAAGAGAAGAATGTTGTTCGACTCAATTTCACTGGGCAAAATGAGAGAAATTCAATAAATGCATATTGAAACGATATTTACGAAAAGAAGAAGAAGAAAAAAAAACACATACAAAAAATATCGCAAGAACATAACATTTTGAGACGAATTTTTGATCTTGTTTCAAAAAGATAGTGGAGACAGAGAATTATTGGCTATTTGGTATGCTTGGCCATACGAAATCGTGTGATTTGTTGAGTTGAAATTGAGCTGTACAATTTTTTGGAGTGCGACGAAAACAGCCCAATCAACAAATAGAATCCACACAAGAAAAAAAAAAACAGACAGAAGTACGAATACAACAAGAAAAGTAAAGAAATTACTAGAGAAGCCACAACAACAGCAACAAATCACACACACACAACACACCAAAATTAATGAAGAAGAGTAGCAAATGAACTGCAAAAAAATTAGGTGAGCAAACTCATACTATAATAGTCATAATGTTGTTGTTTTTTTTTTATTTGATTTGAGGTGCTATTGTATGTTGGTCTGTTGTTTTTTTTTTTTGGTGTGTGTTCTCTTGTGCCAGCTGAAAATTATCTTGTGCTTGTTTGGTCCGTAATCTTATTCAATATCAATATTTTCATTCGAATTTTGATTATTATCTAGCTTATAAATTGTGTGTGTGTGTGTGTTTGTAATGATGATGAAAGCGCGACGTACAAAGTAAAAAAAAAAATATTATATATACACGAGATATCAAGAATATCGAGGCAAAAACAAAAACAAAAAACAACAAAATATGACAAATAACAACGATACAAATGAAATGAAAAATAAAAATGCGGACTGCTTCAAGCATATCGTAGCCACAGTTAAAGATGTACGCGCGCGTTGACATAATGCTGTCGTTTTGCATATGAGCAACAAATTGGACCCCGCGCTTATCCACAGTGCAGATTGTTGCAGTCGAATTGTTGACCCAACCATAATAACAAAACGAACGAAATAATATATATCCGAAATTGTACATTTTGTAAAGTGAGAAAAAGTCACGAGTGACTCAAATTCGGAATGATGATCTTTGGCGATTTGGTAATGAATTTAGCAACAACAACAACAACAAAAAGCGATATAATTTTGGTGTGTGTGTGTTTTTTTTTCTTCGCTTCGATTCATCTGCCATATTTGAAGTGAGTGTGTGAGTGTTTTTCTGTACGTTGTTTGTGTGTGTGTGTGTGTCGCATAAGAGGCGCACTGTTAACGTGCATGAGACTGTGCATGGAAAAAAACAAGCATTTGTATATGAATTTTTAGCGCGTGTAAACAAACGAATAAACAAAGCGGGAGCAACAAAAAAAAAGCCTTTATGATGCATTCGATTTCGTTTTGTTCGCGTTTGTTTCGCGTTTCATTTAATTCTCTCACACGAAAACAGCCAATGATTTATTTCTTTGCTCATCTATGTGCGCCCTGATGCTACGAGCCTATCATTGTGTGCAAAGTTTTTTAGTTGCTCTCTCTATCTCTCTCTTTCTCCCGCTCTTTCTTTCTCTCTCTCTCTCTGTCTCTCGCGTTTAAATTCCGTATCAACACGAAATCATTTGGTGGAGGCAATGTGCAAATTGTGTGTTCTCTCCTCAATAACATTGTTCATATGTATTTCGCTATCGAGCGCTTCAAGTCAAATAGCGTCAAAATTCAGATTTGCCTGAAACGTTTTCGTGTTTTATTTGTCTCTTTAGCTGGTTGTGACTGTTTCGTATTTCGTGTGAGCTTCTTACTTAAGTACTTAGTTGATGCAGTTTACCGTTGCGTCACCTTTTCTTGTCCTTTCGTCAGTGTAACAATCAGTGGCCCATTCCAACAAAATTCGACTTCCGTGTGTTCTTTCTCCCTCTCTCTCTCTTTCTCTCACATCGACAGTGAGTACACCGCAAATAGACATTGGCACCACATGCCAATACCCAGTAGCTAACAATGTTGAGACAAAGACAATGCTAACGGTTAACAATTAAACCATTAAAATGGTTTTGCGCCAATTTTTTTTGTTTCTCCTCTTATTGGATTGGTCGATTCTGGTTGCCGCACATAGATCAAAGCCAACCACATTTTGATGCTATTCGAAATTGTTTCGACCACCCGATTTTCGAGATGAGAGACACACATTCCATCAGTCGCATTTGGAGTGTTAACCAAACTGGTGCACAAAATAAAAACTCACTTTAATAAAATCAAAACTGCAACCAGAAAAGAAAAATTCTTTTTTTCTCCCAGCAACTGGTAAAAGTACAATTTTATCCATCTCAACTTGTAAGTGATTTAAATTCTCTTCTTTTTTTTTTAGTTCATTCTTTCAAATAATTTTCTGGTTTTTGAATGCATTACTTTTTTTTCGCTCCGGTTTTTTTTTTCTCTGTTTTTGTCGACCAGACTCATTAAAAGAACATATTTTTCATGTTCGTTCGTTTTTTTTTCTCGCTTCTCTTTTACAATGTAAAAGATGTTTTCATCGCTTTGTTTCGATAGTTGGTCTTTTTTTTTCGGTGTGTGTCGACTCACTGAACATGTTTTTTTATTTTTAAAGGCGCAGTGCGTTCGTTACTCGTCATTTGTGCAGATTAAATGCGATCGAACAGGCGCTTTTCGTTGAAATTATGTTTATTTAGCGCGCGGTCAGTAAACAAGTATGCGCAAACAAAGAGATTTTTTTCACATGATTGCGGCCGAAGAAAAAAAACGTGCTCTGCTCCAGTTTTCGATTGATAGGGATTCCACCAATATATTTTGAACATTAGCTCAAGCAAAATTTTAACAAACCATATTCTTGATTTGACTGCATTCAAAAATGATTTGAACAGAAAAAGAAAGAACGAAAACTTGAAAAGCCATTTAAAAATAGCCAATATACAAATTTTGAATTAGTTTGCAGTCCCGTTCGATTCTCAGTGAGACTTTGGCTATTTGATAAACGGTAAAACAAATCATAGAACAAAAAATGCCATTTCGTTAAATAAAAGACATGTTTTTCAAATATTCATCATATTTTCCAATTTTCAAATGAAAAATTAAACGCGCGCTCGCTTCCCACTAAACTAATTATGAACATATCGACATTTTTCCATGCGGCACATGATGACATCAGCAAAATATATTCGATTCAGTTCATATGCTTACGTGAAATGACCAATGCACACATATTTTCCACAAAATTGCTTTTATGATTTTTGTTTTTTCGCTCTTCATTTCCAATCGGACGGATTGGCAATCGAAAAAAAAAACATTTCAATTTGATTTTTTTTTCTTCACTTTCAAGTGCGGATACAATTCGACGCGACACAAAATCATTATTCGCCTTTATTCACCATCCGTCCGTATAATCCGCTAGGTGCTGATATGCAATGACACATTTGTCGTGATTTCAAGTGTTCAAGAAGCGAAAGTGAACTTGTACTTGGTTGTGCCTTTGAACTTTTTTTCGGATTGGTGGTGTAACGGATTTTAGTTGTAACAGCACATTGAAAGCCATTTTAAATGTCACACCAAATCCATATGCAGTATCGGGTCACGTAGCCCTTTAAATGTGATCAACATTTTCGTTTAGACAAAAAATAAAAATGAAATTCCAATGATTTTGTTGGACCATCAACCAAAAGTGAGCACAAGTGAATTTTAAACTATTAGCACACACACACACACACACACACACACACACACACACACACACACACACACACACAAAATGGCGGCAAAATTACAGCAAACATATAATTGGGCGCGATAGCATTACATTTTGTCCATTGAAATTGATTCACTTGCGCTGCAGACCATAATTCCTCGCACCTCATTTGTACTTTTTGACCTTTTTGTCATATGCGACTACCGTTAGCTTTGCGCCATTTTGAATAATAAATTCTAATTTTTGTTTTATCGTCTCTCTATTTCAGGTGCATATTAACGTCTCCGAAACGGAACACATTGACTTTCTGAGAAATTAAATCAGAATATAAAAAAAAAAAAAATTAACGGAAAAACAACAAATTAGACAAAAAAATAAAAACGCAAATACACCAAAGCCCCCCGCCCCAACAATCTCGATAGAGAATAAAATAGAGAAGAAGAAAAAAAAACGGATTTGCGTGTAGCAGCAATTGGAACGTGACACGTGCCCGTCTCATCATCACACGGGAAACCGAGAGAAGAGTAACGAGCGAACAACGTCCATCGTAATCATTTCTGTGCGAGCAAGGCAATCAACTGATCAAATCAGTTAACAATGACATTCCCATCGGGTGGTTCGGTTCAATTTGATGATGAATTGCAATGGGTGAAACGGTATTTTGAAAAGTGGTCGCATTGCGAACGTGCCATTGCCGTTTGTTCAATGCTCAAGCAATTTCAGCATCCCACATTGCGTTTTATTCAATCAAAAATCGAAGCAACATACGCCCAATGCACAGATTCGGACAAAAATAAATCGATGGAACAAAAATCGAATGACAAATCGTACATAAACGAGCTCTGTGATTCATACAAATCGTTGACAAACACAACTAGTGATGTGCAATTAAACAATAACAACAAGGATTCAATTTATTTCGAATCGGATAGATTATTAGTCGGTGACAACAATTCAACCAATTTATTAAATAGTAATACGATCAACAATAACAATAATAATAATAATAATAACTATAGTAATAACAATGCGAACAGCACTAGCATTAAGGTCAATGTTGCTGATAAATTTAGTACAAAAGAGGAAATCCTCACCGAAATCCTCAACTGCATTCTCATGCTGAAAATCGGCAACGACGATGTGATCCAAGAGTATTTAGCATTGATACCATTTATGGTAGATGACACGCATCGTCGTATTATCAATGTTGAAGTTGTGATGCAAACGCTATCCATTTTGGTCGCTCATCCGGCTCTATCATCCGAAGACTTGCGGTAAGTGCGATTCAATATTATTTTTATTTCTTTTTCGGTTTTACATTTTATGTGATTAAGTTCTTGTCTGGCAATTAAATCAATTATTTTTTTTCACGTGCTGTTGTTGTTTTGTCGCAGCCTCGCACACACAGCACACAAACACACGCACACATGTTTGATTATGTCATTTTAATCCATTTTTCACTCATAAATTACTAATTATGATGACGTAAAATGTTGACGTAAAATGAAATCCATCACATTTTTTGGTATTTAGTGGTTTGGTGTAAATGTTGGAAATAACCAAACCAAAAACCAAAACAAAGCGAAACAAAACAAAATGAAACATGAAATGCCACCAAACGACCAATGAACATAAATAGAAACGGAGAAATTAGCATTTGATTTAATAGTGTCACATGATATGGCTGAACGCAGGACGCTTATTGATCCGATACTTAATTAGTTCGTTGGACGAAAATGGTTGTGTCTGTTTGCTTTGTAATTTACGGTTTTTTGTTTTTGTTTTTGGTGTTTTTCTACTTTTACACATAATTTATGGCATTTTAACATCATTTGCACAAACAAATTTGTTCGGCTCTAATTTCGACTCATTTTCATGTTGTTGTTGTTCTTCTTTCGTTTTCAAAATTTGCACAGGACGGTTAAGGAACACATTGACCGACTCAAGTGTATAATTCAAGTGCAAAATGGTCAATTTCTGAATACTGATTGGCAAGCAATCGCTCCACCAATGTATGCATACCACTACAAGCACATGCTAAACAATAATATATTCTCATCGTTGTCATCGGTTGGTTCATCACAAGTGCAAAACGAAAACCTGTACGATGCCCAAAGTGATTACATCGAAACGGACAGCCTTAGTGTGGGCCGAAGTAGCGGCGGTGGCAGTGACTTTTTCCTTCCAAATAGTCTTTCATGCAAACAATATCACAACACCAATACAAATGACGATCCATACTGTTATCTCAATGTATCGGATGATCAAAATATTTCGTTTTCAAAGAATGGCACCGAAATCCATGATTTTAATCCCGAACAAGAGCAAATCACCAGCCAATTCATCAAAAAGTAAGTGGCGATTTTGTGAAACAATAGTGTAAATGCGTAAATTATGAGTGTACCCACTAGGTACTACCTAGTTGGACCAACATCAAATATTGATTTGTATTTTGTGTGTTCATTTCCATTTCCACCATTTAGCTTAACATTGAATCCATTGATTGATAACATTGGATTGAAAACACGTCGATCAAACAGCTTAACCACTGGCGGTATTAAACACACCGATCAGTTGTTGGGCGCCATTTTTACCACATCAACCGAAAATCTGTCGCATTTACACAAACAACGCAGTTATTCGTTGTCGATTGAAAATCCACGGTTGTTGATGACAGCCAGCGGTTCGGAAACTCGTTTAGATGATTTAAAACCAGCATATCAAGCATTTCAAACCCAAAATCCGGGCATGAAATATGTTGGCGCTTGGCTGAAAAAATTGCGATTGCACAAATATGCGTACATTTTTGAAAAATTCACATTCGAACAAATGATGGACATCACCGATGAATTTTTGGAAAAATTAACCGTTACACAAGGTGCACGCACTAAGCTCGTTAATTCCATACAGAAGCTGAAAGAACGATACACCCGATTGGTACAAGCTGAACAAGACTTGACAAATAACAAAATCACCACAGATGCGGTAATTCAAATGCTCATTGAATACGTCGAAACACCAATGAAACCCATCGATGTCTATGATACAACGGATGTTGCTGCTCAATTCCTAAAGCTTTTGAATTTTGGTATGCATTCAATGGCCTTTTCCCACGAATTGTTGACTCTTTTTTTTGATTATTGTGATTTCGATTAATTTGTCTTTGTTTTTCTTTTTCTTAATCTGTTTTTTTTATTGCCACAGTGTGCAAGATAATGACCAGCAAACAAACATTGCCACAAGATGAAGAACCAGTCAATCAATTGATTCAAATCTTTGATATTGCACAGCTACGAAACATGGAACCATTCCTGTCACATGCCAATCAATTGAAAGACCTTCGCTATGATATCGATATCATCAAAATGAAATTTCCACCAAAGAGCCATTATCATAAAAATGGCAATGGTTCGGCCAATGGAAATTCAAACAAAGCGCGGTACGTTTGAACGAATTTTCATTCAATGAATGGATCTATTTAATGAACACCTGAAAACCGTGGAATTTTCAATTGTTATCCGTTTTATTTTCTCGTTTTAGATGGTCATCTTCGTCAAAGCTGCACAACAAAAATGGAAGCGAAAACAAACCACATCGGAAAAATTCCAATCCCATGTCAAATTTCAATTTTGCTTCCATGCAACAGGTAAAATAGCCCAAAAAAATATGTCTTGATGAAACTCTAATTCATCGATGAGTCCGAAAATCGAGTAAAAAAAAAAACAAACAAAAATACTAATCAATTTTATATTGATTTCAATGGCTCAATAGGCGCAAAAGCACCTTAGCTCGAAAACGAAGCAAACACAGCAACGGCCGTCTCGACAATCCGAATTTAATAACAATTACCATCCAACACCAACGAGCAGTTACAGTAAATCATCATCGTATCCCAATTTCAGCAGTAACAGTAACAACGGATCGAATGGAAATGGTCAACAGTATGCTAGTGTAAGCAATCAAAATGCAAATCCACAGGTAAATGATTTCGATGGTTTTTTGGAAAATCATCCATAAGATGAATGAATCGGGTGTAACGTGAAACAGATTAACACACAATTTAATTCAATTGGAATATGTTTTGAATTTTTGATATGACAGCTACATCATTCGTATCATCGGCATTCGGTCAGCAATTTGATTACAATAACACCAGCAAAAACAACGGTAACAATAACACCAACCGTTTCGATAACTCAACACCAAAAGGCATCGAGCATTGGTTTACATTCATCACCGCAAACAACGCCGCATCTAAGCACGAATAGTTCCGGCAACAGTGTAACAACTCCAATCACATCGTCTTCTATCATTCCATCAATCAGCTTCTGTAAGTGAATCAACTGAACACGTCATTTGCCTTTGATTTTATTGATTTCGGTTTTGTTGTTATCGTTTTGTTGTTTTGTTTTGTTTTTTTTTTTTTTTTTTTGTTTCATCTTGTTTATAATCTAAATGTAATGTTTATTTTCAACTCGTTTCGCACACACACAATCAAGGTTCGCTTCAATGTTCAACCGAACTAACCCCAGATAGTGGAATCGGACGATCGAGTTCAACCGGCAGTGGTAGCTACCCGAAGCAAGCTTCCAACAAACATTTACTCGGTGATATTAGTCCGTACAGAGATTTAGAATTTTTAAGCTTACAAATGACCGAACAGGCGATCAACTAAACGTTTCGTCAACCACCTTCAAAGTAGCTGTAATTAAACAAATGTTATTGCGCTTATCAACACTTGCTGGCGCTAAACGAATGAAAAAAAAGAAAGCAAACAACCAGAAGAAGAAAACAAAAAACAAAACAAAACAAACTAGTTGCTCCGATTTGTATATAGATATGTACATGAATCACGTTCCGATTGTGTTTAGCATGCTCTCTTTTTTTTTATAATTCAATCGTTCCCTTTCTCACACTGGTCAGCGAGAATATTTGACATATACTTGTGAAGGAAGACAAAAAAAGAAAAAAAAGAAATGAAATGAAATAATGTGTATTTGTTAGTGATGTGCGTGTGTATCCATGTGCTGTGCATGGACAACGTCCGATTTGTAAATTGAATCCTATGTTTGTGTTTCCCTTTTTTTTTAAAAAAACAAAACAAAAATTGGCTATTCATAAATCGCTGATATTAGTTGCACTGACACGCGATAATTTTATGTCGTTTAATTTTTTTTCGACGAAAAATTGCTTTTTTAAAAAAAAAATATCCCAACAATAACCGTTTGGTAAATTGTAGAGATTGGTTTAATTGTATATTTAAAATTTGTTACTGTTTTTTTTTTGCTCGTAGAAATATTTAACATGATTCTAAATGTATTTGATAATTTATTGTTTAACATCATTAAGGTAGATAAAAAGTCACAGAGTCAAAAGTGACTCGAGAAACACACCCAAACACACAAACACACACACATACAAAACGGAAAAACATAGCCACACACACACACACACACGTTGAAGTGAGTCATTTTGGTCAAAATCAAACGAACAACTTAACGGACAATAGAGATTATTTTTTTTTGTTTTTCGATACATTACAAGCATTTCAACATTTGTGAAATGACGCTATCAAATTTTAATTTAATTTTTTTTTTTTTTTTTTGTAAAATTCATTGACAAAGTCAATTACAATTTTGTGTTTATTTCACTTGTTTTGTTACATATGGAACAGAGATCCAATGATGGAATCTTACCTACTTAAATTACATTGTTTTTTTTCAATATTTCAAATTATATATATAAAAACCAAAAAAAAAAAAAAAAATCACACAAAAAAAACAACTATTGTCCTGAAAAATTTAAAAAAAAAAAAAATTAAAATTGTAGAAAAAAAATGCACCATCCAAGCGACAAACCAAATAAAAAAAAATTTAATCATTTGTTGAAATTGTCTATATAGAAAAAAAAACATTTTTTTTTTTTTTAAATTTAAATTGTTTTAAACCAATCAAATTTCTGTCAAAATGAAAAAAAGAAAACTGTTTTCAAAGAAGACAATGGCATTGAATGTTCAAATGGCCACACATACATACCATATTTTCAATGAATGTATCAATGAACACACGGAATAGTTGAAATTTTACATGCATTTAACGTGATGTAAAACTGATTGTGAATAAGGCAAATCGTATTTTGTTGCAGTCAATTGCATGCAATTCCATTTGAATTCGATTTTCAATTAGCAATTATTACATATTTGATTTTCTGGTATGAATTACCGGAATGTTAAATGGTTTTTGGACACACGCACAGCGGCACACACGAAATCATTTGATCAGACATATGGTCTCCGTATGGTGTGCGTAGTACACTGTGTGGTACACAGTGTGTACGTACTTGTGTGTGTGTGAATTTGTAAATAGACGAGCTTCACAATAAATTTAATCAAAAGAGAGAGAGAGAGAGAAAAAAAACAATAGCGATAAATTCGAAAAACTCACCGAGTCTTCATAAAATGGAGCTCAATAATGGACGATTTAGTTGAACAACACTAAAAAAAATGTACGCGCTTTTGAAGCAGTTTCCTTTCGAAGCCGTTTGAAGCATCCGAAGTGCATTGAGTGATGTTGCAAACCTTGAGCCTGATCTAATTGGCTGAAAATGTGTTTTAGTTTTCTGTGTAGATCTGTGCGTTCGATACAAAACAGAGAACAGGGAGCATAACATCTTCAGCAGTGATTTTCAAATGAACAAAATTCAAATTCAAGTTAATGGATTGAGACAAAATTGAATGCAAACACAAATTTGCTTCTATTTTCAGCTACAATTTTTTTTTATACCTTACAATTCCTAAATATTATGTGTTTTTTTTCGTTTTGTTAATTCAATCGATAGGTTAATGGTAGTCATTCTTTTTTTCCCAACTCTATTTCGGTTTCAATGTTCAATTAGAAAAAAATTTCAATTTTCAGTTTAAAAGTATAATGTTATTTCTGTAATCATTTGAAACGACGTTGATGTTGTAAAATTCCTATAAGCATTGTGTTCAACGTGTTAAATACCAAAAAAAAAATTGATAAAACAAACACACACACACACACAAGCATTACAAGAAAATTTGATATAAAATGAAAAATGTTCAAAAAAAAGGAGCAAACATTTGAAAAATTGTATAAAATAATGTTTTTGTTGCATGTTACCCCCGACAAAAAGTACATGTGCACTGGATGTGCTAGTCTCATTTTTTGGAAAAAAAAAGCGCATGTAAAATTGAATTGTTTAACCTGTTTATTTTATGCCCTGCTCGAATTATAACAATGTAATGAACAAAGAAAAAAAAAACGGATAAATTAATTTATCGCAAAGCCAAAGTGATCGAATGATTAAAAAGAAAATTTAAAACGATTGAAGCGCCGATTGCAACAAAAAATTTAAAATGAATAAAAAAAAAAATATTAAATTAAATTTGGATGCTTACGTACGCGTGTGTGTGTGTGTGTGTGTGTGTTTTGTAACGATAGATTCATTTAGAATTGTTAAACCGCGCTTTATCGCCAATAATGCATTTGTTATTTGTTAGTTCGGTAAATGCATTAGAATCATTAGAATTATAAAAATTGTAATTTGTTTTTTGTTTCTTTTTTTAAGTTTTTTGAATCAGTTAGCAAAGCATGCTCTCAACCAAATCGATTTCAACGAAATGAAAAAAAACACTTAAGAAATTTAATTAAATTTGAAATAATTTTTGTTTTGGTGGTTTAAATTTTTTTATGTACGCTACTAATTGACACGAAACGGTAAATCAATTGAATATAGATCATGTTAAATTCTTCTAGTAATTTCTCATATTTTAATTCAAAACCAAAAAAAAAAATGATTTTAAATCCCGCATGAAAATTTACAAACAACCACAACAACAACAACAAACTGACGGATAAAAAAAAAGAAATGGAAAGAAAAGTGTTTATTAGCAAACGAAGCGACAAAAACCACTCACACACATATAATAGAGAGAAACAAAAAAAATCCATATATACGATTTTAAGGTGAATTGTAACAGCTAAACATGTAATGATATATGTTTTGTATTTTAAAAAAGACTGACTGATGTAAAGAAAAATTGAGACAAAACAAAAAAAAAAAGAAAAACACGAGAAAATGACGAAAAGAAATCTATGCGATTGCGAAGAAAAAGAAAATTCAATAAACATTGGAACCAGTTTACTGGAAACATTTAAAATGAAAAATTAAAACGCTCGTTTTGTCAATTTTTTTTTTCTAGATTTTTTTTTTTATTCTTGCACTTGAAGATACACGGCCATTCTGTTGATAAGTGACGTTTATGACATTTGGAATAATGGAATTCCATTTAATGGGATATCGGACATTTTATTGGAATTGATGATGGATTTCGTAATAGTAACTTTTGTTATTTGAAGAAGTGGTTTATTGAAATCAAATCAATTTATGAATGAAATTAGTTATTCAACCATTGTTGTGAAAATACAGAGCAACAGATTGACGTTCGGATTTATCCGTGGCTTTATCATCAAATTCATTGACGTCACTTATTGAAAGGCCCAAATACATAGGAAGTGTTGATTCTATCATCTCTAATCTCTACGAGCTAAACATTTGCTTAGGAAGATCTAACTCATTCTCAAGGGCATTAAAATCCCATTGTGTCCTGTACTCCAATGGTTTTACTTAAATGCTATCGTAAGTGTGATTTTTTTTTTCATATATGAACTTAAATGTTTTTTTTTTCAAATTCCCTAAATATTATCGTTTTGACAGCAATCTTAGTAAATTCTATTTCGGTATATATTTTGTTTCTCTTTTTTTTCGTTTTTTTTCCCTATAATTTATTTTCTCTCATTTATTTTAGTTTTTAAAAAAATACATGGTTTTTTGTTTAGATTGCCGACTTGATATGCATGCAGTAAATTCACTATCTGTGTTAACCGTACGATACTCTTTCTTCTTGAAGCTCTTTGATTTAAAAAAAAAAAAAAAAAATGGAATGTGATGGTTGTATCCAATTGTTTTTTTTTTGTAAGCGAAATTTTATGCATTCAGATCAATAAATTCTTGCTGATTAAATTAAATGTTTAAAAAAATAGATATTTCTATGCTTTATGTTCAAAACAGAACCATATATCATATGCTATTATATGTTGATTTTTTGTGATGAGCTGTATTCAATTTAGCTATTTGCCAATGTTACAAAAATGGAAAATCTAAACAAAAAATGTTCCACCGACGAAATGGAATAAAATCGATTTTAGTATTGGGGTCACGGAATGATTTGGCCTCAAATCGAAATATTAAGTACGGCCATTTCGGTTTCGATCATCACCTAATTGCTTATTTTTTTTTTTTTTTAAATGTATAATTAAAATTATTAAATGCTAAAAGTTTCTTAAACAAATCTAATCATTATTTAATCACTGTTGCGTGCTATATCGAATTCGAACCACACATTGCACACAATATTTGTTTAATATTGAATTCTTAAGCTTAAAAGCCGAAATTTATGCAAATTCGTTGCTTTATTTTGCCGAAACCGGAAGAGTATTTTGGAACGTTGAGAAGTTCGCTGTAAGAAAGACAACAAATGAAAGGTGATGTGATTGATTTGACTTTAAATGAAGAGTTTATTTACTGAAGAGTCTTCAGTGAAGACCGATTCCTTTTCGACTATCTTATTTTTACTAAAAAAGGGATCCATAAAATCTCATATCGAATTAGTGAGAAATTTATTTCAAAGTGTTTAAAATCTTATTCACTTATTTATTCTAAAATATTTCTGTTTGTCATTTTAAATTATATTATACATATAAAATTCTTGATTCGTTGCGGTTATTTAACTTCAAAAAATGAAGGAAATAGGTTTCAGCAGCATATAAATCTAAGTTTAAAAGGCCATTTCTTCGTTTAAATTGCCATTCTTACAATTAATTAGTATTAAATTGGCTTTACTTCTAATTTTTTTTTTGTTTTTAAGAAAAAGGTTGTACACTTAAAATTATTCCATTGAAAATCGAAACTGATTGCTGCATGTTGCTTGTTATTGTTGGTATTTTTTTTGTGGGGGGGGGGGGTAGGTGAGAGGAATTTTCTGATCGCGGACATCCGTCGACATCAATTTGGAGCATTTGCACGTGTGGTCTTAGGTGTTTCAATCGATTTGTCCTTTATGGTTAATGTATGCATTGTAAAGTCCGGAATCTTTGTTGCGGTAACGTAGCTTGGTGCATGTCATCCACAGTGATACAATTAAAATGGCGAATAGAATAAATGTGGCGAACATAAATGATGAAAGCAATGTTGTTTTCATACATGTTTCGCTTGGCTCCTTCACACCTGTTTCAGAAATAACACAAACAAAATTGAACGGTTTCTGTATTTTCTTATTCAATCGCGGATTTTGTCGCTTCTTTCATCGATTTTTTAAACGCTCGATTTGTGAATTATTTGTACATTTATTTTTTGTTCGTTTCCACTTGGTCAACTTCATCGATGTCTCAATTATTCATGTCTTTGTGTGTGCCATCCGATTTGGTATTGCAATGACAGTGACACAAACATATCAAATCATGAATGTCAATACCAAATTGTTTGACCAATGGAGGCAAAAAACAAAAAACACATAAAAACAAATGCCGTTGCAAATGCAAAAATTTGTCGAAAATACAGAAAAGAGCGCAAAAACACCAGAGGAATCGAAATATAATAATAAATGTTATTCTGTGGTAATATTTACTTTGAACAGCTGAAGTGAACTCATCACCTTCGCCTTCTTGCAGCACACGTAGCGATTGGAATAAGCTAATATTGTCGGAAACACTTTTTTCCTTTTTACCATTTTCGGCCACTTCACTTGCAATTGTCTTATTTACGTTCGATACATCACGCTTCGTCACCGATTTAATGTTACGCCAATGACACGGTTGACTCTATGTTTAGTGAAAATGGCAAAAATGTGTCGCCAAGAAACAAAAGACGAATAATTTTTTTTTTTCTTTTAGTACGATTCGACTAAAATCGATTGAAATAAATAAATCAACATCTTATGTCATGAAACGATCTCATTCAATCATCAATCTCATCCCCCCATCACAAAAAGAGTATTTTGAAAAGAAAAAAAATCACATTGTTTTGTTTGTCCCCCTCCCCTTTATTGTGTGATTGGTATCGGCTGGAAGCAGCCCATTGAGTAATCTATGTTGTAATTCGTTTTGAATTGTTTATAAATTTTGCGCTGATTCAGCAAAAATAATACATAAACACATGCATACAACGAACATTTCTTATTCGTCACATGTCATCATGAATGAGATCGTCATATACAAATATGTTGTGTTTGTGCAAATTAGAAGCAGATGAATTTTTTTGTTTTTAAATTTCATTTACCGGACATCTGCCATGGCACATTCGAACATCACACTCAATGTATAGCGCTGGTGAGCCAGTGAATCGGAACGTTTTCATATATGCGTACACCTGAGTTTCGTAAAAGCCTGTATCAGACCATGAGCCGCGGAACCGTGAAATCAATTTATCGTCAACGGGACAACTAAAATTGTTCATTTCGCACGGAAGCCGCACATGTTCAATAAATAAAAGATGAAATCGAGTTGGTGTGTTAATTTGTTGTTTGGGTTGTGTTTTTTTTTTTTTTTAATCACCGTATTCATGTAAAATCCTTTAAATCAATAGTAAAAGTATTGTGTGGATTTTCTGTCACATCACTTACCCATATTCATCGATTAATTGAATGCGTTTATTGGCGCCATTGTGAGCATAACAATCGTTGACCACAATATCGAAACCATCGTATTTACTACGCATATAAATCATCAATGTAAGTGGATCACCAACACGAACTGGTCCAGTTACTTTAGAACCGTCAATGCCATAACCGTTGCGAATCTCCATGTAACATTCGGGCGGGCTCAATGTGAAGACAACGGGATTTCCGGTAGCAACTCTGTCAATCAAATAACAATATAACAAACAAAGAAACACATGAATGGCCGCAATGGTTCGATTGAAACGAAATCGACTTTTAATGCAAAATTGTTCGATCGAAATATAAACGAGTGAAATGGTGCACAATTGCACACAATTTACTTACTCAACGTCTAAAAATGGAAAAGTAACTGTCTTCCAAAAATCATAACCATATTCACATGTCACTTTGAAATGCTCATCAAATTCTTCTTCAATCAATGGATTATACTGCACGGTGATTGTATTCCACATGAAATTCTGTAGTTTGTTTTGGTGTAAAAACATATTTTAGATTGATTTTTGTCGAGCGACACATTTAACAAATGAAAAAATCATTAGAAAAAATTTGAAAAAATCATTTTAAAAAAATTGAAAAAAAATTCAAAATGTCATAAAAAAAATATGCTACATTTCATTACCGTTGGATTTTCACGTGATTTTTCACTAATTGCATTCTTTCCCAATGTTCCACACCGATTTAGTTGAATATAAAATTCATAATAATCACGTCCCGAACCATTGATATACATGCAATCTGGATCATAGGCATAACCTTTAGAGAAACAAAAAAAAAAAAAATCACACACAAAATGTGAACATCATTAATTTCAGTATAAAATGAATGCTATTTTAAGAGAATTTGATTCAAGTCAAACGTAAATGGTTCAGTTTTAGTGCAATTATTTTGCAGTTTCAACTGCGATTATTCCACATACCAGCTGAGTATAAAAGGCCGGTAAATGATCCGTTGAAACCAATGCGAATCTTCATGTAATCATCTTGGCATTCGGCTTCGATGTCTGTGAGCAAATAAACGTAAACAATATAAAAATCATCACTTGGTTTATCTATGAGTTTTGTTTTTTTTGCTGCACTGATTTATGGCAATCTTGATATGGATTGCATGTTTAAAGTTTTACACAAAAATAAGAAAAAAATAAATGTGCAATAGAAACACACGGTAAATGGATACACAAGCAGCACAATAATAGAAAGGATTTGATGATGTTTGGACTTACGTTGTACTCGTGTGTTATTGAATCGATTTCGATGGCTATAGTCTCGGTCCCATGATTCATGACGCCATCCATCAATATCACCATCGATATGATAGCCAGCATTGATTCCAGTGGGTCGATTACGCAACGATGTAACTGGAATATAGCCAGCCGTCTCAGACAGATAAACCACCTGAATGAAATTAAAAAATGATAAATTATCTCATTAAGTTGGCAGTTTTTATTACCCATTTTTTTTTTATTATCATCAATTTTTTTTTTTGCACACTTCCAAATAACAATATATTTATTCGCGTGATGAACAAACAGTTCACTAGATACACAGCCATAAACACATGGCATACACTCAGCACATACACAGCACAGAGGTCACAGTGAAAAATTTCATTCAAATGCTTTCACACATCCAATAAAAAAATGCAGTGAAGCGAGAGTGCACATTTAAAAAAAAAAAAAAAGATGTAAACAAAAAGTGAAAAAAAAACCAAAAGTAAACATTTATGCAAAAAAAAAAAACGCAAATTGACCATCAAAAGTAAAACAAAACGTTGCGAAATGGTCGGCTGACAGTGATTCATTTCGGTGTTTTTTTTTTATTCGGTCTTCTTCCGTCGCACCACCTGTATTGTCTTATATTGTTGGTCGTTTTGTTTGGTTGTTTGTCGTTTAGGGTAAAAAGAAATTCTTAAGAAAAACACGAGAAAAAAACAATTGTGTGGATGGTTTTGATGGCGATCGCGGGCACAATGTGTGTGTACGATGCGTGAACAATAATGAATTGTTCAATTGGAGTTTTCAGTAGTCGACGTTGGCCATGCAATTGTTTTTGGTATGGTTGAATTTTCAATTTTTGCCATTTACTATCCGCCACTCAATACACGCAAAAACCACAACAACAGCAACAAAATCGTCCAAAACCAATAAACTCACTAAATCACTGAGCTACGGCTTCAGTTACAGCTTTATAATAATAATAAAACAAAACCAAACAAAACAAAAACACAAATTGAAGAACAACATTGATTGGAATGTTTTGGACTTTGCAATTGGACAAAATGTGCCGGGAAAAATTCTCTTTGCACACGGGGAATACACACTGATCGCATGGTCGGCCTTACACACTGAAGGTCATTTCGTTGCATTTCGATGTGTAGCACGATGTAGATCTGATCATTTGATGCGATTGGAAGCAATTGATGGCACATATCATTGTTTTATTATGCCCATTCGCCGCACACGATGAATGTCTGAATGGAGAATCAGCTGGATTAAGTGTGTGTGTGTGTTGGACGCATGTTCATTGCGATTTAACTTGACGTGCACTCATTTGTATCACTTTAGCTTACAGTTGCCTTTTTTTTAAAAAAAGTGCTTGTGTGTACCAAATATCAGTCACACTCATACAGACCCTAAGTGTGTGAGCTCCACTTGGAATTGAATGAACGTGCGTGTGTGAACAATTTTTCCTATAATCCATGCACACACAGATTTAGACGTACCACAGTGAGGTCGAAGTGTTCGACTGATTGGAAAGATAAGATGTGTGTTTTTTTTTATTTTTATTACCACCATTTTTCTGATGTTATTGTTGTTGTTGTTTTTTTTTCTCTGACATTTTCATACAAGAATAAACAGTTAACCGATTTACAGTATTAAGAGTCAATGTTAGCCATTTAAAACAAGTATCGGTTAAATGTTTTCACACACGCACCAACATTATATAATGATGTTCTGATTTACATGAAGATACTTTTGTTTTTACTTTTTTTCGGTTATTGGAAGGCGGTTTTTTGTTTGCATTGAATTCAATTGAAATTGAAAATATTTCATGACAATTTTCATTTACATGTAGTTTTCTTTGAATTGAACTAAACAAAACTGATCAGATTTTTTGAATTGAAGTTTTTTGTTACCCTAGACTTGAATAGAATCGGAATAGACACCATCACCGGTGGATCGGTATTACCCATTATAAGCTCCCAAGCTTAAGTTCTCGTTTTGCCCTTGGATTTCATATATGTTGAGAGATTGTGTTATTGAATAGCCAAGAGGCTTTTTGATCGAACATCAAAATAATATACGTTGAAATCAACGATGCAAAATATTTATTTGAATTTCTATATTGAATACTTTATTATTTATGATCTAATTGGATTGGTTACATAAGACACATTTACATTTCTTTTGTTTGTGATTGTGTTGGCATATTTGTTTACTGAACTTGGACATTAAATGCCGAACAATAAATGAACTCATTTCCGTAGAATAAGAGCTGTGTGTTCATGTATGCGTGCATTGAGATGCGATTCGAAACACAATACACACCAAGGTACACACACATTGAAGGGACTTGCACCTTACGCGTAATTCAAGCGCCAGCTCAAGGAGAACATTTACAATTTACCAAACGAAATTGCCATTTTAACACATCATTTAAAATTTCATGTCTTTGTACTTGTACTCATTCTGTACACCGTACGCACATTGAACGATATGGAATTATGATTCCATAATGTTAATTTTGGTAGAGTCAGATACACATTGTGTGTATTACAAGAATAATAATAATAAAAAAACACACACAATTTTCTTTACACATATATTAAAAAGTAGCCACAAAAGCAGCCTGTATACCACACATCGCGCTCTTCATAATGGCACAGCACATTAAAACAGTAGCGAAAAGTTTTCGCTTTACTATTTAACAAAACATTATGCGATTGCATAATCGTCGACAATAGTGAGTGCAAAACAAACGATCCATGCGGAATTTCATGATCTTCATCATGAATGTGTGTGTGTGTGTATTTTCGGCTGTGCGAGCGCGCGCACCTCGACACCGAACACCTTATGATGAAGGCGCCTGTGTGTATGAGCCACAACATCCAAATGAATTCATAAAATGTAAGATCATTGACGTTTCTTATGTGTTAGCCGTGTTTTGGCGATGATGACAGAGCCGATCGACATCCACATGCGCCAAAATGCGGCGTCACATTTAACCATTAGCTTGTTTCACATATATTGTCGACATATCGAATGGTATATCGTGAAGAGACTCTTTCAACCACTGCTGAAGTCAGCAACTACTGGCCTCTTCTTCGTACACTTTTAAAGATGCCAAAAATTCATATTTTGATGTACACATGCGAATAACATCGAAAAGTCTACGTCGGACGTCGGCACATGGACCACATACCCAGTGTGGTTACTATAGTTCTTCTTCATTTTGGTTGTTTGTTGTTTGTTGTTGTTGGTGGTTATCTCGTCACTTTTTGCGTGAAAAAATATGAACAAACGAAAATCAACGAATTGAATTTTGGAATAGTCCAAGCCACGATAAACTACAACCGAAGTTGAAAATCGGATTTCATAACCATTTGAAAAGCAAAATACCGAAGAAAAATTATGAAGAAAATTCCACACACACACACACACACACATTGAATTTTTGGCGATTTTGCCACAAACAAAACAACACGGTAAAACGCTATAATGCGATTCATGAAATGAAATAAAATAAAAATTGTTTTATTTTAGTCATGCCCTAGTGATTTGACGTATATATTCTGCTGCACATTTGTGAGACAAATACGGCCGTCGCCTTCGCTATTGCTTATTTTTTTGGGGGGCTTCAGTGTGTTTCTTCTTTTATTTATGCAATTACATGTGGCCACGCTGGCTGATGTATCGCATCTACACCGCACACCACACTCCACATGTGCACCACTGTAAAATGGATGATGACATCGCATGTTTGCATCTTTCTTATTCTTCTATTTGTTTGTTTGTTGGCCTGATGGTTTTTGTTTTTCTTCTTCAGTCAACTGAAGAGATCACTTTCTTTTGTTTCAAGTGTGTAACAAATGATGTTCCTTTAAACACTTTGGTCAAAACTATTGATTCACTTATTTAAATGAAGTCGACTTTGTGAATTTAAAAAAAAAACTATTTAAGTTTGATTATATGTATTTGGTCACGAAAAGTGTACCTTTTTATCGTTTATTTATTGGATGTATTACAACATAATGCTTTGTATTTTTAATTTGGTCATCAAAAAGCGCTAATCGGTTTAATGCATGCAATTCTAAGATTAGCCACTTGTTGACACTATTTAAAATGTTTAATGAAAATTACAAATGCATGAAATCCTTTGCATGATCCGATTGTCTAACTCGGGAAGTGATGAAAATGCGCTCGAAATCTTTATTTGATGCCGCCGTTTCCGCCGCCACCGCCGGGAAATTTGCATACAAAGTACTTTTTTTTTCCATCAAAGTCATAAAACGTCGAATGTTGAAGTAATTGATGAGATTGGCAATAACATAAACAAAAACCCATTTATAAATGGTTTCAGTCTAGGTTTCAGTAGCCAAGATCGTATTGTTTTGTATATTTGAAACGGTAAGCATTTGAACATATTTATTTAGACTTGATTTTGATTGAACAATTCACATTGCTCGAAATTTAAAGTGATCCAATCAAATTGTATGTTTGCGTGTGTGTGTATTTGTATTTGGTGTGCGCGGGCTGCTGCGACGGGACTGTCTGTACAATACAATTTGAGCATTCTTGTTTTTTTTTTTTTTTTTCTTCAAAAATGTTTATTCAATCATTGAGATGTGTGACTGGCGGCGCCGTCATTTCAACTAAATAACAATGATAGCTTTTCTTATATGGTTTACAAACATTTGGATTATACAGATAGCGTCATCAACGCTGTTGATTGATGTCATAAATCAGTACTACCGTTTTGAAGTTGTATCGAGACTAAATTGTGGCTTCATTGCGAATGCTATCCTCGATGAAGTGGTTTGGTGTCAAATGTTACTGTTCTACTGAACATGTTTATTCAATACAAATTTCGAATACATCACATTGATTTTTTAGCATTGATTAAACTGTACCGTGCATACATTTAATGAATCTACTTTAATCGAAAATCGTATTAACGGTTGAAATTATAAGAACTGAACTTAGAATGATTCGATTTCATTCATTTGAATCCATTCTTCTGAGTCATTTCTCCATTGGAATTTACAGTCAAAATAGTTCTTTGTGTTTTGGTAAATATGTGTCAATTTATCAAAACATGCAACAAAAAAAAAAAAAAACCAAACAGAACAAAACAAAACTGTCGGCAGCACATTGTTTTAAAGCCATGAAGTGGCTAGACATATATGCACAATTTATAATAACATACAGTAATCATTTTTGTTAGTTTTGTATGCTCTCATAATTGTGTATATATCGCTATTGAATCACTATTCTCTTGATCTTTCTCTTCAGCGATCATCTGATACGATTTGGATCGACAGCTTCGATGATTTATTATTTGTCTTTTTTTTTATTTCGTCTTCGAGTCGACTACGTACTTTTCACGTACGGTTCGTTTAAAATCCATTTTCGGTGGAGAGAGAGAGAGAGAGAGAGAGAGAGAGAGAGATTTTCATCATTGAACTCATGTGAGAACAGTTGTTCGGTTTCGGTTTTTGGGTTGGTGCCTGTTTTCGCTCTTCTTTTTTTTTCATCCAATTTATAAACACCGTTCTAAATAATTATTTGTGTGATGTGTGTTTGTGATGATTTGAATCAAAAATGTTTTATTATGTGAGCACATATATTCGATGGAAAAAAGTACACACAGATCCGTTGAACGAATAAACGTGAATCGTTAGGTTATGTCTACGTACTGTGCCAGTCGTTCATTCCTTTTTATTTTTTAATATTATTATTGTGGAAATGAAGAAGAAGAAAGATGATGAAAACATAACGAAGATTTTTTTTTGCTTTTTGATTCTTGATCATCACAATTTCAATGAATGAGTTTCCATTGGAATGTGAGTTCCCGTGAAAGACCTTACAAATTACTGGCAAATTGTTTACAATACTGTATTTTTGGTTGATGTTTTTTTTTTCATTCATATGCATCAATGTTTTTTTTGTTTTGTTTTGTATTATTTCATTCGTTCGTCGCGGCAATACAATTGCACGAAAATTGTGCAAAATGATCTGTTGATGTGTTTATTTGTTCAGTGTGTTAGATTGAACTAAAATATCACTGGAAGTATCATAATGAAATTTGAAGAATCATTTGAAAGCAATCAGGTTACCATTTCAACGTGTCAACCGTCGACAGATTTGGTACGGATTTTTGTACACACGATTCATAGACAATGTACGAGACACACAGATTGTGTCGACTTTTCGACTTGGATTCCCGTATCCCGTATACAAATATAGAACCAAATAATAAATAATAAACAGCAGAAGAAGAAAAAACCAAAAACATTTTTAAAGCAAATAAACTATTAATTAAGCACGTGTACATACCGGCTCTTTTTGACTACCATCTTGTGTTAGAGCTTCCGTTGAGTGATTGTGATTGTCGGTTATTGTAATGGTTTTCTGCACAAAGTCACATAGAGAATTTTTTTTTTTTTTAGAAATAAACCGTATTTTTGTTAACGTTTTGAAAAATGTAGTGTTGATTGGAATATAGTTTTGGATCTTATGGTTTTTCAAGTGTGATTTTCGGAAAGAATGAGAGAAAGGCAGAGATTTGGGAGAAAAAAAAAAGAAGACCAACCTCAACATCAGCAGATTCCGGCTTCAATACACCTTTACGTTTGATTATTGACGATTGCGTCACGGCATTATACTGGCGAGTCGATGATGATGTTTCCAAACTGGGCACAACTTCGACAGTTATTCCGCTACTTGTATTACTGTCATTTGTACTTGCATTACTGTTCGTTTCACTGTCAGTGCCTACGACACACACACACACACACACACACACACAGGGAAAAACAACGAAAAGTTATTTTATTAGTCATACGATTACTGATGGAGTTTTCAGATGATGAACATTATTCTATCAAAAGCTCTAAATGTGACTCGTCCTTGCTCTGAATGCTTCCCTTACGGACAAGTTATCTTGAAAGAGACTCTCTTTTGTTTTGGAAATAAATATTTTTGACAGACATTTTATGTTCGGTGCTTGTTTTTTTGTTGTTTGGTTTGTGAGAGAAAATCATTGATTAAATACACTTGAAGCATACCCGTTTCAGTGCTACCACTGATTCCACTGCCAGTGCTGATTCTGCTTTCAAAACCGCTTGTACTCAATGAGCTGCCATCAATTGTTGAACTACTGCTGCCACTACTGCTGGTCGGTCCAATAATGCTAAACTCTGTTACTAATAAATCTTCATCTTGTGCATTAACCAATGAATTCGATGATATCTGCATTCAAATGAAATGAAATGAAAAAAAAAAGAAAAAAACAAATGAATTTAAACAAAATGAGTATAATGTGCACGAGCACTGCACACAACATTGTAACACAAAATCGAAAATTGTAATTGTCATTGGTTAGATGCAAATGGAAATGAAGATTGATTTAATGAAGCGATTGTTGATTGTGTATTTAAAATGAAATGAAGGGTGCGCTTCACGCAAGCCACCTGCTAGCATGCAAAAAACACCACACGTCTATTCAATTTATTCAATTACAGAATGAAATACCCGATAAATTACAACGATCACCAACTTACCAGCGATAAAATGAAGAGGTTCAACAAAATTCCGGTGGCCATCATGTTACTCCACGATATCCTGCCAAATAGAAAAACCATAAAATGTGAACATACACACACACACACACGAAACAACAAAAACCAAACACTACACGTACTAAAAGCACAATTTAAATAGATTAAACTCAAGTGTTTTTTTTTTCTTTTTTTTTTTGGTTTGGCATAAATTACACCCGAGTTTTTTTGGTCAATTTTTCGTTTGAATTTATCTGTAAGCACAAATCAAAACACACATTAACCTACATGCACTTGTCTGCAAAAGCGAATTACGTAAATTGCGATGATGAGTTTGTTGTGTGCCAAAGCGAAAAAAAAACACCACACACAGAATCATCCACATACACTACGAAATGAAGTGGGTTTTGTTGATGTTGTTGTTGTTTTTTTTGGTTTGTTGCGAGAATTTTGCAATTGTATAAATTTCATATGTTTTCAATTGACTTGTTCAAAAAAAAAAAATCTGCTGCTTTGGGCCAAACGTTAAATTGCACACATGAGCTTTGTTTAATTATGTTTGATTTTCACTGGACATAAGAAAAAAAAACAAGTAACAAACGAAAAAAAAAACGATTGAACAATTAGTCAATCACTGAGCAAGTCATTAATTAGCTGTAGATTTTACAAAAGAAAAACCAACTGGAAATACGATCAAAGGAAAAACACACACAGTTGCTATTGCAGTTCGTTTCACTTGAACATTTTCTATTCACTGGTTTCTGTGCACAGCATTGAAACCTTGGATCCGTTGGTGATGCGCAAAACCCGTTGAACCTTTTTTGCACAGTACACTTTAAACCGTAACGATTTTGGTGGTTTTTTTTTTCGTTTCTTCAAGTGTTTCTTGTTAGATTTGGTAAACTTCTAACTATAACCATCTGTGATGGAAAAGAATTTTCCACAAAACCCAAATTTCAATTAAACAAACAAACGAATCATTTCAATGGAAAAACGGAATAAAGGGTTTGTGTGTTGATTTTAATATTATTCAATGATTCTTGGTGTATCATTTATAAAAGCTATTGAATTTCACTGAATATCATTTTTATTTTAATTTATTAAATAAATCCATAACGTATTCCTCTGCCAACTCTTGCAACTAAATGTGCAATACTATTTCATTCACTTTATTAATATTTGCAGATTTTTGCGCTGAATTCTCTATGCACAATGATCGAATTTGATCGAATATTAATTAAAATTTTCACTAAATCTTCAGTAATAATCTAAATTGGTTTAAAATTGTAATTTTTCCCGTCAACAGATATTTTCACAATAAAAACGGTCGATAGATCTATGGATAGACGCACTTGTTTGTAGCTCAAGGGTTTGACGCGGAAACTAGAACCGTTCATCATCGAATTTGTCACGTGAATGCCGGCTATAGCCAAAAGACGAATCTGCTTGACTCTGGAGTACTTACTGAATTGGTAAGGAAATAGAAAGAAAGACGTGAAGTGAAAGAGAGAAAGAGCCGGGGGGAAAAGCAGGAGAAAGAGTTGAAAAGCGAGAGAGAGAGAGAGAGAGAGAGAGAGAGAGTACAAGCGGTTTGATGGTTTTTGTTGTATTTGTTGGTGATTTTTTTATTGTTGATGGTGGGACTGAGAACATCTTCAAGGCATATATTTTAAAATGAGAATTTTCACTTGAGCCTAGAATTGGAGCGCCGCCATACCAATCGATTGACCATACAATTTCGCGCTTTTATATCTACTATTGCGCATTATTATGCCTACAACAATTTATTAGTCAGCATTTTGTCAATATGTGCTTAACGCACGGCCAAGAACAACATCGTTATGATTCGCACTTTGATTATCTCTCTCTCTCTCTCTCTCTCTCTCTCTCTCTCTCTCTCTCTCTCTCTCTCTCTCTCTCTCTCTCGCTCTCTCTCTCTCTCTCTCTCTCTATATATATATATATATATTTTTGTTTATTGGCTCTGTTCTGACTACATTCCAAAAGCGAAAAACTCATTTCGAGCACTTGGATTTCTAAATGTTTCATTTGGATTTTCTTCGTCACAATTTTTTTTTTCTTCACTATTCGAAAATTCGGAACGTGAAAAATTGGCGTATGATTTTATGAATGATCAACAGCTGCACGAATCGTCAACAGCAAATTATACAAACAAAAAATGTATGATGTTAATCAAAATCATACGGCGCAACACACACACACATCAAGGCATCGAATATTAAAAACGAAATCTCATCTCGATTTCACGTAATAAAAAAAAAGTTCCAAAAAAAAAAAAAATACATGTTGATAACATTGAATGAAAATGATATGCTCTCATTCTACGACCAAAAAGCTGATGCGGTGGTAACGGTAATCCGCGTGAAGACAAATAAACTTCATTTTCAACCATTTTCATTGCGTTTCGACCATCCACATATCCATTGGTTTGCTTGTGCATATTACATAATTTCCATCATTTTTCCATCGAATAAATAAAATTGTGTCATTTAAAAAATGAAGGCGTTTTCTATCCAAAAAAAAACCAACCACAATAACAACAAAACATGGAATTTGAAATCGTTGATTTCGATAGACGGGATGAGAATTGTTGTCCAGCACTTAATTTCTATTTGACGATTCAACAAGTGGAATTTCAACATTTAAAACAGACGAACAACAACAACAACAAAAAAACACCCAGCCACATATCAATCAGTATCAAGTGAGATGGCTGTGGCCACAACGAAGAGCATAGATTTGGTTTTGTTATCTGAGCGTTACGATCGCCACAAATGACCTGAAATAAGTTTCAGAGCAACCGATCCATTCAGCACGGTAAAAATGTGCATGTGCAAATCTCAAAATCCCATTTCAATTGAAATCAAACGAAGCGCCAACAGCTACACTCTCGCCCAAACCAAAAACGCAGCATTCAAATCAGCAGCAGCAGCAGCAAACAGATGCACAGAACATTTGAATGTTCAGGGATTATATAATTTAATTGTATTTTGCCCGTTTTACATTTATGTTTTTTTGTGTATTTTATGTGTTTAATATCCACCAATCCAATCCGGTGGATGATCGTGCTGTATAGAATCAGCCGAGGCAGCAGAGGATTTCGGTGCGAAAAAAAAACCACATAAACAACAGACGATGGGTAATATCGGCAACAAATCTACTCTTCGGCAGCACACCAATCGTGCCGTTACATATGATGATCCGCATGCTGGCGAACCAAGTCTAGACTCAATTCAATGCTTTGTTTTTTTTTCATTCATAATTTGTAGACGATGCAGTGAAGTGAAGTGGTCAGATGGTGTTTTGCGTAAGCGCCAGTGCATACAACTTGATTTCATTCACGTCGCTCAATGCAATTCATTTGCTAATGCTGTGTACTCTCTATATATCCCCACACACACATATACACACACAACCATACGCTGCCCACTTTTACAGCAACATCACAAGAAATCGGAAGTTTTGCTTTGCAGTTATTTCTGATATAATCTCGATCATTTCATTTGATGTTTTGCATCTTTCATTGACTTGCAACACATTTTTCTGCTCAACATCAAATTAATCGATAAATGTTTGGACTTTGTTTAAAGCGCATCGTATCAATTGAAATCAACCGCTTTTATCTAACATTTAAAATGTTCAATCTTTTGATTCACATGCATTTGGAAAACAAACAAAAATGAATGAATCCACTTTTTCCCAAATTACCTCATCTGAATGCGAAACAGAAGCGTGAAATTCTCTCGCAGTTTAATGTGTGCCAAAGAAAGAAAAAAAAGGGAAATCAATAAAGTGCCCACAGACTCTAAGTGATTACTGTTCATTGAACAGTTTTCAATGGTGAAAAGTGATTGCGATTCTCTCAAAATTCAAGCAACAAAAAAAACTGACGCTTCATTGAAGGAGCAATTAAATTCAATTGTATCGACTGTCACAACAATGTTTGTTTGCTGCATGCGGTTCCGTTTTTCTCTTATTGTTGCTCTATTCGCACCAAAATTGGACTGTGTTTAACGCAGTTTAATTATAAAACTTCCTACAAATTGAATTAATTTCGCAGAAAAGTTAAATAAATGAAAAAAAAGAAGAAGAAAATCAGATAGAGAGCAAAGAATGTGGAAAAAAATCGATTTAATTCTTTTTCGCATTTCTTTCATTGTTTTGGTTTTTATGTGATTTTAACATAGCTTTAAACGGAGACGATGAAAATAAGCAAAAAAAAAAATCGTCTGATTCGGAGAATGTTTTTTTCTTTCAAGTTTGTATTGTATGAAGAACTCTCTCTCTCTCTCTATCTTTCTCTGGTTCTTTGTTTACTCGAACATCATTGTGATTTACTAACAGCGAATAACTAGCGAAATTTCATTGATTACTCGATTCTAATGAAGCACACAAATTTAGGCAGATGAATTCAAAAAAAAAAAAAAAAAAAAACAAATGCCAATTCCATGCGTACAAATTCTAATCGGCCACAATTTCTTTACGATCGGCCAAAGTATGAAATGCCTGTTTTTCTTTCTTTAATGAATCATTTGATTTTTGACTTTCCTTTCAATTCTATTCTTTTTTTTTATGTTAATTTACGTGAAAGTCATTCCAAGTAGTACGTGTAGCCTCCCCTTTTTTGTGTGTATGTGTGTGTGTCTGAAATGCAAACAGACAGCTGTACAATGGTCATCTTTCTCTCTATCATTGGAAATTGAATTAGAAATGTAAAATATGAAATGGTGAAAGAGGCAATACTGAATGATTGCTCATTCACAAGCTGTAAATCACAACCAACATTCCTTACAACAACAAAAACCACAACAACAACCAAATCGCACACACATTTTTTTTCCCCAGCGTCATTTGTTTATGAATAATAATCATCGTGGTAAAAAAAATAATCTATGAATACTTAAAATTGGAATACGTTCAATGGATTTTAATGTGTTGAACATTTCAATTGGCATTCATTCGTTCTCAATTAAATGACCATTTGAAATGATAAAATGACTGCGTTTTTTTTGTATGTCAATAAACCAACAAATTTAAGGTATTTTGAGAAGAACATCAATTAAAAGCCTAATGATCATGTTCTAAATACTTTGTTTACCGAATTGCTTTCATCACATTTAAAATAAATACCATTTGTTCATAAATGTGCTGATTGAAAAATGAACACCATGTGCACTGTGTGCAAATGTTATCGTTTCATAAACTCAACAATATGTTGCTGTTTTTTTTTTCTCAATTATATTTTGTTTTAAGCTCTATTTATTGTGAGTAAAATATCCGAGATGTTCTGTAAAGCCAAAGCTCAAATGCCCGCTAATGGACCATCAGCGACTAATTTTAGCAACTATACAACCTTTCAACTACCACATTACGTGCAATTCAATATAATTTTAATAACTGTTTTAGTTCTTAGCCTCGGCTAAGTTAGTCGTTCAACGTAAATACAAAATTTGTTTTTTTTTTTTTTGGAAAATCGCATCACAGAGACGAAAATCATCAGAAAATGGTTAAACGATTGATTTATGTGGAATTTATTGACGATACCGTTTTTGGAATGATCAGTTTCGGGCATTTTTCAGCCCGTTTATATGATTCAAACACTACCTAATGACCATTTGAACGACGAGATGTGTTTTGCTATTTTGGCGTGGCTTCCACACTTGACTGAAACGCAAATCACATAGATTCGATTGATGAAAGATGAAAAAAGAAAACATGTTTGTTCCGTCTTAAGCTGATGTTGAACTATTCAAGTAAAAATTGCGATGTATAAACACTTACATAATCATCAATATGAGTAACACACAACAGCACCACCACAGCTACTAAGTCACTGTAACATTTGATCCAATTTTGAAAATCAAATTTGAAATATTTCTTTGGCTGAGCAATGACAATGAGAATAATATCGCTGACGATAACGTAACATAACGTAACGCATTCTTCGTTCAGCAATAGAATCACATGAACAAAAAAAAAAAAAATGGGAAAAGCGCGCGCAATGCAAAGAAAAGCATGTAAATTTGTGTGTGAGCGCGTAATTGCGTATGACCTGAAAAAGCGCAATGTGTGTGTGTGTGTGTGCGGACGCGCGCGCGCGCTCATGCCAACCCGTGTGTGTGTGTGTCGGTGTACCACCACCGAATCAAAACGATGTTGATGACAATAATCATGACCATGCAACTGTTTATTTTGTGTGTGCGTGCGCTTTCATGGGATTTTCAATCTATACATGTCTTTGTATTTGAATGTGGATTTTCTTTCTGTTTGTCTTCACCACCGTCTCTTACATTTGGTTCATCATCTCTTTTTTTTTCTTCGTTTCTATTGATGGTGCTCAAGCTTTTCTAGATGTATATAGGTCAGCTCCACTATGTACACATGTGTGTGTGTGTATGAGAGTGTGTGTATTTCTGCGATGTTTGTATTTCGTTTGTGTTTCCGTTGAAACAAGGAATGAGCGCAAAAAATGGGTCATCATTGAAAAAATTTCATTGAATTTGATTCGCAGTTATGTTTAGATGTAAATGATATCAATTTCCCACGTAACTCATCATCAGCTCAAAAATTCCAGCCAATGTAGCTATTGACACCACAAGCCAAGCACCAAAGCATCGGGCTCTCTGTCTCGTTCGTTTGGACGCTTGGGCAGACACAATTAATTTGTCACTGCCACTGACAATGTGTTTGACGTTAAGATTACGCCTTGTTGACACAGTGATCAAAAAGCGTAATTGTTTTTGAAGATCTTTGAACGAGATAAAATGAGAATTCTTCAATGGAAAGAATGTGAATGAAATGGCCAAAAGTATGAATTGTTAACTGTTTTGATTGTTAGAGCCCCGTATTCATAGCATCTTTAATTGATTTCGAAAGAAAAGTGTTGTTTCTGTGAAGTTTTTTTTTTTTTTTTTTTTTTTTGATTCAATGAAGCAATGTGGATTGATATCACTTGATGACCATATAAAAACCATTCGCCGGATGGCATGAAAAAAAAACGGTGACATGGATTTTTCAAGCTCACAGATCCAAATTTGGAACATTCAATAGCAAACAATTACCATTTGCATTGCAAAGAATTTTCCAATTCATTGTCACCTGAATTTCTTTCGAACCGATACTACTTTCGAACAAGATGAAGAAGAAGAAGAAGAACGAAAACAAAAACAAAAAAAAACAAAGAACAACATTCACTGAGACTGTTCTTGGCCTTTAATCAAAAAAAAAAATGAAATACAAAAAATCTGCTCTTTCATCGCCCGAATTTCCCAATTTGAATTCCGTTTGTGCTTCTTTTTTTTCCAATGCATTTTACGGTCGGTTTGACTTAAAATCGGCTACAAACTTTCGTGCTCAGCTTCCGAAAAAAAAGAGCGTTAAACAAAACAGATATGGTAGACTGTAATTAGTGTCTGGCGGTTCTCAGTTTGTTGTTCTAGAGTACACAATTTACTTTAACTTCAATACATTGGCCACATCGCGTCAATGTGTGGCATACATAATAAATTTGCTTATAAATTTGTATTAGATAAATGAAACAGATGTAAAATACCATGGTCACTGGATCGCACCACAGATTCGTAAATAATTTTTTCACGCGCAGTAAAACAAACACCCGTCTCATTGCAGAAGAAAACTATAATTCTATTTTTTTTTGTTTTTTTTTTCAAGTTGTGTATTTTCTTCACTCTTGTGGTACGTATTGTAGATTTGTGATATGCGGTCAATTTTTCACTTGTTCTATCGTCCAAATGAAATGGATGTACTCTAGGTCTCGTGCTGAAATGCCGATGGGTGAATGCGATACGGAAATTGCTTTCGCGTTTCTTTAAGGTATTAACATGTTCTGTTTTCATTATTTTCTAATGACCGCCAAAAAGTAAATAAGCGCCAAATTTTGAGAATGTTGTTGTTGTTGGTGTGAGCCGGCTCAATTTACGCATTATATCCCGCTAGGCATCGACCAATTTTAAGTTATGTGTTTTTTTTTTTTTTTTTTTTTTTGAATAATATTTGTGTCATAGAATGTGTCGTTAGACTGGGATACGATCAGATAAAACTATGCGATCAGATTCCGTTGGCAACAGCCAAATTATGTCAGCTAAACGGATTGAAACGAAATAACGACCACAATATTGTGTCAAGTTGAGCAAGTGATATACCATTTAGTTTAGAGTTCTTGTTATTGTCTTTTTTCTCGTTGTTGTTGTTGTTGTTCGGCACATTTGGCGCAATCACAGTCAGATGATTGCTATCGGCACAGATCACAATCGAAGAATTGAAAAAGTCGAAAGAAATTGACGCATAAAGCACAATGTGGAATCACATTGTGGATTGTACCAATCAGTTTGGATATTGAATTTGCCAAAAGTACCGTACTAGATACTAGATCCACCGAACAAATGGTTCTAGTAGAAGGGATTCTATCACGTTTCTATTAATTAAATTTAAAGATAAACTTGACACAATCTGATATTATTATGACCAAAACTGAGCTCATGACTTATAAATCTTAAAAGAATTTGTTCAAATCGTCTGATTGAATCTCTTTCGGTTTCCATAAAGCACTCATTGGAGTGATGAAAAAGACAATTGCATACGTTTCATTGATGAAACTTACTGACACTAGTCCAGTTATTGATGAAATGAAACGATTCGGGACGCAAATTAATTTGGCCATTTGTTTCAATCAGAAACAGTACGGTACTGTGGCTATAATACGAGAATAATTTCAAAAACTGTTGACATTGATCTAAATTCATCATGTGGACGTTGATTTTATTCTAGATTTTATATGATTTACACTCAGTATTATTGGAATTTCTTTTGTTTTTTTTTCCATCGAAAATGCCGTATTTACGTTTCAAATTGATAAATGTCGTAACGATGCAAAGTTCGATGACCGTGATCAAAACTTTTCATCTTCATGTTCTTTAAATATTTTGAAATATTTATAGTTTTTCTGTGTGGTCGTTTTTGTCTGAATTTGTGCAATTCTTTGGTGCTACGTAGCACGATGTACGTCATAAGATCAACCATCATAAGATCTCGAATGTGAATCGAAAGCAAAAAAAAAAAAAAAAAATGGGAGGATATTTGCGTTTGCGTAATTTTGTTTGTTTTGTTCTTTTTTTTCAATGGCTTGTTTTCAGGTTGGGAAAAAAAGATCAGTTTAGTTTTTTTCTCTTCACGCAACTTCCGCATGCTTGAAATCCATTTGATTCTTCATTTAATCAATATTTCCAATATATTCTTTCAACAGTACAAATCAAGTGAAACAACAGCAGGCCTTTTTGTTACGACCGGTTACGGCGGCAAAGTGAATTTAGACAAAGTGTAATGTTTCCTCATACGTTTTGCTAATTGTTTAACGGTATTCGCTCGCAAATCAAACATTTCTTCAGCCAATTTGACAATCGACTGAACGAAGAGTATTTTTCGGTTTGTACCGGTACATAATGGATGTTCAATCATATTAAATGAATTGTTCTAAAACGTAACCAATAAAGAACGCATTACGATTTATCCAAAACACCATTGTTTGCCATGCTGTTCGAAAAGTGTTTATCGAAAACAAACAAACCAATGAGAAAACAAACAATAATTGTTTAGCATTTAAAACGATTATTTAAGTGATGGCACATTGTAGCTGTTGTTTTTGGTTTTTGCCCTGCCAGGCTGCAATTGTTCAATTACAAAACATTTGTCTAAATATTAAATTGCTTGGAGCAAAGCTTTCCAGTTCGGAAACTTAATGGAAAATTGGTGGCAATGAACAAATATTTTTGAACGATAAATTGTTCAAACTAAAGTCATTCAGAATTCATTGCTATTGAACTTTCTTAGTAAATCACATCAACGGTATCAATAAATATGGTACTTAGATATTTAGACGAGAAATTGATTAATAATTATTCGAAAATAGCTGCTTTAATGTGATGTAATAGTGTTTTGGCATTTCGTTCCGGTTAAAGTTTCGAAGAAAGAAAGAAAAAAAAGTGAACACCCAGTGACGAAAGGGGAGCGAACGCTAAAGAGACGAACCTCACAATATGATAATGAATGAATGATTGAAAATGCCACAGCATGAGACGAACGAGCCAACAAACAAACAAAAATCAATAAACCAAGCGAAAAACAATTGAAATTTCCAAATAAATTCTATCCACCCAAGATGAACCAAATTTTCGCGGAAAAGTCAAGAACCAACCGAAAAAAAACACACACACACAAAAAATTAATCATTTTGGTTGTGAATACACGTGTTTCGATTGGCACATAAGTTCATTGGTATTCAATTTCTGATTTATGATTTGTGTATCTTCATTTTTTGCCACTTTAGTTTTCATCGTTTTGTTTCGTGTTTGTTTCACAACCAACGAAAAACCATGACTAAACCCACCAAATGGTTGTTTGAACATTGTTTGTTTGTTCGTTCGATAATAATTTTTTCGCTTTTCAATATTTCCGATTTTTTTTTTGTTTTTTTTTTTGAAGCAAATGAAGTCAGCTCCTGGGTCAGCTCTTTGGTTCACTTGCTAATTTATTCCAGTCAAAACGAAAATATACTTCATTGAATTTTAAGTTTTCACAGATAAAATCATTTATCGATTTAAACAAATCGCTTAAGCGATTTTCGATTGTTCGTTAGGTAAATGTTCGAAATGTTAATGCCAAATTCGTAATCAATATTGTTCTGTTTTTTTTTTTTTTTTTTTTTTTTTGTAGTTGATAATTTAATAGTTTGAACCGGTACAAATTCGCGTACAGACATAGTAACAAACACATTTACAAGAGTTGAGATGAATTTTATGAATATTTCATCTTTAGAACCGTTCATAACAACATTTAGGATGATTTTTGCTTTACCGAACGTATTTTGGATGGAAAATTTGCCATTTTGACAAAAATAATCATTTTGAGCTTATAGTTATGAATTAGTTCATATATGACGAGTTGGAAAATTTAATGTGTACAACTGAAGGATTCAATGAACTTTTACGTTATCTAAAATCTGATTGGATCTGTTTGCGATAATTTGCGTCATTCTAACTGGATTTCAATATAAACATACGGAATGATAAAGTGTTTGATGGTTTATCAATAGAAACAGTATGACTGACCACGAATTATGTGAGAAAAATAAACATAATATCATTTGATGTGATCAGTAATCATCACATAGTCATTCAATATCGACAGCAATTGCTTACGCGTTGCCGATACCGTTGAATGGAATTTCCTTGCCAACAAATTCTTTTACAACTTTTAGTTGATCAACGTCGACGATTGATAGATAAAATACCGCTACTAATCAAATCTTAGCAATATTATTATATGTTTGGACGATGATATATGAATATGCACGATTGCATTAAAACTAGAGCTTAATTAAAATGAGTGAAAGATTCGGAAGATTGAAAAACATTTGAAAGAAACATTTTGATTATCAAACAATTCTATAACAAGAAATACCCCTGCATTTCTATTGAACGATATCACAGTTTACTAGCTATCTCGAGCTCAACTTGAGCTGCCCAAGCATCGGTACTCGAAAGTTCCAAAGTAGCACTCAATCCAGGGGATTTAGTGTCTAATGTCAGAAAAATGAAATGCATTCGAAATTCGTGACATTTACATGAAAATAGAACATATGTATGTGAGTTTAAATTGAAAAAAAAAAAACGATAAAGATTTTAATCAGCTGGAAAAAATGATTTTCTTGTTCACCTTTAAAAAAAAGAGCCCAAGTTGCTGCCACGTGTAATCACATTTCACAAACAGCTGGGCTCATTAAACACTACTTCATTGTGACATTTTACATCAAGAGAATCTCTTTAGCGCGATTTGTAAAAGTAAAATATTCAAATGCGTTTTCATTGGAACAAGCAAAACAATTGTGATTTTCAACGAAAAATGACTCGACTTTATTAACATAAGCACTGAGCCAAATAGTGAATTTAATTGTTCTATTGTGTTGCGTATTTACACAGCCAATAAAATTAAAAAAAAAAAACCTCCATCGACAATTATTGCAATCATTTCACGTTTATAGAAATATTTATTTATTAGAAAGTGCAATCAATTGAAGTACAATGATCAGTCAGAAATTCTGACTGAGAATACATCGCCAGATGACGCTCAGTGTTGAAAGAACGTGGCGAGCATAGAAGCGAATAGAATGAAAGAGCGATTCGCAAATACGTGTCATAAACGAACATAAATAAAAAATTCAACACATATTTGACATCAACAAAACAGTCGGGAAATGTGAGGTGTCGGAGTTCTTAAATTGAAAATCATTGTTGCTGACACCGATGCACTGATCAAAGTGCGATTGCCTGACATACTATTCACGACTGGCAGGCATAACTGTCAAAAATAAATTCACGACTCCAAAAGGATCATAATGATAGCAATCATACATGAATTGCTCACCCGCAGAATATTTTCATTTGAAATAAAATTGGCTCTTGAAAGTCTTATGAGTTGCGTTCAACATTTTGCTATTGTTTATTCTATTCAAAACCAATTTCCTGTGGCAATTGAAAATTTTTCGAAGTGAATGTAGGGCATGCATTAAGAAGAAAGAAAGAAAATAAAAAATAACACACGAAACAATAAATATTCCCCAACATTTATATTTAAAAGATTGTTTTGATATCTCATTTTTCGTGCTTTTTGAATTGATAGAGAAAAGACTAAGGAGAATCTATTGAATTTATGTTCCTTTAAGAAATCGTTCACAATTAACACCCATCAACGAGTGTCGAACAACAACCAAAACAGATCAATTCAAAGTGATTGGGTGAAATAACATCATCATCACACGCAGCGACAAGCATGTGAACACCCAAGAGTTTGTTTGTTTTATTGTGCGTGCGTGTGTGTGTGTGTTGAATTTACCAGCATTTCAATCATTTAAATTGTTCGAAACATAGAATAAGCGACGAACCAACGGTAAGAACGTTCATCAGAAATTCGTTCATTTTGTATTTCGTTGCATAGTAGTATCTCATCACATCGCATCTAAAATCGATTCATAACGCTTTGGTCTCGGTTTTCGGGGCTATAATATTTATATAACAATCATCGCGAGATTTTTTTTTTTTGCGTATTCACCGTACGTCGATTCGATTCAGTGGCCAATACAATCGAAATTTATTCAAAAATCACTTTAATTATGTAAATTATTGATTGATTGTAACAAGTGTTATAGTTGTTTTTTTGTTTGTTTGTTTGTTTGTATTTTACATGTTATGAATTTCCCTTCACCCAAAACCACATTTCTTAATTATGTGTCATGTATTTCGAACACTTAGAACAATCATCATCATCATCATCATAAACTAATACTGATTTTATTGGCTACGTGTGTGCTAAGCCTAACAAATAGCAGATATCGCATTGCCATACATTTGATAAATCGAATGCTGAAATCGAAGCGTGGCCAAATTAGATAGCTGTTCAAGTGAATTTTTGTTTTTTTTATTGTTCACAATTTGTGAATCACAAATCAAATTGATTCTGATTGAGACCTAATTATTCGATCATTTTCATATTATCTAAAAAAAAAATAGCTTCAGTGCCAACTTGATCTGTTGGGCTCAGAAACACTTTTGTCATACCACTTTTGCCATTGATTTCAACAAATCAAACTTTTGTGGTTTTTTTTTCCCTCTTAGTTTGATGAGATTTGCGAAGGATATCGTTTGTCTGCACTGATTACAAGTGTTCTATCACTTTTTAACCTATTTTTTTTTTGTTGGTCATTAAAATGATTTTATTTTCGGGCACAATTATATGATATTATTCTCTCTTGAAGTTTGCCGTAAGGCATCCAATCAAGATGTAGCACCAGCTGTAATGTTCAGCCCCGTAGAACATATTAGTGAATTGCTTTGCAATTGAAAAGAACTGTTCTATAGACATCATTCTCTCCCCCCGCACAATTATCTGTAATATTTGAAACTTTGCGGTTTTTTTGTTTCTCATTGCGTTTTGCTTCGTTTGCTTTTCAGTGTGCTGATGACATAATATAGATAGTTCAGCTAATCAGCATTTGTTGCTGTTTTTTTTTTTTCTTCACCGAAAACAAAGTGATTCTGTGTCAACTGTAATATGTCGTTGATTGCAATTTTCCAGATTCTAGAACTAGCTGTAGAGTCATGTATTTGTTGGTTGGTTGTGTGTATACTGTCAACAGCCAACCAAACACTAATTAAAATGAAAAGAACTTTGACAAAATCACCGTTTTCTTTTTTTCCAAACCATAATTGTTTTTTTCTTGTTTCGTTCTTCATCTTGATGAATTGCGCGAAATTTATGTTACCGATTTGCTTTATGAACATGTTGTTGTTTTTTTTTCTATTTGATTTTATGCACATTTTATTTGAACGATGAAAGCCAACGATTTAACCATACACTTTTGTTGTTGTTGTTGTTGTCGTTGTTGTTTTCGGTTTACATTTGAAGCACCATTTTTTATTTTGCTGTGTGTAAATAGATTTAAATCATTTCATTTCTGAATCGAATGAATGCAATTTCGGTTAAAGAGTAAAGCAATAAATTGTGTAAACTGTGGCAAAACGAATTTAAGTACACACAACACATTTTATGCATTCAACAACAACAACAACAACAACAACAACAACAACAAACAAATCTAATCGAATTGTGGCATCGAATGCACCAAGTTTCACCATAGAGAAATATATAACCCAAGCCAAACTGTGCTACGTCATTTCCTATTTTTAACAACAATTTTGTAGACAGTTTTTAATACACTGCAAAACAGAATGGAATACGCGGAGTATCGAATTTGATGCTTAAGTGTGACGAATTTTTCGTAGCTGACATTATGGACTTCGACGAAATGCTTATCAAGCAATATTTTGAGCATTTAGGGGCTAAACTTCAATCGCTAAAGCGAACAAAATGAATCAAAATGTTCGCCTTTATGGCAGCAATAAAATTGTAAGTGTTTCTCACTTAAAATTAATTTCTATCCATTCGTGTTTCGTTTTTTTTTTTTCATCTTCCACATTGTTTTATATTTGAATCACAAGTATTTTATCGCTAATTCAAACGTTCAAATTATTGATGTTCAAAAATCTCAAACTATCGTTATTCTTCTTCTTTTTTTCTTCTCGTAATATCGTTACGTGTGGCTTGAGATTTAAATTCTCCCTAGGTATGCTTGCGCATTCGTTAATCTCTAACACTTATGTTTCGTGTTCTAATCGTTTGTTAAACGATAACAATTTTTAATCGGGGGCTGATGTTTATTTTACCACCAAAAATCGCAATTTGTTTAATAGTTTTGCTAATTCGACACTTGAGGCTATGACCTATTATTATCAACGTGTGTTTCACAATATATATGTATATATCAATGGTTCATAACCATTCAGCGTGTTTGTTATAACAATTGCTTGTTGTTGTTGTTAAAGATCAGGAAATAAATTTGTGATATTTTGTGGTATTTGTGACACTCGTCGTCCATTCTTATGTTGTAATACAAAGTGGCACAAAGGCCCCTGGCCACTAAATCAACTAATGCCATGCATTAAAGATAATGTTTTAGACGTAAATAATCAATGATTGCTGTTGGCAGTTAGCTTCATTTCATAGCAAGTGCTGTATGGAATCAAAAAAAAAAAACGATGTCTGATGACGGATGAAACACAAAATGTAATCTACAATAAATTTTATGGAGACCATTTACTTCAGTAGAAATAATCATTTCAACTGCGATGGCATGTCGATTGATATAGCCAATGATTAGTGTTGATTTTTTTTCTTTAACCGAAAAAAAAGGATTGCAAAGAAGGAACAATTAATTGTGTGTTGCTAACTGACAGTCGGATTCAGCTACTCGTATTTAATATGCTATTTCAAGAATCTTCTATCGGCTGCTCCGAACATTGGTTGGTGTCCGTGTGCGTGTGCACACAGTGTGACTACACGGTGTTTAGTACAAATACAGTAAGGTGTTCACGAATCGATTGGGCTTCAGTTTTGTCCGGTGTCAAATACGAATTATGAAAAGTTCAATATTCTTTCGAATGAATAATAAATTAAACATTCAATTTTGGAGTTCAACTCATTTGACAATGCATTTCGTGAATTGTTCATGACAAATAATTTGGAAAAACGTGCTCCAGGTTGATAGCACAAGACAATCTATAAGAGGCATCAGGGTGGACTAAATATTGATTTTTAGCCAGCTAATTATTGCCCAAACTGTCACAAAATGTGATCTGCACAAATGTTGCTATTAGCGGGAGCAATTTGTTCGCACAGTCAAAATGAATAACTATGACTAACCTTGACACCTGATCTATAATCTTTATGATGGCATTATTAACCACGATTCATAAAACTGCATATAGTGTATGGCATATACAGTTCGATATAAAAATAATAATAAGAAGCAATTGGCATTGAAAGCGCGGAAAATGCGGAAAATGCCTAAATTAAGATTCTTGATACAGAGGAACATTTGTTCATGATCACGATCATAATCTTGATCTATCAAAACAAGGACATCAGCTACAGTCACTAGGTACCTAAAAACCACAGTTGACATTTGTTGCACTTCTCTCGAAGTCATTTGTAGCTATACCGTTGGCTTTTACCGACGAAAGTCGATAGTTAAGCCTTCATTTGGCTTTATCTTGTTGTTGTTGTTGTTTTTTTTTTCAATTTCAGTGTTTAAACTGAACAACACATTTATTTTGGGCTGAAAATGTTGTGCGTTATTTGAACGAAAAGTCGTTCAGTACCGTTATATTGTGTGTCTGATGAATGCCTATTAATACGTTTTTAATCATATCATTTTGTTTTTCTTCCTTTTCATCTTTCATATTCGCTAACTGCCTTTGAGCTGTGTGTTCAGTTTCTTCAGTTCAGCATTTGCACTCGATTTTCTTATAATTGAACTTCATTAGTGCGTATGTTGCGTATATTAAATCCATTTTGTTCGTTCAGTTTGTTAAGATACGTTTTCCATTTTTTGTTTTTGTTTTTTTTTTTGTTCCTGCATTTTTCTCATCGCCACACAACAAATTCATCATACTGTTTTGTAGTGGTTCATTCTAGTATTTCTCTAATTCATTTCACCGATGATTATACTGCCGCGACAACTCGACGCTTCAAATTTTACCAATTCTTGGCTAGAGGTAAATAATGAACAAAATGCGTTTGTTGTTGGTGTTGTTGTGTCGTATTTTTTTCTCTCATCTTCTTTTTTTTTTCATTGTTCTTTCTATATCTTTTTCATATTGTTTAACCACAGCACTCCATCTCTTGTGTTGCTCGAGATTCAGGTGCGTATTTTGTGGTCGTGATTGTTGTGATTTATTGATTGTGTTGAAGCCGTGCGTTTCAATGATGCACAGTCGCATCCATAATACACACAGCATCCATGAGTGTTAACTCATTTTATTGCCGGTTGTGCGCGCAGAGTTTGTGATATAATTGCCGTTCCGGCTAATTAAGGTTACGTCTTATTGCATACGAAACAACAGTACACATTGTACAGTTTTGGAATTTTCGGATTCGATAATACAACGAAAGAGAGACAGAGAGACAGAGAGAGAGAGAGAGGAGAACCACGAACGGAATGGGTGAAACCATCATGAGAACAAAGAACTTTCGATCTATGCATTTTCCATTAGAATCGTTACGTTTTTTTTTCTTCTTTCTTCTTTATCGTTGCCCCTTAAATTGATGTTGGGTTCTTGTGGCTGCCATTTGCGGCTTTTTTTTTGTTGCTCTTTTCCACTAGAACCTGCCATCATAATTGAATTTATTAGTTGTACAAACAGTTTAATGTGTATATTTTATGAGTTTATTACGGGATTAAATGCAATGCATTTGGATGCATTTTAGCGCGCTTTGATGTTGAAGATGTTCTAATAAAGCTCAACGATTTGACGTTTTTCGATGTGTTTTTGTTGTTGTTGTTGTTGTTCCCTTCCAAGCTTCATATTCATATTTTTTAACAAAATCGAATTGTATTTAGAATAGGATCGCTAGAATTTTTAATTGCCGAATGCATCGACGGTGCCCAATAAATCCAACAGCGTAACTGCACTTTTATGGATACAATGGGCTGGAACAAGCAAATGAAAAACAAGCGAAAAAAATAGAGAATTTTCGGTATTTATGTGGTTTTGTTGTTGTTGTTGTAGTGTTGTTTGGAATTTTCGGCATTTGAAACGAAGGAATTAGGATTGAAATGTGAAAAATGAAATCCATTCATTTGATTAATTGCACCATAATATAACTATCGATTCACGCGCTACCATACCGTAGCTGGTGTTGGTGGTGTTGTTTTTGTTGTTTTTTTTGTTGTTGTTGTTGTTTTCTTTTGAGTCACGGTTGCTTTGTTCAAGTCATTCCGCCCGATTAACAATTACAATAATTCATTTGTTTCTTGAAGGCCTTGGCTAATTCTTCAAGATGAGCATCTTCATCCAATCATCCAAGCATACAGTATATTTTTAGCACCTCGTTGTTGTTGTTGTTGGTTTTTTTTTTCTTGGTTGCACGTTCTCGTGGCTCATCGTGGGATGGAACGCATCGGCTTAGCAGCAGCACCCATTTCACGTTTCAACACATTCAATTTGATAAGGTGATAGCGAACGACATTATGATTTGTGGTGGCTTTAGCAAACACGCAAACATGCTACCATCTTGATATCGAACTTTGCACTTTGCAATAAACTCATCAACAACCACTTTTTGATGAACCCACGTGTGTATCCGCTCCGCTCCCATCAAACACTATTCGGGTTGCATGCAAAACTGCAACTAGCAAAATGAGCCAAAGCCAGTTGTTGTTTTTGTTCATTTATATTAAAACCATTCAGTGATTTGCTTTCGCTGGAGCGCATGGCGTGAAAGCACAGTTAAACTTAATTAAAACTCGGTGTATAAAAAGACAGTAGAGAAAACAAAGTGCAACAAATAAAAAACAGAAAAAAGATGCATCAAATGGTGTTCTTTGTATAATTTTATTGCATTCGGTAACATTTGTTTGGTGTTGTGTTGGAAATGTGTGTTTTCACCGTCGTTCGTTCTTGTTCTTCTTATGGATACAAAGTCAAAACCGTTGATTGTGGCTGCACTATTTGAGTGTGAATAGGGAACAGTGAAATGTAAACGATTTACGTGTCATGCTGTTGCTGCTGCTGCTGCTGCTGTTGCCACAATGATGGAAATCATTTTTTTTTTATCGTGTTGTGTGGCAAGACCTTTGATATGGTTACGAAGAAATGAAGAATGTGGAAAACGAAATCACACACACACACACATAAATGCAAAACAGCAAATGAAAATAATGTGCTTTAGATTCATGATAATCATACGGTACAAAAAAAGCATATAGTGCCATCCAGCAGTCAGTGTTCGAGAATAGAATTTTCGATTTTCTTCTTATTTTTTTCTTTGCTTGCCAATTTTTCCATGTGAATATGTAAACGGAAAAAAAATCACAATACGAATTGAAAATGGTTGAAGATGGCACTGTGATGGCAGAGCCAGAGAGCATGATAAATTTGCTATGGTAAATATATTTTTTTTTTCGCACTGAACATGATCATAATGCGTAAAGGCCAACCAGCGGCGACTACTCTTTTATTCATCCATTTTTCCGATCAGTTTCACAATACACACGGACACACCGGAGTGCCAAATACTGGCCGATTCCGTGTTGATTCCCATTTCTCACATCGTAATTGATTGTTTAGTCAAATCTGTTTAAAAAGCAATCGAATTTAATGAAGAAGAAGAAGTAAAAAAAAACCGACGTAACAACCAACCCATTGGCGAAACATCTACACACACCGTATCGCCAGTAAATCGGGAATCCAGTCGCAATCCAAAACAAACCAAGCGAATGAGTTCGTCATTAAATTGTGCTTAAATAGAATTGTTGATGGTGTACAATTTCAATTTTATGACTTGTTCTCACATGCTTTGGCTTATTGGTTCATATTCGCTCGTTCTCTATCTCTCTCTCTCTCTCTCTCTCTCTCTCTCTCTATCTATCTCTCCCCCTGTGTGTGAATGGCATTTTGGCCATCGATTTGCCACTGTGCCTCACTGTCGATTGACTTGATTTTGATGTGCTCTGATGTTATGCTCTTTTGGATACCAAAAGGAGCCAATAATATTGATTGTCAATTTAATTTTCATGTAGCTCTAGCTGTTCTACATCAGTAGCATCGACAGTAAAAGAAAAAAAGAAAAATGACATCATAATCACACAAGTACGTTCGCTTTTCAACTTCGCGTACCATCTTTTGGGAGTTTAGAACTTGGTTGAACCTTGTGTACGAACCGTACACACAGCAAGAGAGAGATAGAGAGAGAGAGAGCGCGAGACAAAGCAACAAGTGAAAAATCAACATTGCAGATCACAATGAACAAAACAATCCATGGCAATGAAATTAAAATGTTCGATTTTGTAAACACTAATTTGTGAATCGTCTGAGATTCTATCGGCCTCACAACATTTAAAAGCATATATGATCCCGGGGGTAAAAGCAAATAGGCAAATAGCCGCCAGCCAAATTCAATAGAAAGACGAGAAAAAAAAAACAAACAAACAAAAACACCAGCTAAATATAGATAAATAGACGAATCAAACGGCTAACTGTGCGACTGCGGATTTGGCTCATTTGATTATTTATTGTTGGCGGGTATTTTCTTTTCGGTATTTTTTAATTTCACTGTTAAAACAATAGCAATGGCATCGGTATTGTTGTCCGATCGGGTTCATGAGTTGATTTGTTGGGCGTTTTTGGTTGGCATGGACCTCGACGTCGAGTTCAATTTGGTTTGGTTTGTGCCGTTCCGAACACCACACAACATTTGTTTCATGAATCAGCGATTTGTTGAGTGAAATAATACCCGCGAATTTGAACCATAATGTTTACAAAATTGAGACGAATATTCTTCGCTGTTGAGCCAATTGATTTGTGTGTGTGTGTGTATATTCACAGCGGCCGCGACGACGGCGAGAAAACAAAGCCAAAGAAGAAGAAGAAGAATACTAATTGTTGAAATTGTTAGTTTATCAAAATACGGGTGAACAAGCCGAAGAACAATCTGATTCTAATTGATTTGATTCGCGCAATCGGCTTCATGTGTAAAAATTCGATCGAGACACTTGCTGAGCGAAAGAGTTCAAGTGGTAAGGGCATTCGCTTTCGAATCTGTAATATTCACTTGTGCGAGAGTGAGAATATGTTCGCTTTTTTTTGTTTGCTGCTGCAAAATATTTTCACAGTTGACCAACGCGCAATATTGGAGACGCCTTGTCAATCACATACTATCGACTGATGGGTCATTAGCCAGTGTCAAATGATCGGTTATTAAAAATCCATTCATTCATTCTCATGTTGTTGTTTTTTTCTTCTTCTGCACTCACAATTCAACGAATGGTTGAATTTCTTTGACATCAATTTTTCATGGAAATCAGTTCGGAAACTGATCTATTGTTGCTTTCGTCGTATCTCAATTTCAATTTATACTTTATGATGAATGTAAATGAAAGAAAGTATCTAAAAAAAAAAAATTACTTACATTTTTCCACGCTTTGGCCACATCATTTTACGCGTTGTGATGTTTTTTTTTTCGTACTTTCAATTGTTGTAGGCGAACTGGAGGATGTTAACTAATAAATTGTCTAACGCAAAAAAAAATCACTAAAATAATTCAGCGAATTCTTGGTTCTTGTTTAATGTTGTTGTTGTTTTTTTTTGTTGTTGTTGCCGTCTCAATTTGGGAATTTATAAAATGTGAAAATTGCTGGTGAAATTGTGTTCTGTGTGTTTGTTCTCTCTGTTTCTCGTCTCTAGTTCCGTTGGCTTTTCTTTTTGTTTCTTCAGCACATTTGATGCTATTACACTGATATTAAATTCTTGGGATTTTGTTTTTCTTCAGTGTTCTTTTTTATCCATAAAATTGGCTTGCAGTTTTTTTTTTTTTTTGCTTGGTGAAATGCGACTGTCGAACAATTATATTTAAATTTAACGACAAAAAAAATCGACAACAACACTGAATCGAACAGAGTGATCAAGGGTTTCACGTTTCAAAAAATCAATTTGAAGTTCCGTTCACCGAAAATCACTGATGTGACTGTTAAAAAAAAAAAATAAACGAATCGCCTCGTTGGAATTATTCAATCGACGCTAAAACGGCTGGCTGGTAATGTACGGACACATAAAATGTACACACTGAAAGTGTAAATTGAACGCATTACATGAAACGTCGACAGTTGTCACGTTTGCAGCTCGTTATTTGTCAGCGATGAATCCGTTTTGGGTTGGCCTGTGTTGCTGTTATTGTCTTCTTCGTCGTCTTCTTCTTCTTTTTTTTCTGCCTGATGAAATCGCAACGTGTTGTCGTACTTCTTGTTGTCTCTGCTGGCTCTTGAAGCTGAAATGTGCAGAAAAAAAAACAACACACCATTTAAAATGAATTACAAATGAGTAAGATGCATATTACCGGTTACAGTTTCTGTTTCACTATATGCGTACAAAAAACATATCTGATGCAATTCTAGTTTATTTCACTTGATATTCGTTCTATCAAAATCACAAGCGAAATTGTTGCTTGTTGTGTTTTTTGGGTGATTAAAATTGTGTGTATGCTATCGCGTCACATTTTACTCAACAAGAGTGCAGTTAAGTAGAAAATGAATGAAATAAAACAAACAAACAAAAATTATAACGTGAACAACACACGGAATTATATCGGAATTAGAGTCATAGAGCCCATGAGGCTGAGATTTTGTGTGAAATTCTTGAGACCGAAAAATATGGTTCGCACACACGATGGCGCTCACTCATGGCTCATATACACACACACACACACACACACACATCACAGTGGTAGGCAATGCAACAAAATTGAACAGTTAGACAAATTAATGAATATGATCCCTCATGCCATAATATCACACATCATATTTACAATGCGTTATAAATTTAATTTTAGTCATCTGTTTCGTGTGTGTGCGCGAGCATGTGCGTTTGTCAGATTTTCAGTTATTCAACCAGTTGTTGGGTTTTTTTTCCCCCTACTGTCTCATTATCACTTACTCCCTTCGAAAAACGATATGATATACTCAACACTCATACACACTCATCATTTTATACGGTTGTTATTCATCTGCAACGATCTACGTTTTGCCGATCTCATTTAAAGCGCACATGTGAAATTATAAATATTTGATTAAACTGACTATTTTTTTTTATTGTTCTTTCCGCACGCACACATTCTGCAGCAAATTGCATGAGCAAAATGCGAGATGAAGACACCGAACAGAATGAACCCAAATTGCATTATTTCCATACGATGGAATCGTGTGTGTGTGTGTGTCTGTGTGTGTATATGTGTGTCGGCTATTAGAAGGTGCCACTAAACATTAAAATCGCACAAAAACACATTCCATCAAATTTGAATACAAACAGCACATGAAAATGATTGAAGCAGGAAAAAGAATTTTTACAGCAAATAATTAAATTTATGCAGTTTGGGTGCAATTTTCTATTCAGTTTTTTTGTTTCTTTTTTGCATGATATCGGCTTTTATTTCGTCTTCTATCTTGCTCATGCGTGTTTTTTGTTTCTTTTTCATGTTTTGTGATATTATTGTTCATTGTCGTCGCCATATCACGCTGCATACTTCTGCTATGAGCCGATCCATTTGTTTCAGTTAGTTTATTCAAAGTGTGCGATGTAATGCATCGGCATTCCGAAGAAAATCAAAATCAAACTGTTTTCTTTTCGATGATTTGCAAGAATTGTGGTTGCATCAACATTGTTGATGCTATGTGTTGTGATGGCATCAAGAGAAAGAGAGAGAGAGAGAGAGAGAGAGAGAGAGAGAGAGAGAGAGAGAGAGAGAGAGAGAGAGAGAGAATCAAATCGGCACGGTTTGTGTGCAAATTGTCAGATTTCAATGAATATGAAAATGTGTGCGCACATTTCGTCATTTCCAGTCATCACATCATTTTACGAATCGAAATGCAATTCGTTGAACAAATGAAAACAAATATCATTCTCATCGAATTGTTGTTCGCATTGGCGCACTAACTTTGGAAATGATTCGGCCCTTTTTTGCTGTTGCGCTCCTCTAACTCGAATACTCTGGTGCAAAACACACTCCATTTTAATGATCGGCGCAATTCATAAAGCGACAAACTCTATTTTTTTTATGTTGTTGCTCGTTGTTTTGTTACCATTTCCGCTATTTTCTTTCGTGATGATTCGCTTTGCACCGACACTTGATAGATCACACTTGATGCACTCAATTATGATTATGATTCATTTTTATAGCCCTTTGGCATTGCATCTCTTTCTTTGCATAAGTGCAAGTTAATGTGCAAAAAAACTGTTTTTTTTATGAATTGTATTGTGTCTCACTGTTATAAACGTTTTATTCTGAATCTAGATTGACTTTTTTTCTTGGTCTGTCTTCTGCTGTTTATGAGCTTTTAAAAGCAATAAAACAATTGTATTGTAAACGTATGCGTTTTTCATTCACATGGATTGTTTGCAATGGAATTGTGCAATTTTGAAGATATTTTTTTTTTTTTTTCTTAGCACGGAACTTTAAAATCCGTGGAATCTTCCGACAAAATGAAAACAAATTCTTGGACCATAATTAAGAAATTATAAGTTTTCTTTGATTTCAATTGGATAATTGCTCGAACAAAATTGGTTTAACCTTCATCTGTCGTTAGCGTTTTTTCAACAAAGTCCATGTACGGAGGCAAAATTCTATGGAATGTTGAAAACCAATCATTCCTAGTTTTTTGCTATGATTAAAGGGTACAGTTGAAGGATTGAAAAATACCAATTGCCGAGAAAATTGGGCCAGTGATTTTCCCGGAATCACCTTGAGTCTTGAGGTACCATTTTTTTGAAAAAATGGAAGAATTGAATAAATTCTAATCCAGCTTCTATATAATGAATCATTTGTGTCTGGGTTGTAGTCTGGGAATATACACATCGATTCTATGCCTTCATTCCGTTCAATTTGCGTCCAGGTCGCTTGAAATCCACTAAAACCCAAAATCTGGAAGTTGGGATCTAGAGGTTCCCGATAGGGATACCGATCTCAAGTTGATTTATTTCTCAATTATTCATCAGAATATTAACATTCCAAAAATTTCGAAGAAATCGCACAATGATATCATAGAAAACTCCTTCACAGACCCCTTCAAAATAGTGTCAAATTTACACTAACGACAGATCCGCGTTAATGCCCTGATGTCAATCGCATTTTAATCGCTTTCTTATGAAAGTGCAAAATTTTGTGCACGGAAAAGGAGCTGCAATTTTGAATTATTTTAATGTTGAATTATTTCTTCAATTATATAACAAAATGTGTGAAGCATTAAAATGCATTTGCATAAATTTTATTCGTAATGACATAAATTGAGGCTAAAAATGCAATAAATGCTTTACATGCATGGGGAAAGACACCGATAGAAAAATAGTATTTATGACAGAAAACTAGAGAAAAACAGCCAAATTAGCGATATTAACATCGCCATAAACAACGAAATATGCACTGAAACCTTCGCTTCTGTGTGTTGCATTCTCGAAATGTGCGCGTGCGCCTCATTCAGAAGGAGGCGCACGCGGACAAACAGCACGCACAGTATGCTTTGTGTGTATTTCTTATGGAGGGTTTGTGTGTATATTGCGAGACAACAACGACCAAAATAGCAATATTAGAGACATATTATTTACATTAGCGAAATTAGCGAAATTAGCAAAATTATCGAAAACAATAGCCAAACTAGCATAGAATAGGACCGTGTCTATCCCCATGTTTACATGTTATGTCAATAAAGTCGGTTTGTTTCGATATGTTTATATCGATCCATAAAGATAACAGCCAATTACATTCATTTTGTGTCTTAACAATTTGACGAATGCAGAAAATGTCAATAAAAAAATATCTAAATAACTGAACAATAACATTTGTAATACATCCCTCAAACTCCTTGGAAAACCAAGAGATAAAAAAAAAAACGTTTGGTAAAAAAATTGTTCACTCACATTTCGCGTTTGCGCTGCAATGGTATTAGTCCAAGTTTATCCAAGGAAAATGTGCAAAGGTATTCAATTGATCGATTGTTGCAAATAAGTCGTTAGCATTTTGATTAGGCAAAAAGAAAAACTCCAAATAAATAATTATCACTTGTTAATCCACTCACACAAAAAAAAAAAAATCAATATGTAACAACAATTTGCACGATCACTCAAATCGATCGAATATTGAACGGTGCTGAACGGTGGACACTTGTTTTGTATCAACTCCGAAATGATGAACTTCGTACAATCTGAGTGATGTAACTTGGAATTGTTATTAACGGACGAACAAAAAAACAAACAAATAAAAATTTTTGTTATTGTTGGCGAGAGAAAACGAAAATAATTCGTGCGATTGGTTCGATGAGCACAGTCAAACTGAATTGGAAAATAGTGAACTGCACGAAAAGTCACACTCTCAAAGTCTCTCGTGGTATACGCGACTGTGGAATACTGTGTGCCTCAGGTGTTGGTTGGAGCTGTCGGTATGAATTTTGTTGTTGTTTTTTTTTTTTTTTTTTTTTGGTGGATTTAACTATGACAACAATAGCAGCAACCTAACAATACCGATGTAGCGGGCACACATTGAACAAATCTACGGTGGTACGTTGGCACGATCGAATCGTCAGCCAGTTCAAAACATGAATACAAACAGCGATACGACTGAAAACGCCGTTGATACACTTCCAGTGTATACCAGAGCGAGAGCGAGATTCCGTCAAATTGTTTGTACCGGGCGCGATGGCGTTAAAGAAAAACGGGAGGAAATGGAAAACGTTTAAGAAAAATGAAGAAGCAGTTGTGGCGCGTAAGTGGTGTGTTGTTGTCGGTGTTAGATTTTGTGCATGGAAAATACCAAAAATACAGCTTATGGTGTGAAATAGTTGTGTGTTGAGCGCGTTTGTTGATGGCTGTTGCTAGTTTGTGCTGGTAGAGTGGAGTGTTATGCGATCGAAGAATTGGTTAACGCTGACGAGATCGTGTACAATGTGTACAAGTGTATGCGCGAGATGCAGATGACGGTCTTTTGCTCGCGCGAACGCTCTCATCCGCGGATACAATGATTTGATGTAATACATTGTCTAAACGGATGATGGCAAACGGTGCAAGGCGATGAAGTAATGACCGTGTAATATGGGATTCGAAGTATCTAACCGATATTATGGTTAGATCATAGCATACATAGCGGATTGTGATGCGTTTTCCATAATTCGCGCGCTCTTTCTCTCTCTGTCTCTCTTACTGTCCCACTGTCTTTCTCTCTCTCTCCCACCCACTTTCTTTCTCTATCGCTCTCTGCTCAAGTGGCTGATGAGTTTTTTTTTTCTTTTTTTTTTACAATGTCGTTCAATCAGATGCTTGTGAAACATTGTAACATACAGTCAAACATTTTTGCACGCATATTGATATCAATCTGGAAAAAACAAAAACAAAAATCATTTAAGCCGCGCGCATCCACAGCAAGACATATCACTTGTGTTTCATGGCATTCACGATGTAGAGATGTTCACATTTTGTGAATGGAAAAGTGTTGTTGCGGAACACATTTTTCATACTGTTCGGTTGCCAACGCTAACCAACAACAACAAAAACTATGTGCTGTTTCTTTTGTTTGTCTTTCTCCCGACTAGTCTCACCACAGCCATTTATTAGCATCGATTGAACATGCACCCGCGGCTTTAAGCTTCAACCAGAATATTCGTTAAATACACAATCACAATCACAGATAGTTGCACATTTGCATGGGATTTCAGATTTGAAAAGGGGAAGTGCACAAAGTGCATACACAACACACATTCAACCAATCAACAGTTATCAGCAAAACCATTCGATTTATTTCTTAATTTGCTTCGAATTTATTTTACAGTTTCACAGTTAAAAGAGACTAAAGCTAATAAATGATCCAATTTTTACGACATTTCATAGTTCTTTTCTTTCATCGTCACTGAGCGAAGTTTTCATCACTGATTCAATTGATATTGTTCTGAATCTCTGTTCGATTCGCTAACAACAATTCATATCAATCCACCATTTGATTCAGTGGTGCAAAAGTAGCCAGCATTTGTTTTTCCATCTTCAACTGGACTACATGGAACAAATGCTCTCTAAAAATGTTTTTTTATTGAAAAAAACAAGTTTCCATATTTTGACTTCCATAGCATTCGATTTTAATAATGTTCCGTTAAAATGTCGATTGAACGTGTATTTCATTTTTTTTTTCTCCGCTCTCTATTTGTTCGATTTTGAAAACGATCATCAATCCGATTGACCTCTTCTAATGGCCAGTTCATTTTCTTCTTGATACACTTTATCGTCCAAGTTGTAAATAGACGATGTTTTCAATCATTTTTTTTTATGGTTTTTTTTTCTTCTTCTTCTTCTTCTTCTGGTTCCATGTTGGTTGATTGGATGCGGTTTACTCTCCATTTGGACAAAATTCGTTTGCCAACGACCTGTTGGGCTAGCGAAACATTTATCTGATTTTATCAATTGCTTCAAAATAAGTATGCAATTTTTGTGAAAATTGATTTTCCAGTGGGGCTTTTTGGTTGTTGTTGTTGTTGTTGTCTTCTTCTTCTTTAAATAATATCTCTTTAATGTACGTACAGCAGTAATTACAACGTTGAACTTTAAACTATAAAACTACCATATGAAAAAGAAGAAAAAAAAACACACTATGAGCGTAAAAATACCTGTTAAAGTTCATTCATGGCAATGCTAAGAGATTCGTAATAGTCGTAAAATTGAGCTTCATAAAAATGGAGTGCTAGTGCATGAAATTTCTCGACGCTGTCGTTTTTTTCGTTGTTGTTGTTGCTCCCACTGAGCCCCCATGCGATGTGAACGAATTGGATGCAATCATTTCAAACCAATCACTTGTTTTTTTTTTTTTGTCTCGTTCAAACGTAAATGTTAAAGAAGTGAATCAAATTTTAGAGAAAAAAAATCACCTTTACACATTGTACTGTACATACAAGTTGTACTGTTGAACTCGTGAAAAGTGCATAGAACCACCATAATATTCACGCATCATAAGTGCATTCGATGTAGTTCAACGGCAATAGAACAATAACCGATTTCCTCTGCATTTCAATCTGATACATCGCACTGTACGTGTCTAATGAGTTTTTTTTTGTTGTTGTTGTTGTTATTTTACACTTCTTTATTTTTCTGGATCTGTTTTGACAATAAACTAGAGAAGAAAAAAAAATACAAACACACACACATCACAAAGCATTCATACTGCATTGCAATGCATTGAAGACTCCATGCAATGCGGATGCTTTGAAAGATGAATATGGATGATTTAAATAAAGTCATCGTTATTTATCGATTTACAAAAAATAATGGCGCTGCAGCTGTGCATTAGAAGCCCCATATAATCATCGATAATTTATTGAAATCTTTTCAATTTGAAAATTGAACTAATACAGGTAATTTTCCAAGCCATAATGATGATTCAAATTTAAACATGCGTTTTCTTTTGGTCAATTTCCATACCGAAATCATTGAACTGACATTTGAATTTTCATTTCCATTTGTAAAAAGACGAGAGAAAAAAAAACTAAATCAAACGTGATGGAAAGGTTGCAAGTGCATTTGAATTTGAAGAGAGAGAAAAAAAACTCACACACACATACGAAAGTCATTGTGAACGGCCAAATGCATTTAATGTAGTTAGAATTTTCGAACTTTCATTAGAACGGTTACCTCATGGTGTCTCTCTACTTCATTTTGATTTCGTTGTTCGCTGTTTTTTTCATTATCTCTCCTTCTCTCTCGCTCTCGTTTCCCTTCTGCGGTTCTGGTTCTGCACTTAAAATATCATTTTCTTCACTCAAAACGTGGATTTACCATTTTGTTCATTTCGATCATCAAATGCATTTCTCGTTCGTAATGTGTGAGAACTGACGATACATAAATGCACAAAGAATGCCATTGTTTCTTTTTCTCTCTCTCTCTCTCTCTCTCTCTCTGTGCTTTTTGCTTCTGTTCGTCTTATAAAGTGGAAAATGGTAAAATTCTAATTTGATTTGATTTTGATGAGATTCAGTAAAATGAATTCCACAACGCACACAAACACTCGCAAAGAAATTGTCCAAAAAAAAAAAAAAAAAACAATAGAACACATGTTTTCAAACGGTAAAATGAAATCGCGTTAGTGGATGGGAGCGAAAGTAGATTATGTGTGCTGTTGACGCAACACCAAAATGCATGAACGAGAATGAAAATTGGATGATTAGAAAGAACAAACGATTTTTATCGATTTCGATGTGTACTGTTTGTTTGATTGAAAACAAAGACAACAACTACACACACACACACACAACACGTTTTATGTGCTCAATGCTCATGCAACGGAAATGCAATTTCACATCCATAATGAATTACATCACAATATTTCAATGACAGATAAAAGAGGTGAAATTTTGCAATCAACAGCATCAAATGAGCTAATGTGTTTTTTTTTCTCTCGAAATGACATTAAATTTGATTTTGTTATTTTATTATTTTCTCACATTGAACATGTATGAAAGTTGTGTGTAAATCAATATGACAAACAATTGGAACTGACAAACTAATCAATGTTCGAGCGTTACCAAACGGAGGGTTTTTCTCCAAATCGAATAAAAAATTCAAAATGAAATTGATGCATGAGTGCAACTGAAAATGCCGTTGCTGAAAACCTACAATGGAAACATTTCACTATCAAAAGTAATGGTTCGATTGTTAAGCCAAGTACATTTCAGAAATGTCGATGCATTTCGACTTTCAACCGATTTTGATTCGGATAGAACTTTCTGTTCATATGAAGCGTTCTAATTATTTCCGTAATGTTGCTTTTATTGATAAATGCCTAAATAAATGCATTCAAAAATCCAAACAAATATAGAATCAATGGAAATGATTGTGGAACCCAAATCGTATAGTTGAGCTCGAAAATCCAAAAAAAAAAAAAAACCAATTCTAAAAATGGAAATTTAACGAGAGAGAGTCAAAGACGTTCACTGATGGGTTCACTGGCGATTGAAAAGAAATGTGTGTGTGTGGCGGCGGTTCGAAGCAAGAGAAATGTGTTCGAACGGAAAACGATGGGACCAAACAAAGGAAAAACAAATGGTCGATGAAATGAAAAATATCAGCAAAGTTCATAGAACCGCTGCTTTTTGGATATGAAATTTGAAAAGAAGCCCCTGAATGAGTTCGGTCAACGTCGATTAAATTGCTTCAAGTGTTTCGCGGATCGTTTGTTTTTCCCTTTTAGTCATTCGTTGACAGATGTTTATTTGCTATTTTCCGTTGAATTGAAGCATTTGTTGTGTGGTGTGTGTGTGTGTGTGTGTGTTATGTTGTTGCTCAACTCTTTTTGCTCGTTCTCATTTTTCTCGCTCAAGTCGTTGGTGTGTAAAAAAAAAAATATTCGAACCCGCAGATTCTATTATTTTCACCGATTCTATTCTTCCAGTGAAGCACACGATCCATTCAGTCTTTTATATTTGCTCACTTCCCCCGAAATTGTCGAACATGATCGGAACATCGGTTGCTGAGAAGCCACTGAAACGGTTGATGCCATCAAAAAGACAATAGTCAAACAATCGCATACAACTAGGAAGAAAAACAACAACCGAGCCAGAGAGACAAAACAGAGTAAACGAGAGAGACAAATGCGAACATAACTGCGCACAATTCCCAGAGTGCAAAACAGTATTTAACCGTGACAATGGATTTATTAACGATATAGAATTCAACAACAAGACTTAACATAAAAAAAAAGAATTAAAAAAAATAAAAAACACACCGATGAACGTGTGACGTAACTGATGGAGAGATCAATACACTGACTTCGATTTTTGGACGGATTCACATCACAAAGTGCCCTTTTTGTTGTTGTTGTTGTTGTTGTTTCGTTCGCTTCGCAGACAAATTGGTATGTGAATTATGGGCGTGCGATTTTCCAAATTCATTAGGTGCTGGCCACTCGTTTTTTTTTCTGCAATCCGTTCTCTATCATTGTTTGAAATCATCGTGCATTAAAAATTCACCGTTTTGTCAATAATATTTATTGGTTGGTTCCACAAAATCTCAAGTCAAAGACTAAATGCTTATCATTTATGTTTCGTTTTATTGATGAATCGTATGAATTCCAAATAAATTCAAGTATTTATGTAACATTGTCTGTTTTTTTTTTGTTCTATTCGTAATGTTTTTACAACGTTTTTTGTGTTTGTACCACCGAAAGCGGGAATATGGTACGTGATGGAGCACTGAAATATCTCAAGTGAAAAAAAAAAATTCCACAGAAAAAAAAAATCACAGAAAAAAAAATTGCGCCGAAAAACACCGTAAATTCAATTATCACAATGTTCACCAAATCATCCAATTTGGTTGGCAGCACGTTACAAATTCCAAACGAACTTTGTCAACTAATTAAACTTGCGCATTGAATACGCACAATCCAATTTAATGAGAATTGTTGGCGGTGTGATTTGTAGTCGTGTGTCAAGAACCAATTTGGATTTTCATCTAAGGTAAATTTTTTTTTCCCTTTTGGAATGGACCAAAAAGACGCATAATTTCTAACATTGGAATTTATCAAGTGTACAAATGATTAATTTGAAATGAATATAACGTTTTACAATCGCTTTTTGTACATTTGGAAGAATGTACGTGATAACTTGTGGTGGAGCTTAACGAGCTTTGGATTAAAAATAAAAAGACAAATTTAATCAAACGATTCGTTATAAGCGATTCTTTGGTCCTTATTTTATTGATTTTGACTTTTAGTTTTGGCCAACAAAAAAAAACCACCGTTTCAATTTTATTATGAGAACATGAAAAATTGGAACTCCAAACAATTGGAAGATTCCCGTTTCATATAATTTTTGTGTTGAAACCCAAAGATCCCTTCGTGTCCAAAATTGTCTACACTCACGTATAATCGATTCATTTTTAATGAAGCAATTCAAATGTTGGTGTTAAACCATCAAAGACGCATAAATCTGCAAACAATTGACACGATGAACACACCACAAATGGTCATTTTAATGTTTATCAATTCCATTAACTCTGCTGATCATTGAATTTTATTTATATATTTGTTAAAAGTGAAGAAAAAATAAAACGCTAACGAAACAGTAGCGCCAAAAATTCAATAAAAATTTACATAAAAATGTTTCATCAAGATTTATCGTATTTTCAATGCGCTGAAATTTGATGCGTAACTTCAGCGATATCGATCTAAGAACTAAAAACAAAATAAAACATGTTGTTGTTTTTTTAGTAAGCTAGTTCAATGTCAGCTTATTACGAAATAATCCAGTGAACGCCTTATGTGTTTTTCTTTCGTTTTCACCATTTCGAGGACACACAGTGAACGCTTGAAGAGCGTTTGCATTTAATTCACCAAAAATTGGTCTGAATCCGCTGAAAACGGGTACTTTAAAGTGCGTGCATTTTTCATCGAAGCACGTGCTCATCCGTCTACGGTTACGGGGTTATCTCGTTTTTGAACGCTCATTTATTTACATCTAATGGTTTCTTTTCCGTTCAATTTATATACAAAAGAATTGGTTTTTTTTTTTAAATTTATTTATTGCTCCTTTCGATTTTTTCTGAATGTCATGCTTCCTTTATTTCCAACAGATTGCATCAATTGTTCCCATAATTTGAAAGGCAAAACAAAACAAAAAATTATTAAATTTAATAAACTAAATGCGCAAATTCTCAATTAGAACACATTCAGCTTGAACATTTTTGTTTGTTGTGGTAGTGTCTTCTGAACACTTCTGAAAGCATCATTTGTCATATGTCTCAGGCTCTCTAGATTAACATGACTTAATGTTATACGCAATTAGAAGTACATTTGGTGCGGATGAATTAAAAAAAAAAAAAAAAAAAAAACGGGATTGCACCGGAGAATGGAGATCGCAGCAATGGATTATGTGCTCTTCACTTCACACAAGGTCTCGTTCATTAGTCCGAAGAATTGTGAATTCATTAGAGCGACAACTATCAAATTCCGTCGAATATTTATATTTCGATTTTTGAAATTTGAATTTTCAACCATAAAACAAAGCCAAAACCATTGATTTGAAAGATGTGGTTTTTTTTTCGTTTGGTTTTTAACATAAAATCCACAATTTTTGGCCAATTAAAAGAGTTCTGGCCGGATTCTTGATTAGTTTCATGTCAATGTTAGCATTGCTCACGCAATATAAATAAAAATTCATTTGATTTTTTTTTTTTTTTTCAATAGCTATCCATTTCCCTGTATCATTCGAATGTTATCGATTTGGAATCTTAGCCATATTTCAATGCTCTTTTTCGACAAGAAATAAGAAACACATGTATGGTTGGTGGAAATCTGTCAACCGGAACGAAACGTTCAGTTGACCATGCAAACAAATTTTTTTGTTTTTTTTTTGTTTTTTGACACTTTTGATTATTCTTCGTGAAAAGTGCAATTAAAATCAACCATGTCGGTTGGTGCGCTCTTGGCGCCAAAATAAATTGACGGCTATTGATGTCTGTTCATTATCACAATTCAAACAATTGGCTATATTACCTTCAAACAATTCCATTCATATGTGTGCGCGCTGTGCACGTTTTTCTTTAAATGTCAAATCCCGTTCGAATTTTCCCGTTGGATCCAAATGAATCTGATTTATTACGGAAAAAAGTGAACTCCATTAGTAGAAAGTGCAATTCGATTTTTCCCCCCGTAATATCTAAAGTGAGTTTGATGATCAGCAACTTTCATTGGTGGAAAATAAATTTAATCATTTCAACAGCCTAGAAAATTCATCATACGATTCCGGATATGAATACAGACGTTGAATGCTAGTTCTCAAGGCACTTTGAAAAATAGCTATAACTGCATATGGCTAATTAAATGACCGCCGGTCTTATTAACGACTTGCTTTCAATCGTTTAATTAAATTTTATAATCAACATTTTATTCACCAAAATAAATTAATGTAATTTAAACACAAGGTAATCAATAAATGAATCAACGGTTTTTTTTTTAACGAATATTGTTGCTCCAAAATATATTTAAAAAAGAAAAAAATATTTTCCAAAAATTAGAGAAAACATTAAACTGAACAGTTTACCAAAGATTTCAATTCACACGAGTTCTAGCACGAGTTACGCCGTCGAATATTCTTTCAATATTATTTTCAAAATGCATAGAAAATGTTGTTTCACTGAGCGTTCAAAGTGATACAATAATTGTTACACAATTAGATATATCGTATATAGAGCGATACAATTGCTTTGATAGAGCACAAGCTATCATCTGCACTGCTCTAGTTGTAATTAAATGTTGTGACTGAATCTGATATCTCATGCTATTCAATTATAATTGTATTGCTATTTAAATCTATAGATTTATTAAAATGACACTATGATTTAAACCGTTTTATTTTCCATCAATTCGAAAACATTGTCAAATAATGAAATATCATTTTTATTACAATTTTTGTTTTTGTCGATTGTCGGAATCATTGTTACTAACTGTAACTGTAAGATGTTTAAAAGAAAAAAAAACAAGAAGAAGTAATTTAAATGTTCAAATGCCAGTTAACTGTTTCAATCAACCAAACAATATTTGATTTAATAAAAGTTCAATCATTACCACTAAAGTTCAACCAAGTGTTTGGACTGGTTCAGCGAAAACTTTAAAAATGTATTCAAAACGAACTTGAAGCTGTGGTAGAGCTATATAACTTTTCGCAATAACAAAAAAAAACTGGTATAAAACTGAAGCTCAAAGCTATGCACATATTAAATGAATCACAAAGAACAAGAGAAATGAGGCTGCTCCATTTGACTGAGCTCATTTCAAATGTAGATGGTGTTAATGGTTCATCATCAGCCCTCTAGCATAGAATTCGTCAACCATGTGCTTACCATCTATCATAATCAACTGTGTGGTGTTTGATGACATTTCTTCATTGAATTCTTTCAAAAATAAGACCTCGTGTGTGTTGTTCGTTCAGTTCATCACACTGTCTTATAAATTTTAAATTTTTAGTGTAAATTCATCAAAATAAACAAATCAAAATGAGTTTATACAACTTTAAAAAGATTATGGTGGTTCCGCCAGCAAAGGTAATTACAATTTCGATAAAAATATTCAATGAAACGCAAAATGTTTTGTATTTCAATGGAATAGAACTTAACCTTAAAGGCCCATAGAATACAACAAAAAAAACGCACACAAAGCACATTGCTGCTCATAACTGCATGATAAATTAGGTGATTTTGAACACAAAAAAAAACCAAATTATTAATTGAAATGGAATTTTTCAGGACTTTATCGATATTATGTTATCGAAAACACAACGAAAAACACCAACCGTTGTACATAAAGGTTACAAAATTTCTCGAATTCGTTCATTTTATGTGCGAAAAGTGAAATTTACACAGCAAAATTTCCACGATCGTCTTACGCAAATCATTCAAGATTTTCCAAAACTTGACGATGTCCATCCATTTTATGCGGATTTAATGAACGTGTTATACGACAAGGACCATTACAAATTGGCATTGGGTCAACTAAACACAGCCAGACATTTGATTGATAAGTATGTTAAAACAACATGATTGACATTTCAACATCATTGTGTTGATTTTTTGTTTGAAGAAAAATATTCATTTTTGGTGATTGTATTGTTTATTCTTCGAATATTGACAGTGTTGCCAAGGACTATGTGCGTTTGTTGAAGTATGGTGATTCATTGTATCGTTGTAAACAATTGAAGAAAGCTGCATTGGGTCGTATGGCCACCATTATGAAGCGTCAGGGTGCCAATTTGGCATATCTTGAACAAGTGCGTCAACATTTATCACGTTTGCCATCGATCGATCCATACACCCGTACCATTATTGTGTGTGGCTTTCCAAATGTCGGTAAATCCAGTTTCATCAATAAAATCACACGTGCCGATGTTGAGGTGCAGCCATACGCATTCACAACAAAAAGTTTATTCGTTGGTCACACCGATTACAAATATTTGCGTTGGCAAGTGATTGATACGCCCGGAATTTTAGATCATCCATTGGAAGAGCGTAATGTTATTGAAATGCAAGCCGTTACCGCATTGGCTCATTTGCGTGCTTGTGTTCTCTATGTATTTGATATTTCGGAGCAATGTGGCCATTCGCTGGACGAACAAGTCAAATTATTTGAATCGATTAAACCATTGTTTACAAACAAACCATTGATTACGGTCATTAATAAAATTGATGTGGTTGAATTAAATGATTTGCCAGCTGATCGTCGTCAGGTATTGGCCACCATTGAAAATGATGAAAATATTCCAGTGATGCAAATGTCAACGGTCACTGAATTGGGTGTGAATGAAGTTAAAGTTGAAGCATGTGAACGCTTGCTGAGCTATCGTGTCGATCAAAAGATGCGAACGAAAAAGGTTGATGGTATTTTGAATCGTTTGCACGTTGCAATGCCACAAGAACGTGATAACATTGAACGGCCACCATGCATCCCAGACACTGTGCTCGAAAAGAAATTCAAAGCATCATTGGAGAAATCCAAACGTAAACTCGAAAAAGATTTGGAAATCGAATTGGGCGATGATTATTCATTGGATTTGAAAAAGAACTACACAGAAATTGCAGAAGACGAACGATACGATTCCATACCGGAGTTCTTCGAAGGCAAAAATATTGCCGATTACATTGATTTGGATATCTTTGAAAAACTGGAAGAATTGGAACGCGAAGAAGGTTTACGTGAAGAGAACGGTTTATACAATCCACCAGATATGACATTGGATCAAACATTGAAAGAGATTCGTGAAATGGCCAAACAAATTCGCACAAAACGATTTATACTGCGTGATGATCGCCGTTTGCAGAGCAATAAAAATAGTTCAGCCATTCCACGTCACAAGATGCCGAAAATTAAAGATCGTAGCATTGATCAGCTTAAAAATACGATGGAAAATCTGGGCGTTGATATGTCTGGCACAGAAAATGCCAATTTCACAAAGAAAGTCATCGACACACGACGCACTTTGGTGCCGATCGGTGGTAAAAAGACACCAAAATTGGACAAAGAATCATCAGCAATTGTTCGAAGCACGGGTCAACCAATCAAACGGGCTGCTGCACGTCATGAGCTTGGTGTTAAAGATACTATTGTAAGTAGATTTGTTTTTGTTTTTTGGAATGAGCATATTTTGCTGTATTTCTTTCGACGCCTATTTTTATTGCTTAATTACAATAATTTCATTACTTTTTTCATTGTTATTTTAGATGAAGCGTAAATTGAATATTATGGCTAGAAAGAATATCGCCAACAAGGTGAAGAAGATGTGTCTGAAGGGTGAAGCCGATCGTTTCATTGGAACGAAAATGCCGAAACATTTGTTCTCTGGCAAACGTGGAACAGGCAAAACCGATCGACGTTAAACCATCGTGACATTTTATTTTTAGCATAATATTATATTGGAAATGAAACTGAAAAACAAAAACAAACAAAAAAAATGTTATCTATTTTCAAGCTGTACAACACTTTTATGTAAAAGTCCGAAAACTATAAACTTCATTAAATCTTAAGATTTGTTTACAAACAAACTGTAATCTGCATTCAATTTATTTGGGTAAATTGTTTCTTTTTTTGGTTTAACAAGCTATTCAGCTGCATGTAGTTGGAATTCAATTGATTTGGTGAGTTGAAATTGATGTCACAATTCATTTGGAATCGCTTTATGTGAATGATATTAATTGATTGGTTGAGAAATGCAAATGAAGTGCATTTGACGATAGGTCAAGTTCAAGAACAGAACGCATACAAATGAATAATTGTGTGTTTTGCTTATTTTCTGCCTCTTCTTCTTCTTCTTCTTCGAAAAAAAAGTGTAATGCCCGCTCGTCTGCGGTGGGATCCATCCATCACAACACAACAGCACACACAACATTTTTGTTTAAATATTCAAACAACGCAATAAAATGTTGATAATTGAACGACTTTCTACAGATAGTCAAGGCCATAACTGAATATAACTCTGTTTTATCAAATTCTATGCGTTTTTTTTTTATCTAACACAAACAATTTCAAATAATCAATTGTAGCGCCTGAAATGCGTTTATATCAATTTATTATTGAATTTAAATGAATTTTGACAAAGCCGATAAAAAACGATTGTGAAATATTTCCATTTGCATTTTTTTTCCACTGTGGGCACTTTACAATTAGTATTAATTGCTAATTACTTTTTTGTATGCAGAAAACTGTTCAACTGGATTTTGTTCAAGGTATTTTTTTGCATTTGGATGTGCAATGTGCAGTGTGGATTCATGCGGATTCATAGGATTCATGCGGTGAATGAATTAATTTCACAATTGCGGTAAGTTTTCGAACCGAAGGGTTCTACCAATGCATAAAACTATTTATTTCTTCAATGTCGTAAAAATTGTCAGGAATATATTCTTAAGTCTTATTATCTGATAATGATTATCAACCCCATAGCCATGATCGGGGCTCAATAAATGTTAACTGAAGCACGCACCATTTAAGTAAGGTCTTCCCGATTCTGGCAGGTTTTTGTGTTCTGCTAAATGAGCTAAACATTTAAAAAAAAAAATACAAATTCAAAGAGCATCATCACTTGTCACACTATCTATCGTAGCGATGGACAAGAAGCTTGTTTTGCCTGCAGGCTTCACATGTGAAGCCTATGTAAAATTCCAAGTAATACTCGTGAAATTCAGCTAGATAAATTAAACTCGATAAAACGAACAAATTCTCATGCAAATGGTACGATGTTAAAGCCCTTCGTGTCGAGCGCTAATAATACATCAACAATGGTTGAATGTAGTTCAATTTGAATAATACGTTTATTGCATATATTTAGATTGATAAAACCAAAACAAAAATATTCTCTTCGAAGATCAACCATAGAAGAGACACATTAAAACAGGAACAGGTCGATATTGACGTCATTCTCGGTTAAATGCAGTGTAATTTGTAACCAATACCAAAGCTCAACGTGTGAATGGCATTGGTTTGGACCATGCCATCTTCCACTTCCATCCAGTTCTTACTGGCTCGCTGGCACTGCACATAGCCTGCAGTTTGTCTGTTTATTGCACATTCTACATTTGTTTAGTTATTGCCAATGTGTTATTGTTCGTCCCACAAGTTTATGCCGCTATTTCTAGTTTATTGGGCTCAGTATGCAGGCAATGACGTCAAAGATGCAAACGATCATGTGCAACCGTGTGTGCTTGAAAATCCAAGAGTTTATTGACATTGCTCGTTTTATTTCACGTGCTGTTTGGATTAAAACAAAAAAAAAAAAAAAAAAAATGTTATGGACTTTGAGCATGCATCAACATCCCATAAAAAGCTACCAATTGAGACTTGATTCTTGGTCTTGATCAACCACAATTCTAAAAATAACAGCCACAATGGCCAACCATAAACTTTAATATTTCACATAAAACTAACAAGAAAATCGAATAAGGATGTAAAAGAAGTTTAAATTCAGTAAACTTTTTCGCAGTCAAAAAAAAAACACAACCAAATAACATCAATTTTATCCCATAGGCTGTTTATCAGGAAATTCTCTCTATAAATTCGAATCCAAGAATTTAGTGTGTTGTGTTGTACTCATTACAGTGAGTTACATTTTATCCATGCCGATCGCTACAAATCTGTTTTATATGCCTTTTAACCTATCGTTTGATCTATCTCCTTAATTCTCTCATTTTGGTAAATTGTTCAACGTACACGGTCAATCAAACGAAGTGACGAAATTTTTGCTTTCTTTTTTTCAACCCAGACCTTTCAGGGAAGGTGTAAGTATACAGTGTCTAGTACTTCACCGCACTATGACACTAATATGACTGCTCCCTGAGTGGTTGAACATCATTTGAATCTAAATCATACTAGACCATTATCACTACTAATTCACTTCATCTCTTTCTATCACCCATTCACATCCATAGAGTGCATTCGATTCCCAAGAGGGCGCTACACGTTCATAAACAAGAGAAAACACATGTGTTTTATTGTTGATATAACGTGTGACTGTTGTTTTCAATAAAAATGTAGAAAACGTAATCTTTTCAACATTTTTTTAGAGAATCTTAGACAAAATAGGTAAAATAATAATAATTGAAAAATGGCCCATTTTGATTGGAACTTTAATAAAACATCTAATTAAAAATACAAAAACGAAATACATTTCAAATCGAAATGTTTTGTTCAAATTGGAATTTTAATTGAATTTTGAAACAAGTCGTAGAACAGTATAAAGATGTGAACATTGGCCATGTACAAATTATTGTAAATAATTCAAACGGTTAGTGAATTTTATAGTTTTGTGGCGTGTTTTGTCAAGTAGAAATGATTCCATTCATATCATTTCAGCAATATTTTAATTCGATCATAACTAAACATATTATTTCATTTAAATCAAATTCAAGTTATTTAAGACTAAACTGTATTGTCATCTTTCATCTGTTCTCTCTAGCGGCCAAATCATACGTCATGAATATTATTTTGATTGCAGTATTGTGGGTGATTGTAATAATCAGTCAAACGAAAGCCGAATGTTGTGATACGCAATTGGTTATAAAACACGTTTGTGTAGGTAATCCACTTCAACGTTCCGCAAACGTTCTTGGTGGAATTTTTGATCCCGATGAATATTGGATTCGAGACGATTCTGATTTATATGCACCAAAGTGTTCGTCACACTTTTGTCCAGATGGAACGCAAAAAATTGGCGACGATAATTTTTGTGGCGTCGGTAAATGTAATGCATTCGGTTGCAATTGTGATGGTGGCTGTCGAAATGCAACTGGACAATTTACTCAGTTTGATATGAAACGAATATTTATCGATAATTTTGGTTTTACAAAAAAAGCAATGCACAAATTTTGGTAAACTATAGAAACGTGCCCAATGTGTGACTACCTGTGTGAAGCATCTGTTAAATCAACAATAAAAACAAAAACACGCCTAATTAATAAAATATGATTTTTCAACATTTTCGTTTAAGTTTGTTTTAATTAATTAGACGGTCACAAAAATCGAGGGGTAAAACACGAATTTGGAAATCGTAGAAAGAGGTTTCGGGAAAACCAGAAGAAATTATCCATTTGTCAAATGTAAATATATGCGAGCAACGTTCAAACAAATCAACGCTAATTTTTTTCTATTCAACGTCAATTTTTATGAAATGTTCGAAAACATGGAACGAAGATTATTTTTCCCGAAAATAATTTCTTTCCCCGAAAGTGTAGTCGCCAGTCTCATCAATTGTCGGTCGATGGTTGGGTTCGAAAATGTATACCTTCGATGCGAAAATATATACCTTTTCTTGCAAATATGAATTGAATATCGTAAATTCTGACCAGATTTTTGGAAAATATTATAAATATTTGATGAATATCTTTTGAATATTGCAAATTTTCCATATAATCACGAAAATATAGTCAAATAAACTTATTTGATTTGTTATCTTTCCCCCTCGAAGTCATATCGTATATCTAATCTGTCAACATTTTTCTGCCATTCGTTGTTTTTTTTTTGCGTAGATAGACCATATGCCCAATTTGTAGTCTGAATGATGTTTTTGTAGTAAAAACTAACGCGCCAAAAACAGTTAATTTATTCAATTAATGAAATCGACCATATGTTAAGTGTCTCGTAGGTCTTCAATCAGATGAAACGTGCCACAATACTCGTTGGGTTTCGCCTCTAAATATTGTGTGTACATGACTTGGTTGTGGTATCAATCGAATTGATTTTTTTTCTAATTCCATCAACTGATTCATTCGCCATTTCAGAAGCGGCATTTTTCAAAAGTTTGATGAGAGAATTTATAGACCCTTTTGAGTTTCATATAATTATTCAAAGCCTATTAAAAACCTAAACTTGATTCATCGTTCAGTACCGTTTTGTTATTTGGTGTTTAAATTTAAACCACAAACTCATGAGGAAGTTTTAACGATATCGCATATGAATCATAATAAATTGATCGACACATGTTACATGTGACATGTGTCACAGTCATTGCGGTTCACTGCGGTTTTCAATTGTTATAAAATAATTGTACAATTTCAAAACTGGATACAATTTTTGTTATATTTTTGGAAAGATTCCATTAGTTTCAATGATGGAATAACGCCGAACAAAAAAAAAACAAAGAATATTCAATAAAATGTTTATAAGAATGAACAAATATGTGCGGTTTGTGTAACAAACAAAGTGCATTTACGTCAATATATTCATTTTGTATGTCCAAATATGCTTTTAAGATCTTAAGGGCTCTTTATTTTCATTATGGACTTTTACCGGCTGAAATGGACTTATGACTTTAAATTGTTGTTGAACATTTTCGATCAATGATTTTTTTTTTGTATATGAATGAGGTGATCGTAGGCCTTCAATCAATTTGATAATTTTTGATAATTAAATTATAGTCACACCATGCACTTTTATGAAACGTGATAAAATGATAAGCACAATCAGGTGAACAAAGGTGATTACCTATTGTAAACATTATATGAATGAATGATTGTGATGTGAAATTGGGTGGTGAAAGCTCTCGCACCATTTCAGTACTTCAAAGTGATGAAAGTCCACCAAACGAACAGCACATGGAATTAATTAAGGGTGTTTATTGTGATAGCTCTCGTTGCCCAGATCAAAGCGCATTTATACATTTGTGATGTATTCGGGCACTCATTTTGTTTGCATGCAGATCATGATCTAGTGCACTGAGTCAGTGCCACTGACCTGTCTATCTTGCGGCAAATGGCTAATGTAGCTATGATTATTTAAATGCAGATACACTTGAAATTTGTTGACAGCGTCTATTGACAGCGCACGAGCCAGTATTGACAGCGTCTACTTAAAAATGCCTGTCAACATTTACATTAACAAAAATCATGACAATTTAAATGATGCAATTTGTATTAGGTCACTGCCCGATATTTCAAATTTTAATTCATGCACTCCAGATGAGGCACTCATGCTGCCGTATGCAGCACGTTATTTGGAGTCATATTTTTGATCACTCACATTTTGCTGATAATCTTTTATCTTGGACCTGGTCTAAACACCTTTGTGTAGCATTGAAACGACAACATCAATATTTTGAGCGGCTTTAAGCAGATGTTGATCAACATCATTTTTATTTGGCATATGATACATCCAAGTCTTTATGATAAAGCAGAAGCATCGCTCTTGAAATAACAACAACAACAACAACAACAATATTTTTACGAATGAGTAATCTGTCGTGAGATTAGAATGCGTATGCATATCGTTAAAAGCATGTTATCATCATAAAAACAATGCAAAATCGTGATGTTATGCGGATATAATAAACGAAATCTTTTTTATTTAAATTTATCATCAAACGAAGATCAACATCCAAGCACATGTGCTATACATCTACTGAACTAACCAAATGGGAAGAGATTTTTTTTTTTTTTTTTTTTTTGTTCAAAGTCCGAAATGAATGAATTGACCGTGCAAATAGTCAAAAAGTAGACACAGCTTTTTTTTTAAAGCCGATTAGAATTATTATGTTGGTGGAGTTCGCGCAGATCAGCACGTGCTCATTTTGGCCTCTTTAGACACATTTTGAGATTATATTATACAAATTTGGTATAAAATACAAAGGGACAATTTGAATATTAATAAATTGTCGATATCCTCGGATTGAAAATTCAATCGATCTAATTATGATTTGTTTGCAAATAAATTGTTATCATCATTTATTAGTTTAAAAAAAAACTTGTTGAATTTTTACTGTGGCAAACACGCGATTTGGAAATATATTAACGTTTTAGCCCCCCCAGAAAAAGTCAGTGTTGTTAATTCAATAACTTGATTTATTTAACGCGTATTTATATAAAAAAAAAAGAACCGCAAAATAGTGAGAAAGAATACAAACGGTTTCGGATGTGCTTTCGTATTTTGTTGTTTTGTTGTTTTGCTTTTGTTTTTGTTACTGTCTCTGGCACACTCTGGAATAAAGGACACACATACCATTTCAAACTGAATTGATTTATTCGTGGTGATATAGAATCGGTTCAGTTCAAGCGGAAAAATTTGCATTTAAGCCGATGAAAGTTGAAAGGTGTCATCGACGCAAATTACAATGTTTGCGATGTTGTGTGTGGCGCAATGAATTGGAATTTAAATTCAATTAAATTTTCCACCCGTTTTCAGGTTCACACCAGTTCAAATCCATTGCATTTTCGAATAGCATTAATCTCGATTTGAATGTCACTGTTCGCTGTTTATGAATTGGAATATGTATTTTCTAATAGGAACTCAATTATATCACATAAATAAAGGACCTTCTAATATTTGCACACTTGAATTGGTATTCAATTTGCCGTATTCAATTCAACAGTGTCATTTCTGTTTTTTGTTTTTTTTTTTTTGCTCTCGTACATTTTACGTTGATAATAATTTAAATGGGGACACCAATTTCCTAGCCAATTTCACTTAAAAAACAAACATTTAAATTTAAAAACAAAAAACAACAACACCAAATCAATTGAGTTAAGTTGAAGTCAGTTGACATTTTCGTGGTAGTTGCCATAACTGCTGATATCATTTATAGTCCAACAAAAATAAGCAAGCGTAAACAATGACATTGGCAATATATTCCATGTCATTTCTTTCTCTCGCTCTTTCTCTCTATCGGAGTTGAGGGGGAAAAAAAATCCCTGCAGAGAAATGTTGACCGGATCGTAATGATTTGACTCAAATCATTTGAGAGAGTTGCTGTGATTACAAATATGTTTTGCGAAAATATGACGTGCTGTTATGATCATTATGATGGCACGATCTTTTAGTTGACATGATTTCATTAATTTTGGTATTAAATTCTCTTGTTTTTTTTTTTTTTTTTTAGCTCGCGTCTGACCTCAACAGCTTACTGGAAAACATGGTATCACCAACGAATAGACCCCCAATCGACACACATGTTTTGCTATATGTGTTATCAGACTCCTATTGAATAGTTCAACAACAACAACAATTGCAATCGTTTGCGATATTTGCGAAAAAATGGACAATCGAAAATAGCTCAGGCAAATCAATAATTAAAATAAACAAATGATGATTAAACGTCGATAACCTTTTTGGAATGGAGATATCAGCGATCACTGACTCAATTCCAACGTCAGCTGTTTTTGAGCTCTATTGCCATTGTTGTGCTTCTATTTACTCTAAATAAATATTATCGATAAAACAATTGTCGTAAGCTTCTTCTAATCTAAATTTTTTTTTTCTTTTTAAATTTGAAATCAGGTGAATGCATTTTTGGCAGAAGACATTAAGCTCAATCAAATTCGGACAAAACAAATTTCTGCTTGTTAATTGATTTTAAACGTATAGAAAATGACATTTTTTTTTTACATTCAAAGAACTAATCGAGTGGCGTTGATTTATTGTACTAGAGTATTTTTCCATTGTTTTAAATCGATTATCAAACATCTCATGATGTACAAAGGCGAATATGAACGACTAATTGCATAAAGGCACATTGTGCTGATCATTCGTCTGGTCATGCACATATGGAGTGGAAGGATTTTTTTTTTTTTAATTGTTTCCGTGAAATCTCACTGAAACGCCAGTTTACAAGATCACGGTTCAATTGCATGATATTCTAAAGACTCAATATTTTCCACTGTTTGAAATTTATGTGCGCTGAAAATGAAATTTATGTGCGCCACGATAAGATTACAAGTGATTTTAAAATGGGCCATTTTAGCTGAATATAAATTTCAACAGCAACAATAATAACAACAAAGAGAGAGAGAGAAAGAAAGAGGGAGAGAAAAAAAGCCACACTTTCAGTTAATGGCCAAGTGGTCAAGTGGTGAATGGAACTGCATGAAAATAATGAAAACGGCCTAGGGGCATTTTTTTTCTTTTAATGTATCGTTAATTGACAATTAAAACCACTATCGGACGCGAAGAGTTACTTTCTATTCGCTGTGATATATTTTTGTATTGAACTTGTAAGCATTCCGCAAATCATTTATCCAGTTGGTAATACCAAAACCATTCCCATCAAATCCATTCAAATATCGATACAATCGCAACAAAACGCACAACGTACATTGTAAAAAAAGTGTGTTTTGACGAATCATTTTGTTGGATCATTTTGAAGAATCATCGGAACTAGTCGAAAAGCCCCTAGCCGCCGATAGTAAATCAACTTGAAAAATGCAGACCCACTCACAGCGCTACCCATCCAAAAAAAAAGGTAAACAACAAAGTCCAGTTCAAAAATCAAGTATCTGATGACAACTTTCTCGAAACTACGTCGCATTCGACAAGTGACACACAGAACATCTTCAAAATACAAAAGAACAAAAGAACAAAACAAAAAAATATTGTTTAGTTTTAATGACGTCACATTAGAATCGTCACTGAAATGTTGTCACGCTCCCGCTTCACTGAATCGCGTACAGCGACAGGATGCTGATGAAACGGCAAATCTTGTAAATTTTATAATTACGAAGGCGTGTAATGTTTAACATGAATGCGACAACCGCAACAGGTCACAGCTTTGGTTTTTGGGGGGAATTTACGTTCAATTAAATGTTTAACAATGTTACCAATCGATATGGCAAACATTACATTTAAAATGAAAATTTGTAAAGTTTTATCTGTCTTTGTCTCAGTCAGCATGAGTAAATTATTGCTGTTTACAAAACGAAAGAAATAATAGTGGAACATTAACTATATGAATCAGCACACTTTGGATATTTCAATAGGCGTTCTTCAAAGAAAACACCATTTGTCATAGATTTTTTGTTTGCCTCTTTCTTTTTGTTTTGTTTTTTTTTTTCTTTGTATAACCGAGCACTTTATCCGCTCAATGTTCTAAATTTTATTGATGATGGCAGAGATAACAAAACACTTAGCTAATGCATTTTTGTTCAACACTTTGACGATTGAAAAAATCGTAATTACGGATGACACCTTGTTGCGATTTAACACAAAATGTACTTGGCATTTATCTAGCCTATTGTTGTGGAATGAATGATGTTTAAGTAAAATGTTCGTTTAGCTGCTTAGAAATGTGTTTGTGTGTGTGTGTTGTTTTTGGCATTCATCAATCCGGAAGAAGATTTATCTGATTGTCTCTTGAAACGATGAATTGATAAATCCCTGAATGTCATGTTCGCGTCATGCCGCTCATGTGGTTTCTTGTTGGATTTCATCACGAAAAATACTTATGAATACTCACTTCAGTTGCAATTTCCATTGGTAAAACTGTTAAGTGTATGTTCTCTAAAACTCTAAAAACAGGTTTTAATTTTTGTTGATGAGACATCACACGTTTGGTTGCGTTCATGCGTAATTTATTATTTTATCAGCAAATTCCCGGTCATAAATTTTAAATTTGCACACACACACACACACACACACAAAAAAGACGACGAAGAGAAAAAAGAATAATGTAAAAGAATTGCTATTATGAATAAATAGTTATGCGGTTGTACGCGCGATTAGTTTTTTTTTTTTCAAAAAAAAAGTGTGCGATTGAGTGAATATGAAGTGCCTGATGAGGTCAATCAGTTTAGGTTCTTTTAAATGATTTGTTATTGGTTAAAATGTTAGTTGAATTAAATGCAAATTGTTTGTGTGTGCTTGTTTTTTTCTTCTTCTTTTCATTGAGTTTGGATTTTCAGTCGATGGTTTTTTTTTTCAGTCCAGTTCTAAAACCAATTTAATGCATATTCAATATCCATTTGACACCGCTACAAATCCACCATAATTTTCCAAATGGGAAGCGCAAAAGCAGCAGACGAATTTGAAATGAGCGAAATTAGTTTTGTCGATAAAAATTGAATTGAATACGATTTGAATCGGTGCAAGCCGAGGGGATCAAGGCGGCTCTATGTAAATGGCCCATTTTATTTCCAATGTAATTTTTCCATTAGGAATAGAATTTGATATTGAAATGACGATATACATGTGTCCATTTCCATTTTAGAATTAGACCAAAGTCGCATTGATTTTTTCGGGAGGGATTTTTTTTTTTCTTTTTTTTTGAACAGAATGTGGAAAAAAGAAATCAACACATTTAAATGATATGCCATTATGTTGATCCGATGGATGAAAAAACAGTCTGACCAAATACAAATGGACAATTTTTTTTTTGTGTGCATATTAACCGAAACTACAATTCATATCCATATTGAATTCAATATGATTTCGTCCACTAGATGGCGCTACTTACAATCCAAACAACATTCTCTCTACATTCAATTGATGATTTCAATGAAAATCAACATTACATCAGAATTTCGATGAACAAACTGAACTAATGAACATTTCAGTTTCATTTGCAATTTTGTTTTACAATTTCCTTGCCCGTTTTTCTCTAATGTCTTTGATCATTCAACATCCACAAATGGAATGCATCATTACTGAAATGCCCGTTCAATTGACCGCTATCAGTCGGGTTAAAGTGGCTAGTCAATTAACGTAAACCATTTTGTATGATTTCAAACATTTGCTTAGAAATGGATCGTTAAAATCATGATTATTGGATAGAAAATTCCTCAATTGCATCGATAAAATCCGAATCGCGCGATTTGTGAAAAATGTAATTTCCTTTGATTTTTTGCGCGCACAATTGTATGTTAAAACGTAAATTTGATCGAAAAACCGCAACCGTATATTGGGATAGTTGAGTTTAAACAAAAAAATTTGGTTGAGTTTGTGTGCGTAGTTCGATGTTTTCACACTGGTTAAATGCGGTGCGGGTTTTTTTGTTGTTGTTGTTGTGTTGTGTATCTGTTCGTAGCTATCGCAGTAAGCACAACCGTACGGGAAAAAATATCGTATGATTCGGTTTAATACGTACCAATACATTGACAGTGGCTGTATCGTCAATGCACGCATACATCCATTCAGCCCGTACACTAACACGGGCGTCGGTCAAATCCATGACATCATTACACAAGTCCAATATAAATTTGCGCATTCTGTCAAAATCGTAACATTTTGTTTAAAACATTCACACGTGAAGGTTGTTTCTTTCGTTGTCTCTTTACATTTCGACAATAACTAAATAAATAAATAAATAAAAACTAGAAGCCGAGTATTTTTATTTCATTCTCAATGAGATAGAAAATCGATTCGATTCAATTTTGACAGTAGATTCCAAAGAAACCAACACAAAATCACGGGACATTTTGTTTTTTTTTTTCTTCATCATCATAATTTTGTTTCATTTTGCCAAGTTGCCGATAGTTTTAGTTACTTATTTCTTTTCGGTATTTTTGATTCGGACAAAAAAAAAACATCCAGCAAAAATAAGTTCCAACAACAATACAAACGAGGCGAAATTCGATTAAGGTGTTGTGAATTTTCAACAAAATCCAGCCAACAGAGAATTGGGATGTGAAAAAAAATACACAAACAAAAAAAAAAAATCGAGAAAATTTTACATCAATAAAAGTGACCTGAAACGTTCATAGGCGGCTAAATCGACGCTGTCAAACAGAAAAAAAATTCTATCTGAACGAATGACACTAAAGCTACACGAACACCAAATGCACATCAATTGAAAGTGACAAATCATAGAATAGAATCAAAGAAAAAAATTTTAATTTGCAAAATTATTTGGTTCATTGGTTTTTTTTCATTCTCTTTACATTTGTGAATGTGTGTATTGTGATCATCGGTACATAAAAAAAAAATAAAATAAAATTCAATAAATTCAATCAAGCCAACAGAACAACAAAACGCATTCAGTTTCGACAACAAAGAATACCAAGATTCAACTTCGTGCTATTTTGTGTGAACAACACCAATATCGGCAATACATAGCCAAGTAGCTTCGAATGACATTCTTTTGAAAAGAACCATTAACCAATACCAGAATAAAAACAGAAAGTGTGACGATTTCAAGACGATTTTGTGTGTAAATGTGTGTTTTAAAAGAAAATTACCACATTAAAAAATTGTAAAAAACAACAACATTTAACGAAAGTTTACGGCAAACATTTTCGAAATATAAGCTAAACGTGTTAATTGATACAAAATTGGAGCATTCATCAGTTCAATTTGGCTGTGCATTTGCAAAAAAAAAAAAAATAAAACAAAACTTTCAATTTTCATCTGAAAAGAGAAGCAGCAAAACCAAAGACGAACCAACAAGATTTTGCAGAGCAGAAGAGAATCAGAATTTTGGATCTTTTTTTCATCGCCTGTAAATTCACACACAACCAACCAAAAACAGTTAGTGCATGATCGCATAATTATCATTGCTACACGCACGCACACACCGACACACACGGGAGAGACAGAGAGAGAAAGAAAAAATCTCAACATAAACTAACACATACAACGTTGTCGACGACGGGACTGGTTACAATTGACAAAATACCCAAAAAACTATCAACAAAAAACATCTCCAATCAATAAATATAAATAGCCACAGAGAACGCAGTTCAAAGTTATAACGAAGAAAAACAAAACAAATCACACACATATTTATATTGAGAGCGGCAGATAGAACGATTGATAATTACGGTTTGACAACTTGCTTTGTTACAAAATCAAGTCAATTCGAGTTCTCTTCTATGATTTGAAATCAGAAGCGCTGCAAACGATTTTAATTCGAAAAACCCAAGCACACACAATTTTAAATAAAAATTATTTAAAAGAAAAAAAAAAACAATTCATTCAAATTTGCAATCAAATATCAAAAATCAAACAAAATGAGTGGATATCATCAGGAAGTATCAACAAATATTGAGAACAGCCGGTAAGTACCATTTACATTCAATTTTTTTTTTTTATTTATATCGAGTTGTTTATTTGTTTCAATTGGATTGTTAAGAACGTTGTTCATAATAGGTTTTTAGTGTTTTTTTTTGTTGTTGTTGCTGCTACAACAAAATGACATTGAGAAAATCAGTTGAATTGTTTGTAGGAAGACGCGCCTTTTTTCCAATTTTTCTCGTGTATTTTATGTGCGATTCGGTTTTGTTTTTTTTTTCTTTTTCTTTTTAATTTCATTTGTCGGAATGCACCGAACAAAATGCATGTAAGCGTTTTGTTTTTTTTTCTTGTATCGCATCGAAAATCGTGTACGGGCGAATGAGGTGTCGGCGTGCCGACAGTACGGGTGCGTTCAGTGTGTATGTATGTGAATGGGTTTCTGTGTATTTGGCACAATATTACCATTTCGATGTTTCATACAATCGACACCGACACTTCATATCACCGTGTGTATGTGTTCCGGAGTGTTTGTATGTCTCTATTGACTGCTCGGCGTGTTTTTATTTTTGTTTTCTTCTGCGCTTGCAATTGAAACCAAGTTTATACATACTGACATATTCCCCCATTTTAAGCTCACAAACCATTTCTTAACGCCTCAAAATTCCATCGCATTTTTTGGTCTCGATACGATTAAATAGGGTCAGTCTTTTCGGTGTTGTTGTTGTTTCGTTCGGATTTTGACATTTAACATACGCCGATGTTTGCTGGCCATTTGTTTGTCTCTCGGTCGACATAATAAAATTCATTTAGATCGCATCAATGAAATATTGCTCATCGTGTGTGTGTTTCTCTTGGGTGCAAATTGATAAAATCCATTTATTCTTCAATGCAAATGCAAAAATGAAGAAATCAATGGCATCACCACACAATGTCAATTGAAAGTGTCATGTTTTTATTATATTATATACTAAAAAAAAATTGGTTAAATGGCAATGTGCACTCGCTTCTCTTTATATTCGCTTCTATTATTTCATTTTCTCCAATCAAACTCAATTTATGAGAGAGAACACACGCACACAATTTTCGCCTGCATTTGTGCGATTGAGTTTGAATGGGCTGCTCTGGCTGTGTCGTCCGAATAAAGTTTGGTTTTTTTTTTTTTTTGTTCGTTTCGTTTCGTTTCGTGTGTATCTTGTGAAACGTTTAATGAATTCTGTCGCGTTTCTATGTTGGCACGATTCCGACAGCTGATACGATATAACGAGATGTCAACGATGTATAATCACAATGTGCCTCGCTCAATATTATACACGCTCACTGTTAGTTGTACGCATACGGCGCAAAAAAAAGCAGAAGTAAAAACAATACAAACATATTGGAAACGGGCCGATTGAACGCTTTCAAATCTTTTTTTTTTTTTTTTTTTTTTTGCTTTGACTACAAAACCAATGTAGTCAAGTGTCATTATATCGATTGTGTGTGCGTTTTTGTCTTTATCAATCATCAAAATTGAAATTGACCACTATCTCTTTCGTGTTTTTTGATCGCCGCCAATAATTTGACCGCATTTCAAATTATATAACATTTGATTTATTGGATTGAGTTGCATATGCTATATCGAAAAGGTTGATGAGCTGCAATCAAACCCCACGGAAAACGAAAAAAAAAACGTTCTGAACCACACTTGAACTACCAACATTTTAGTACTTTACATTGTGTCGCATGAGATATTGAGCTCATATACATCTTTCTACCGGGACACATTTGTCAACCGAAACCATTCATTCAATTTATTTTTAAAAAATTAAGATGATTCATGATGTGTTGATACTTTATCAGGCCAAAATATGCACACACTGTTCCTGCGTGTTGATCAATTTGACGCAGTTAACAAATTTTGCGTTTAAATTCAAAATTCCCTAATTTCTATGAATTCATTTTTGTTGTTGGTTGTCTTTAATATTGTATTCTTTCCACGAACTTGCCTACAAATCGAAACACCAACCAAAATGAGCCAAATTACTCTTTCATTCGCTCGAATCGTGTTCACTCACTCATTTAAGTATACGCCATTGTTTTATACTTACACACACACACACACACACACATTCGCGCTCAGACTCTCAGCGATTGAGAGATTCGCATCGTATAACTATATATAAAAAGACGTTAATTATATTTATACACATCACACGATATCATGTGGCTTATGAGCACGTAAATTCGATATTCTTCGTATATATATATATATATATATATATTTTAACTATTCACGTCACACTATGAAGATCATTTTCTCTCATCATCTAGTGAAATGCCACATGAAATGGCTCCCTTTTTTTTCTGTTGTTTTAAATTGCTGAGCTAAGCGATTTGAAAACGAACAAGTGAATTGTCGACCCTATCGCTCTATATCATGGCATGTAACCGCTCTTCTCATACATACGTGGACACATCAAAGTGTGTGCCCTGTGAGTGTGTGGCCTTTTTCCTTGATGGTTTCAATTGCAACAACGTTATTAATTTCTCTTCTAATTATTGACATGGGCTTGAACCAACCGACTCTATTATAGATTTGCATAATGTTCACATTTCCTTCCGTACTGTTTTTTTTTTCACGCTATGCTGTTGTCTATCTTTGCAATCAATTCAAGGAGAGCGAAGAAAAAACAAATTGAAATGTTTTTGAAAATGATTTGTCATTTCCTCGCGTGGGAAACTAATTCACTTTAAGTGTCACGGTAAAGCAAACCACACACACAAAAAAAAACGTTGGTTTTTGCTCTGATTTGTTGTTGTCGTTTCTTTTAATTTCATTCGAAAAGAAAGAAGTACATGCAAGTAAACGAAAAAAGAAAAACAAGAGAAGAAAAAGTCTATGACATCGAATTGTAGCAATTCCAGTTCTACGGGCTGACAGCAGATAAAGTATAAGCCATTTCCATAATTAAATTTCGCTGGTTTTTTTTTGATCGTCTCTCTCTCTCTCTCTTTCTCACTCTCGGCCACTGTTTTTTTTTTGTCTTCTCTTTCTCATCACTCTCCCAACGTTTTGTTATCGGTTGCGCTCTCATATATATATTTTCGATTATGTAAAACATTCAAAAAAAAAAAAAAACTGATAGATTCGATAGTTGATTGCATCTCTCACCCATAAAGAATACAAACAAACGGCAAATAATGGTGTCGACTTTGGACGGGCATTACCAGTTTGTGTTGGATGTTACATGTGTTATTTTTCTCGAAATGGTATTTTTGCCCATTTTGTTTTCCTTCGGCATTCGGCTTGGGTTGGAATTGCCTTTCTTTCGTTTCATTCATTTCCATTGAAGTTTCAGTGTGCGTGTGTGTGTTTTACGCTTGGGCTTTTGGCTGTACGGTGATTGTTTGTGTGTGTATGTGTGTGTGTGTGAGTGTGTCAGTTTGCGCGATTACATGTTTAGTTTTTGTGTGCTGGCCTACTTTTTGGGAATGGTAGTAGCGACGACTCGATCATGCATACTAAATCACCAAAAAAAAAAATGAAATACTCTTTTTTTACACATATAAAATGAAAAGTGCATGTGGGAATGTTGTTGCATCGGACGATTTTGCTTGTTTACACTTTTTACTCTCTCTCTCTTTCTCTCTCCCGTTTTCTCTATCTGTCTCACTCTCTTGCTTTCTTCTCTTTCTCGTAAATCTGAGGGACACAACGACGTTGATGCTGTGCTGCAGCCAAATGAAAACGAAGACCGTTGTTTTTATTGAAAGTGCAATTTTTGCAAACTGCTATCAAATGCTTGCATATGTTTTTGTGAATGAATATGTTTGGCGAGTGAAGCCGTCAACGGTGTTTGCCATTGTATGCAACTGCATTTCTTTTTCCACTGTACGATTTCAATGTCGACACACAGTAAACAGCGCAAATAATCACAAAACACAAATGAAAAGAGAAGACAGTGTGAGAGAGAGAGAGAGAGAGAGAGAGAGAGAGAAAAGAAAACATTCTGGAACGATTTGACGTGGACAGTGGCGAATCGGCAGGCGGCCTCTCTAGAAGAAATTCACATATGTATATGCCTGCCATGCGATTCGATTTCGGTCATTTCTCTTTTCGTTCAATGGATATACAGACAAATTTGGCATGCGTTAGATAGCTTAAGGTTTGACTTGCTTGTTCGGGGTCTAATTAATGGACGCGTAACATGTGTAACGATAGGCAAAAACCAACCAACATCGTATCCATAACATGGCAGGCAGGCAGGCAGGCAGGCAAACAATAACACCAATGCCCAATGCTCATTGTACAGTATCGCGTGTGTGCAATTGATGGCTGCAATGTTATAGCCAAGCCAAGCCAAACCAAGCCACGCTATGATTGTTGAGGGCCAGTCAACAAGGCGACCGCTCTAGCAAGACCACCAGATAGTTTAGCCGCTAAATCGCATGATCGTACGATTTTTGTATTTATATTTTTTCCGTTTCAGCAATTACTCAGCTCTCGTAGCTTTCAGTAGTATAATTACTCATGCTGAGTAATACTCCATCGCTCGTATACGATTCTGATATATTGTGTTGTTCATTTGCTTTATTTTTATTTTATTTTATTTATTTGATTGTTGTTGGTGTTCGATCATTTGGCGAACTGCTGTTGTGTGTGTGTGTGTGTGTGTGTGTGTGCAACAGCTGAAATGGGCGAAACAAAGATTGCAAAAAAAAAAAAAAAAAACTTTGCACAGAATTGCTAAATTGCAATTCTTCGTAGCGCCAGCTTTTGCTGTTGTTGTTGTTGTATTTCACTTCATTTATCTGTTTTAAGTGCAATTTAACAATTTTCTGCGACTCATTTTCCCCCCAGCGATTCATTATCGCCTTCTCATGACTTTTCAAAGAAAAGTGTTTACAATTGATTGTTTCTTTCAGTTTTTTTTTTTTTTTTGCTTTTTCATTATTCGAAAATGGCGATGTCATTTCGACTTAATTGCTAAGTATTACAATTTATCGGGAAAAACAATCATTTGAGAAAAAAAAACGATTAGGAAAACAAAATGGTTTGTTTAGACAATGTATTTCTATGGAACCAAAATCAAAGCATGCCCATCGTTTGATTACGTGTGCGACTTAGTTTTCTGAGTTTATTTGCACACAACAGGCGCTTGGACCAACAACAACCACACAACATGTGACGCAGAATTTGCGTGTGACGTTTTTTTTTCTCTCTTTATTGTTTCGCGCACACATTGTTTCAGAGTGAAATGCAAATCTGTTCCTGTATGTTAATTGTTGTGTCTAAATTTAATTGAAACGAGAGTTGGACTTTGCGATGTGTTACTGTTCTCACTATTTTTGCATGCGTATCTTGTTGAGTTGCTGAGTGCTTTTATTGTTGTTTTACAACGAGCACGCACATCAACACACACACACACACACACACACACACACACACACACACACACACACACGCACGAAATCACCTCATTCAATGTAGCGTGAAAGCATAAGCGTATGCGAAGGAATCTTATGCCAGATTGAAGTGCTTTGTATCACTTTGTATCTACTTTAAAAAAAAGTTTAAACTTTGTGAATTGAAAAATGGTTCTATATCAGTTGAAGAAGTAGTTTCAGTTGATTCCGGCTTATGCCAAAACCAATTGACATAGACTGCCCAGTTTTGCCTCAATAACCCCATTACTGTAATGCTCTTCAAGGTCAAAATCAAATATATCAATCATTCTATTTGAAAGATTCAACAATTTAAATGAACTTTTAAGTCTACGAACAAATCGTACGGTTCTTGCGTTTTCAAACGGACACTCAACACAATATTTTGTCCAGTCATATTCACTAAAAATGTATGCATTTTTTATTGAAGATGCCAACTTCAAATGGGATTGGATTGATTTGATTTTGTTAAAATAATCACTTGAAATTTGAATTGATGAAACATTTTTAATAGTTCAATCGATAGAAGTCAAGAAACCCTTCCATGAACCTGCGTGCGAAGGTGCAACACACAGCACACTCACACACACACACCAACTAACAGTCTGTCTGAACCAAAGGCCAACCACAATTAAGTGGCCACGAAAACAATTTCGCCTCATATGCAAAGCAATGATTTGTAAATGGTGCGCTCAAAATACCCTCCATTAAATCCATACACACACAGAGAGAAGCACACGGAACACACAAATGTTCCGTTGATATACAAATTTACAATCTTTGTAAAAAAAAAAGCAAAAAAAAAAAAAATTATTCCACCTGACCGACTGAGAGTTTTTTGGCATCTTAAAATATCTACTCCAATGTCATGTCGTTGCGAATTGTGCGCAAAATAAACGAGGTCTGAATGTGTTGAATATCACGTAATCATCGATGGACTCTCTTTTCTCAAATCATTCAAAAAGCATGCAAAATTGATGCATTCTCATGACTTTGTTGACATTAATAACAGACGGTTTCAGAGCTTCAACAGCATGCAATTACAACAACAAATTAATGCACATTTAATTGTATTTCCATTCATTGAACGAATAAATGTTTTAATTTTTTTTTTTTTTTTTATTCACGCCCTTCAAAATTACGAAATTTACGCTGACTCTTAGCAAAATGATGAGTACACAACAGCTAAATAAATTTAGTCGTGCTGTTGACGAAGAAAAATTCGATTGCATTCGAATTCATTAAAAAAAAAAAAAATCATACACACAATTTCTATCGACAGTCATTACTACTGTTTGCGTTGTAGACGCAAGCGTGCAAACAAAATGAAGTGATTAACGAATGCACCTTACATATTGAGCTTGAATTCGATGTAAGTTTTGTGTTTTATGTAATGTTAGGCTCAATTGGAATCTTCAAACATGCTCCTGGAATCAAGTCAAATTTGTGCGCTGCAACAATTTTATCCAAAGCAAAACACACACACACACACACACACAGTTGGTGTGATTTAGCTCACCTAGTGCGATAATTAAACTGAAATGATATGTCAGCTGGTCTCAATTTCAGATGCAAACGCAATTCAAATGGAAATGATCATATCATTATCTCATCGTTGTTGGCCCGATGATTATGATAAACACAGTATCTTTTGAGTGCCTTCAATCGTGAAGTGTTACGAAAATGAAACTAAAAACAAAACAAAAACGCGCTTAAAAAACAACAACAAAAACAACAAAATATGATCAAATTTGAACAAAATATGAAAATGGGCGTACGAAATGCTTATTTGCAATCACATTCCAAGCATGAATATTAACTATAAATGGTGTTATTATCCAAGTTGCAATTGTGTTTCGTTTTTGTCTCTTTTCTTTTAAATAGATGTGTTTGTGTGTGTGTGTGTGCAAATCCTTGTTCTAATAATAGCACATTTTAAAAGTTGCCATTTTATATTGATTTTGTTTAAAATCGTTGGAAAAATGATGCCAAGGGCTGGGCCTATTTAGACGGAAATGCCTTTTGTCGTTATCGTGCATCGTCTGTGCAAGTAAACAGGTGATAAGAATGTGTGACGTTGAAATCGTATGAATCGTTAACTTTCGTTCAACAACAAAAAAAAAACAACCAAAAACAACATTAAAACCGTTCGAATGTTGGAAAAGTTGTTGGCGGTGTCATTTAACATTGTACTGCTGATTAACACTGGAACAACGAGTTTCCAGTTGTCATGATGCAATCGAAATCGGTTTATGCAATCGGCTATGAGTGTCGGTGTGTGTGTGTGTGTGTGTGTGTGTGTGTGTGTGTGCGTGAGCTTTCTTTCAACCGGAATCTTAACCAATATCAAACGATAATTTCGTCAATTGTCAATTGTTATTAACTGCTGAATATTCTGCTGAAAATGTGTTATCTTTTGCAGCCAGACAACAGCCACAATTTGTGTTCCATTCAATAAATTAGCTTGTGATTTGTGTATTTATTTAATTTGTTTTTTTTTTTATTGCTCTCGATCAACAACATTCATCCGATTTGTATTACATCATTCGAACATTAATAACATCATATTGAAATGTAAATGTATCTAAAATCTTTTGATCCAGAAAATAAATCCAGTCCAATGAGTGTGTGAAATGAAATTTTATTTAAACATGTTCCATCATTCGAACTGAATGTGTTATAGAATATTGATTGTCTCGCATATTTGTATTGATTTGTTCAATTATCAGTTTTCAAATTGTGTGTTCTCTCTCTCTCTCTCTCTCTCTCTCTCTCTCTCTCTCTCTCTCTCTCTCTCTCTCTCTCTCTCTCTCTTCGGATTGTCAGCAAATATATGCACACTCATTCGAATCCGATTCGCTTTCAAAAATTGCCTTGAATTTTTTTTTTTGTTTACGTACATATTCCGGAACTGAGTCATTTAAAGAATTCCAAACATTTTGTTGTTGTTGTAAATCCACTTTCTTTGTGGCGGTGCATGTGCAAATCTCGCCGAAATCAAATGACATCATTTTATTTCAGTTGTTGTTTATTGAATAAATCATTTGTTTCAATTGAAAACACGAGTCATTAGAATGCGTGTCAATGTATTTATCTATGCCATTTTTGGTTGGTCTTGACAAAGAACAAATTGCAAAGAAAATGACACACACAAAATCACTGAAACAGTGAAAAAAAAACAACAATAAACAACACATTTACTCACATACATATGACGGTCACTGTTTTGTCAGCAGTATTTAATTCGCATTGATCGTATATCAAAAGTTTTGATTGGTGAAAGAGGGCAAATTTAAATTGCGAGATGCTGAAATATGCGATGCGAAATAACCGTCAGATGAAAGTAACACACACACACACACACACACACACACACACACACACACACACACACAGGCGCACAAACACACAGTCGACCATAATTCGCTTGGAGGAAAAAGGTTGAAATGTGCCAATTCAGCATTGGTTAACGAAATGTTTAAATGTGGATAGGCCAAGCCACCTCACTTATGGTTTAAAAAAAAAAAACAACAACAACAACAACAACACCAACAGCAACGGCCACCATCAAAAGCTAACCCATTTATTAATAAGACGCGCTCGCGTTCGCACACATTTGAAATCGGTCGGTGTATACCAAATCACGATTTTTTTTTTTTTTTTTTAATTTAGACACTGACAGAGAGACACATGGATTTGTTATGCAATTTCATTTCATTTCTTTTTCATTGCGAGAGCACGGCAAACATACAGAGAGAGCGAGAGAGAGAGAGAGAGAGAGAGAGAGAGAGAGAGAGAGAGAGAGAGAGAGAGAGAGAGAGAGAGAGAGAGAGAGACCTATCAAGCGGCTAATTTTATGCGAAAAAAAAGAACGAAAACATTCGCTTGTTTTTAGCTTCATTTTATTTATTTATTCATTCAGTAGTTTTTTTTTCTTATTTTATGTTTACTCTGTCAGAGAAATGGTCAAATGCGAAATATGCATCAAATAAACAAAAACAAAACGAAAAAGAAAGAATTATCAACTCAAGCAAGGTCTTTAGAAAGTGGTAATTGAATGGCGTCATATCACATGAACTTGACGACAATAAACACTTTCATTGAAATCTCAAGGATCTATGCATTAGAGTGCACAACTCTGGCCCGCTTTTGCTCGCTATATTCCACACTATTGAATTACAATCGCATAAACAATATTGTGCAAAATAAAATACACAATTTGTTGCAATCGAAAAATACGAACGAACAAAAAAGGGGGGCACGGCTCACTCAATTATCCAAAAAAAAAAAAAAAAGTAACAACATATATTGCACACATAATTTATAACTGTGCGCACGCTGTTCTGAACTATTCCACACCAACCAATTGGTTATGGAAATGTTTCGTTACGATATTTGGCGTTTTTGGGCTGGTTTGTTGTTGTTGTTATTCCATTTGACGCTTCTTTGTTTCATGTTAAAAAAAAAAAAAAAACAAACAAAAAAATTGCGATCGTCAATCAATTGATATTCATGTAGGCTCAATCTAAATATGTATTACGTGCAAAAATGTGATTGCAAATTGCTCTATTCTGTCCATTACAATTACATTCGCGTGAATTTAACGAATTGATAAATATTTATAATTGATTGGTGTGAGTGAGTGAGTGATAAACACTCAACCGAATCGCAAATTATCAATTTGTGGTTTTTCCGTCTTAGCACAATTTATAAATATACTTCTGCGTCTCGGTCGATTCTATCACCAAATAACACGAGCATTTCAATTCGAGGATAATCTCTTAAAAGCGGCATGTCATGTGTCAATGACGCAGCATAGCCCATTTGATAGAGTGATGCGACCATTTAAAATGCGTTAATTGTTTTGTCTTTTGACTTTTTGAAATCGGTTGAGAATTGAAATAGAACTACTGTATAGCGTTAAAATCCCAAACACACAAATTCGAAAATAGACGAACTTTTCGAAGAAAATGATTTTAGTTTTGAAGCACAATAGTTTATGGGCACAGTTTGATGAAAAAAAAAACAGCAACCATTCATAATTTGCGATAAGCAAAAGTCGGTGAATTGACATAAGGTACATTCAGTGACTGCCAGTCACAGAGCTATAGAGCGCACAGCACACACGATAAAAATGAATACTTTTAACAACCGATCCGGTGCTTGACAACCGATTTTTAGTTCAGAATCCTACTGAACGTGCCGTTTCATTGATAAATGCATATATTCGTTTCGAGTTTCATTTACTGTTACTTCGATAAGATAACAAAACGGGAGAAAGATGTATATACAAAAAGAGACACACTTGATCATGGGTTTTGTTTTTTTTTTTTTTTGTATGGTACGAGTTTAGTGAAAGAATTGAAAGAAGTGAAGAAAAACAAATTGACGAGAAAATCTATTAGGGGTCATAATGGATCCCACATTCCATATAAGTATTTATGCATAATTCGATCGTTGAGTATATTACTTAATGTGCATTTTTAACATTTCAAAATAAACAAAACGTACCACGTCAACACCACCTACACTCAACCAAGTATCGAGCGCCCAACCATCCCCCAATCCGCACATGCTCTATCTTGCCTCAATCCAGCACCACGCACCACCCCCCGTCCGAACGAATCTCCCACCACCAGCAAAATAAAAACACCACCTCACCACAACAGACGACCCGTCGCACCAGAACCTCGCAGACCATCAACCACCTGACGCACCTCGGTCCCATCTTCACTAAAGCACACTTCAATCCACACACCAACTCGCCACGCGTTCCATCCAGCCACTCCAGCGCCCCCAACTTATACCAAGAGCACTCATGCCATACACATAATAATCCCCCAACACGACAAACAAAACCCAATAACCAAGTCGGAAAACACTCATCCCAGACCCGCCATGCGCCCCTATAAATAATCGACGGTTCGAAATACGAGGAATTAGGTGCAAGAAAACTAACACTGACACAGACTTGCCACTACCCCTCCACACACCCACCACGACCACAGCTGCGATCAACTCATTATGCTCACCCCAACCCCCAGCCCCCCTAGCCCCTGCCAACATACAACGACCCCCGATCAAAAATTCAATCCATCCTTAATCCCTCTTTCCACCCCCTCCCCCCCTTCCAACCCCCACCCCAGATCCCCACCACAACACCCCGACCCCTCACCAGCCATCGCTTCCACGACCGCACCCACCACCCCCCCATCACGCCCAATCACCCCCCCCCAGACCTCCTTACCTCCACATCTCCGCACTCGACACCCCACTCCAACCCTACACACAACAACCGCCCCCGCACACCACCCCCACCACCCCCACGACCACCAACCACTCCATGCTACCCCAGCACCACATATCACTATGACCCACCACACACTCATCGCTCCTTCCTCCCATACCATCAACCCCACCACCGCATCTCCCCACGACAACATAATACGCATATCGCAGAATGTTATAAATTATAGAACACCATACTCCCCCACACTTAGACAAGTCTACACCACTCAATTCCATTAACATAAATGCCTCTACTAAACGTCTATCACCACCCAACCCACTCCTACATACCCCATAACAAGACACACATCCGCAATCAAACAAGCTCAACAACAAAAAAGGAAAACAATGAAGCAAATCGGTCACCCATACAAACGCCCACACCTGTCCACACCCAGTATCCGGCGTGGTACATAAAGCACCATCGGATACCCCCCGCGCGACACCACCAAGGCCACCTAACAATACCCAACAACAAAAACTAAACCAAATAAAGCCCATCCAAAACAAACACTTTCTGCCAGACCACACCACACAGAGCTCTCGCACAACCCGTTGCCTTCAACACACTTCCAAATCACGCGTGACTATAACAATTGCCACAACATAACTGTCAAATTCTCACCATAATCCCACTGCCATATGTGTTCCCGTAACTCACAGACGTCACAAACCACCTGGACAACACACACTACCCAACCCTATCACGCCTTCAGATCCAACCCTCAATTGTAACCAGACAAACACCCTACCAGCACCCCACCACAGCCCCACCCAACCCCCCGAAAGTTCCCAAAGCCGGTCTTCCGAACTGTCTCACAGTACAAACATACATCGCTTCACCAAAAATGCGCCGCACCCCGGAACCAACAACAAACCCCCCCACCACCCAACCCCACGCATCCACAGCCCCCATCCCAATCCCCCTGACCACTCTCTCACAATAAACCTCCTTGCGCCTAACCTATGACCACCCCCACTCATCTCTACATCCACCCCCTAACGAAAAACCTCCATAACATCACTAAACTCCAACATCAAGTCCGCACAATCACCTCCCCTCCCCAACCCAAACGCACAGCATCCCCACCCTGCTATCCCTCAAATCACCGATGTCTAGACTTGATATCTATACTGCAGCAGAAACCATTAACGTCCCCCGGGGGGTGGGGGGGGGGGGGGGGGGGGGGGGGGGGGGGGGGGGGGGGGGGGGGGGGGGGGGGGGGGGGGGGGGTGGGGGGGGGGGGGGTGAGGTTGGGGCGGGTCATACAAATCGACATAACTTATCAAAGCTGTGACTGTTGTGTACTGGCGTGAATTATTACCATGTTTACAACCAACACCAAACCAAACACAAACAACACACTAAGAACACCCCGGCTCCCCAAAACGCCCCCACAAAAGCCCGCATACCCACTAGGTACTCCCACCCATTAACCCCTCGAAAGGCGCCATAGCACCACCCCCCCAACTATCATAACCAACTTCCAAGCGCTGACAACGAACCGCCAGTCACACCACCAACCGTTCAAGATATTACATGCGCAAACCACGTCCACCGAGCGCAAACCGGCCATAGAATAACTAGAACAGACGCCAGCTTATTAACAAAAATAAGCAATAAATTTAAATTTGTATTATACACAACTTAGTTTTCGTGCGTTCATAAACTATAATATGAATACAAACCAAGATATCACCAACCACAGAACACCGCAATAACCCCCATGCTAACACAACGCTGTACACATGACCAACACTAGGACAAGTCCCAAAAAAGCAGGCACATTCCACCAACCCTGCCCCAACAATTCACACCCCATCATCCAAACACCCACACCCTACAAACACAAGACGCAAAGAAGTGCACACGCACACCCCCTCGCCACTCACCCCCGCCCACCCCCACAACACCCCATCCTGGCCCCGAATATCACATGGCCGCAAAACCAAGCAAACCCCCCCCCCTCACCAACGCCCGCTCAATATCCACACCCAACCCCCACCGCCGCGCTCCCTAAAGACTAACACCGTAAATCCACCACTTGCGAAACGCACAAACACCCCCAAAGAACCGCATATTCTCCAACAAATTAACTGAGAGATATTGACAGCCGATCTCCGCCCACCAATACACATGCACTCAAGACACCGCAAACGCACCCGACAAGAAAGGCCCACCCACGATGTAGCACAACTGATACTATCCTGTTTCTCCACAAACACAAAAACCAGTTAATTACAACCCAATATACTCCAAACAACAACATTACAAGCGCCACCTCCTCCAGGCACCCCCCCCACACACCAATCCAAAGTGTACGCCCCACCTCTCACTCCCCCCCGTGGCATACCTTCCACGCCATCACCCAACCCCAAAATCCACTTCCCTTACCGTACATCCTGCACCCACATACTTTTCACACACCACACCCCTACCCCCTTTCTTACCTCCAAAAAACAACCCCCACAACTCCAGCCTACACCCGCACCCCCCCCCCTAACCTGACAACCATCCCCCTATATCACACGGCCCTCCGCAGCCCACGCGCCCATACACCCCCCACGCGCCCCCCCCCCCCATCCCCGCCCCCCCCACCTCCCCCCGTCACAGCAAAGAACACACGAAAGCAAAAACATAAAAGCATACACCTTAAATCCCAACACAGAAACTCAAATAAACCAAAGTCGTATGTACAACACAAGCAATAATGTAGTAAATCCACAGTGAAATTTACATAAATTATTGACAGTGTTTGCAGACAATCGAAACTACCAGACAAACTCTCAACAATATACGAACGCAAGACCACACAACTCCAACATCCATCCATACCCCTATCCCCAAGCTGTACATGATTGCTGCCATATGCAACAGAGAGATACACAAGATCGGCTGTGACACATAAAAAAAAAAACAAAAAAAACAACCACCCACCCCCCCCCAAACCCCCCCTCCCCCCCCCCTCCCCCCCCCTCCCTCACCCCCCCACCCTCTCGCGCCCCTCCCCAGGCCCGGCGATCCATCCCCCCCACCCACCCCACTCACGCATCAAGCATGCCACCAGCAACCCCCATTATCAATAGTCAATACTCACACCACCCATTCCCCAAGACCCGCCCCCCCAATAACACCCTCGTCCCCCCCCCCCACTCACTGCGCCCCACCCAATCCAGCCCACTAAAAAACAAAATCGGTCATCAATCTACATTCAGACAACAAAGGATGTAAATATAGCGACATATTAACTTGTCTTGAAATACAGAATAAGTATTCTATCGGACCAATCTGAAACATTATTCTTGTCGTCTAAAAATCTCTCTATGATTCCCCCAAACATATATATTTAAGGACACAATATCGCATAGAATTTACAGGCTGGTACTCTGCCATTGGGAAAAAGCCCACATGCAGCAAATGTCGAGAAATATAATACCACTCCCCGCCTACCAACCCCCGCCCCCATACCCCCCCCTACACCCCCGCCACACCCCCCACGACACCTACAAATAAACCTCACAACTGATGCTCACCTAACTAGTCAAAACCTTCACCGGCACCTAGTTCGCTCTAACTACCAACCACCCACACAACCCCAACCTCCCACCCCCACAACCCGGACCTATACACACCCACCCACGCCCATCTAGCGCCCAATCAACACTGCAACATCAAAAACAACACATAAAAAACCCCCATACCAACAACCAACACCGCCCACCATATCATCCTACCAACTTACAAAATGTCATATTATACGTGACTAATATATATATACTCATATATGATGATATGTTTCATACCAATGTATAAAACACAATCCTATCTCCCCCGCCCCATCCCCTCACACTCTAAACTCAAACCCACACCCAATCACCCCCCAACCCCCACAATGGCCCCCTTGTGTAACCCAAACGTTTGTACACAAAATAGTAATATAATGGCAGTGACGAAGACGGTTAATGAATAAGATAAACCGTAAAAAAAAACCCCATCTCGTGCTCAGGCCTGCCATTCTCCATGACACCTAAACACCGCACAAACACACAAAACCAAACATATAGTGCCTAGTCGGAATACCCCAAATTAGTAAAGTGGCCATTCATCATTAGTGAATCATATTATATGCAATTTCTTCATTAGTAATTCTATACAATAGGATAATTGGGATGAACATTCCATAAGTGAGCGAAAAAAATACCCCTGACACCACAAACCCATTCAATAATTAACCCCTGTCACAAATCTAACACACACTCTACAACCACCAAAGCGATTGACGCCTCAGCCTGAAACACCCCAGTCGCCCAAACACACTGCCAGTTCCCCTCAGAACACGCAATGAAAATACATCCCAAGAACCAACACCATCATGCCCACAACCCAAGCGACCCCCATTCTAAAACCAACGCCGAACACACACACCCACCTAGTTCCAACTGCCTCAACAAAAAAGAACCCCCAACCAACCAAACCCAACACCACACGCGACCCAAATACCAGCACAACATACTTCCACCCAACTCCCAAAATTTATCCCCCAACCATCTCAAAACCAATTCAAGATCAGGCCCCCACAACTAGCACCCCCACAAACCAACCTACTCAACCACGATAAAACCACATACCCTAAGAACAAAATAAAGATACCCTCCCTTCGCTGACCCACGATATTCAGATGACCAGTTATATTTCCCCCGAACTTTTGCCTACCACCTCACTCCACCTCCATCACACAGACCAGTCCGACTAAACCCCGCAGCTGGTCACACCTACAACCCCATTCTCCACCACTGTACCAATATTCTAACTATGCATGCTCTCCCCAATCGATACTCCTCTCTCCTCCACTGGTCACGAAGGGAGCCTCACAGAGACAAAATGCTCGTGATCACCCCTCCCCTTCACCCCTCCAATCTCCCCGACGGCTCCCCCAGCATTCCAGGCCGCACTCACTCTCCCAACAGAACTCCACCCCCCGCCCCACTCCCGCCATCGCTATCACGCACGCGACTCCCACTAACCCATAATCCAATAAATCAAACCTCACCCCCGCATGCGCCCCTAAACCTAGCACTAGAAAACCCATCCCATACCCTATACCACCCCCCCCCCCACTACCTTATACATTCCCCACATACCCCACGACAAACCACTCTTGCCCGCACCAACCAACAAACCCATCCAGTCTAGCCCCCCAAAACACAACACTTTATCACCAGATAGGTGCGGCACCCTAAGCTCTCCCATACATTCTCAAACATACCACTATACAACATAGTCACAAAGCAATCAAAACTAACAAACAAAATAACAAACCAAACAAGATCCCCACCCCAACAAAACCCGACCCCACAACAAAGCAACAATTCTTACATTCCCTCATAAACTACCCCCCTCACTCTACAATCATATTCTTCCCAAATCATCCAGCTCAGCAAAATAATACCTACCATACACAACACATTATACCTATCTCTCAAAACCCAGACAACCCACCCATGAGATTATTTCACATAGTACGTAACTACTACAATACAGCCCTACCTCACACCACTATGAAGTAAAACCACGTCCGCTCACCCCACACCCGAGGCGCTCAACACACACCACCCGATCCCCAATCTCACCAATCATGAAACAAAATAAGCAAGAAAGTTAAAGGTAAGCTCAAAGTGACCAAAGACACCCCTCACCACCGCATATCCGGACACGTACTCATGACACCAAAAAAGTGTAGGTAATAAGCCGACAAAAATGGTGCAATTGAATGGACCAACCAAGAGTTATCAGCACGACAACCATCAGAACAAAATTACCTACAAGTACCGTCCGAATAAGTCCTTATAGTTGGCAAATGTTACAAGCTCGTGTCCAGCGAGGAGTGCCGACACGGACCAAACTAACCACATGCCAAGACTCCAACACGAATTACCAGTAAAGATCATTGATAACCTGTAAAACCAACAATTGTATGCAACAGAACTTAGAATCAGTATACAAATTATGCGTGCATATCGTCACCACAGCATGATATCAAGCTTAATTACCGCATTCCGAAATAAGAGACAACACTAGTGGTTCGACCCCCAGTCAAGGCACAGACACAAAAGTTCATATAAACCCCAATCGCCCCAGAGTGACTCAAACACACACACCCCATGGGGCCCACAACGAAGGCACACATCTACAACAAGAAACAACAGCCCACAACAGCCTGATACTCAAAAATTACCGGATCACCCAGAAAAACAGTACACACCGAAAATCCTACAAATACCTACCGCATCCATAGGTATCTACTTAGAAGGGGTGAAATAGTACAATTAATGCTATATTTAATCTCAATACCTCACATAAATTACGTGAAGGAAATCAAGGTCGAAGCTATTGTTTAAGCCATCTTTCCCTACAACAAAGAACTCACATCCCGTATAACCAGTCACCGTGACCACCACCCAAAACCACAAACGATAAACAAAATACCCCCCACAGTCACACCACATAACCCTGAGATACTACAAAAATGACACAGCAATTGGAATCTACCCGTACAATCTATAAACCTTCCGTACGCCAA